>CM063501.1:17541112-17546112 GCA_032207245.1 Pardosa pseudoannulata
AGCAATAAACTGTCTTAAGCAACATATATTAAATATTTGAGAGTTACAATTCCTATCAATTTCTATGTAATATTAATTGAATATTCACAATATGTTTATATTTTAGTTTATCTGCAAACATGTTTTGCACGTGCATTAATACTTGCAATACCTACTGAAACTCGCATATGCAGTTGTAGTATAAATGCATATCATAGCTAGTAGAATTATTGTCATAACCCAAAGATTCAGAGATGAATCTTTGCCCACATAATTTAAGATTTGCCATCACAATTCAACCTACTAAACATGAGGTACACGTAGTTCATTTCAAATCTGCAAATGACCAAGATTCATGTTTAAACTTTCGTTACACATTTTGACGCGATTTTACCGAACGATAGCAAAGAAGTAGGATACAGACATTGTTGTGCTGTTCTTAGATTTGAATTCCAATTTGTTTCCAAAGATGTTCTTAGCCTATCGGAGTCTGTTTTAAGTAGTAATTTAATGCATAATAAGTTTAAGGAAACAGTAAACCGTAATGTCATAAAATAGCCAAATCATCATGATTTCACTAGTTGTTGCATATGACATCTGGAACTTGTTCGTATATCTCATATAAAATGGCTGAATCAGCATTTCAATTGTTACAGGTATGCTTGTACATAAACAGAGACACACATACACACATACATAAATTACTAAAGTAAATAAAAAGTGGAAACAAGTTATTGGCTAACTACATGACCGTAACAACTGGCTGTGTTTATTTCCTTTCACTGATTTAATACTTCTTTCTTCTTGTTTGTGTGTATTTCCTTCTTTTTTTACTTACAAATTTGTTTCTACAGTGTTATAAACACTGAAAGCTGGTTTACAAACTGTTGTACTTAAATGAAAAACTCAAGTAACTACAGAACGTAAAACAATCAATAAATTTCATGATCTACCAATTTGATCTCATGATTCAGTGACCATTGTACCACAAATATTAAAAAGAACTGTTTTGGGAAGGTCAGAAGAAAATTGAAACTGTATTAATGAGGATGATAGACCCAAAATAGGAGAGGAGGGGAGAGAGAAAAAGTGACGTAACGCGAATCATCTTCGACTGTGGTAGACCTCTGAAATTGGACATTGGCATGGAAAATTGATTTAACGAGACTAGCACGGGTCCTCTAATAACTACAGGCCAGTTCTACTTAGCCATGATAACTGGTCCATTTTTTAAAAAATATTTTTGTCGCTTTTTTGTGAATCAATCTATTTTATTTTTAGCTTTTACTGACTAGCTTTTTAATAGCTGACATATAAAACATACTATATTTTTAATGATCATCTAGTCAGTTTTTACAGTTTAAAGGATAACGTGTGTGCTTTTTCATACAAATTGTTAATCCCGCTCACACAATATGATCCTTATATAAATACTGGAGTAATTAAATTTGTAATATCAATTCTAATTTCTAATTAATTCTAATTCTTATAGTTAACTGCACTGAAACGACCTGTTTTTCTTCTAGATAGTTTTTATCGCTAATTGTGCAGTATTTTCTACTTTTATAACAGGTTTGGTTTGGTTTTGGAGTGCTAGGGTCTACTTTTTGCAACACAAGGTCGACCGGGTCAACGAGACCGGGACCTACTGCATAAAGCTGATTCCGAACGGCTATGAACATCCATGCCATAGTGGGTTTGGAACCCACGAACTCCGGTTCCGAAGGAGAGCATCCCAACCTTTCGGCCATCGTTCGGCTACTTGTATAACAGATACTGTGTTTTAGACTTCTTAGTATAAATCATTCGATTTTTCAACGTAATTTATTTTAAACCCTGTACTAGCAGCGCATTCGTCGTTGACATCAACTCTACAGATATAAAGCTAATAAAACCCACATTCGAATAGCAACAACTTCATTGATTTGAAATATATATATATATATATATATATATATATATTGTCACGAAGATTCGAATGAACACACAGTTTAACGTAACAGAACAATTTATTGAAGCTAAGTAGAAACTCGCAACTTTACAGGATCGAGAAGTTGCCTACAACTAGTGGGTATCAGCTTTTATACCCAAACAGAATATTCGAGAAATAACTAATTTACATATTAAAGAAAGATCTAGAATGTTCAAGAACATAAGGAAACAATAAATAACATTTTTAAATTAAAAATCCATACTTTGGATAAACTGCCATGGCAAGCATCGAACCCACAATCTTCGTGTCTGGATCGCGTGCTTTGACCATTCAGTCACTGAGTCGTTGGCTAAGCTTCTTTATGCGGCATTGCTCCTTTCTCAAAAAGACAGCTTCTCGCTGCTATTTAGATCTGGAGCGTGTCAAGGGTCCCTTGTAAATTTCTTTTTCCTTCTCTTCCGGAAGAACGACAACTGGATTTCGTCCATCTTCACTTTCGGTCTGCTTCGTCAAATCATGGTACGGCTTCATACGTAAAACATGAACAACGTCTTTTGGTTTTCTTTTTCGGGAGGCAGGATCGAAATCTTGCACTTCATAGGTAACGTCGGATAAACGGCGCAACACTTGATAGGGACCAAAATACTTCCTTAAGAGCTTCTCTGAAAGAATGACCTCTCGGACCGGGGTATAAACCCATACGAGGTCTCCAGGGCTATAAGACACCACTCTGTGCTTAGAGTCATAACGTCGACGGTCTTTATCTTGCGCTCTCAGAGTATGCGTTCGAGCCAACTCTCTCGACTCTTCTGCTCTGGAAATGGTCTTGGCTATGTAATCGTTAGTTGCATCATCAGGGCAAAATGGAAACATCGTGTCCAGCGTCGTTTCGGCTTCACGTCCATGGATTAGGTAGAACGGTGTGAATCCTGTTGTCTCCTGTTTAGCAGTGTTATAGGCGAACGTCACAAATGGTAGAATTTCATTCCAGTTTTTTTGTTCGGTATCAACATACATGGACAATATCGGCTAGAGTTTTGTTAAGGTGCTCCGTCAACCCATTTGTCTGGGGATGATACGCCGTCGTCATGCGATGATCGATATTGCACAATTCGACGAGACCGGAAACAAGTCTGGATTGAAAAATAGCACCACGATCTGCATTAATGACTCGAGGAGCGCCATGTTTTAGAAGAATCTCTTCGAGCAGAAACTTAGCTACTTCTTCGGCTTCAGCAGTTGGTAGAGCTCTAGTTATTGCATAACGTGTACAGTAATCGGTGCAGACTGCGATCCATTTATTTCCATGGGCAGATTTAGAAAATCTCGAAAGCAGATCTATCCCAATTCGATGGAAAGGTGCGACAGCAGAAGGGATAGAAACCAAGCGTCCAGATGGTAGTTGTGGAACCGATTTTTTCCTTTGGCATTCTCGGCAATGCATGACATATCTAAGAACATTTCGGTACATTCCCGGCCAATAAAATCTTTTCCGGATCCTGTCGTACGTTTTCGCAAAACCAAGATTATCTGCGGTAGGCGCGTCGTGAAAATGTTTAAGTATGTCTGCGCGTAGATGTTTGGGAATGACGGGCAACCATGTCTTTCCAGCTGGATCAAAATTCTTTCTGCATAGGACTCCATCAATTAACTCAAATTGCCTTTCGGTGGATGAGCCGATCTTAGGAAGGATCATTTTTGCTATGTCTGGATCTTTCTTCTACTCGACAGCGAGGTCTATACTCGTGGTTACAGCTAAAAATTGATCTTGCGTCTCAGTCTCTTCGTCTACTGGATTCCTGGAGAGAGCGTCGGCATCGTTATGCTTCCTACCCGATTTGTATTTTACTAAAAAATTATGTTCTTGGAGTCGAAGAGCCCATCTTGCCAGTCTGCCTGAGGGATCATTGAGATTCATAAGCCAGCACAATGAATGGTGATTTGTCACAACCTTAAAATGTCTTCCAAACAGGTATGGTCGGAATTTATTAATAGCCCATACGGCGGCAAGGCATTCCCGTTCTTTAGTAGAATAATTTTTTTCGGCCTTTGTCAGGTTCCTAGAAGCGTACGCTATGACCTTTTCGATTTCGTTCTGAATTTGAACCAGAACTGCTTCAATACCATATCCGCTGGCGTCTGTATGAGTTTCTGTAGGGCATCTTTCGTCGAATATCCCCAATACTGGATCAGATGTAAGCGCCTTCTTCGGGTTATCAAAAGCCTCTACCTCTTTAGAACCCCAATGAAATTTCGCATCGCCTTTCAACAGAACCTGCAGGGGCTCGGCGAGATAGCAAAAGCCTTTAATGAACCTTCTGAAGTAGGAGCAAAGCCCAAGAAAGCTTCGAACGTCATGTAAGTTCTGCGGAGTAGGGAAATAGGTCACGGCATTCACTTTGTCCGGATCTGGACAGACACCGCTACTGGATACGAGATGGCCTACGATTTTTACTTCTTTAGCAGCAAAAAGGCACTTCTTGGGGTTAAGTATGAGTCCAGCTTCTTGAATGCATTTCAGAACTGTTCTTAATCGGATAAGGTGGTCTTCGTAACTTTCTGAGAAAACTACTATGTCGTCCAAGTAACATAGGCACATAGTCCATTTAAGATGGCGCAGCAAATTATTCATCATTCTTTCAAAAGTCGCCGGCGCATTGCAAAGTCCAAACGGCATGACTTTAAATTCGTATAAACCTTTTGGGGTAATAAATGCAGTCTTTTCACGATCCGCTTCATTCATTTCTATCTGCCAGTAACCATATCAGAGATCCATGAAAGAAAAGAACTTGGCGCCTTTTAAACAGTCTAGAGTATCGTCAATAAGGGGCAGAGGATAAACATCCTTCTTCGTTATTCTATTCAGTTTGCGATAGTCCACGCAAAAAAGCCAGCTTCCGTCTTTTTTTCTTATGAGTACCACAGGAGATGACCACGGACTCTCAGATGTCTGGACAATACCTTGGTCAAGCATTTTCTGAACCTCTTCTCTAATTATACGTCTTTCAGTCGGTGAAACTCGGTAAGCCCTTTGGTAAATTGGAGCATAGTCACCGTATTGATCCTGTGTTTCACATTTGTCTTTGAG
>CM063501.1:17551112-17566112 GCA_032207245.1 Pardosa pseudoannulata
ATACAGAATGAAGTTAATTTGTTGTATTATGTTTACGTATTTTCAAAGACATAGTTGAAAATAGACTGATGAATTATCAATTATCTATACATTCACTGAATAAATGCTGTTTTACTAATTTTTGTTAATCGCTTTTATTACCTGTGTGTTTTTTGATATTGTGATATCAATTTTTAACTACCATTCTGACTAGACAGATATCTGAAATTTTGCAAATTGTTTCAATTCCACTGACAACACAATATTCAATAATAAAAAAATAGATTGAAGAAAAAATAAATAAAATCAGTTTGGTAAAGGCAAAAAGCTGTTCAAAGTAATTTTAATCAGATCTGAATAGATTTTAAACTAGTATAGCCATCTATTTGCAAGCGACATAACTAAATGTTTAAAACACATTTTTACTTTTTAGTGCATTTTTATTGTTTTTTCTTGTTAAATGAAAGCGATTTTTTACACTAGATTCTTATTTTTATATTTATTGAAATATATAGCTTAAAAACATATCTAGCTACTTAAATCTTTTACCCAATCTATTTATTGAACTGCAGGACTCCAAATCTATGGAGTATGATGCAAAATATTGAAAATTAAATATTTCATTAAAAACGATTTCTAATAAATATTACTACACAGACAGCATTTCATATGTACTACCAATGAATCTGTGTTTCAGTTTAAGATTATTTTTTTTAATATTGCATGTAACAGAAAATTGCAAAAAAAAATTATCCTTACTCTGGAGCTCATAGATTTCTATATGACTTTAAACCTTTTAGTTGATATATTTATTGGACTTGAGTACTTCAAAATTATTGATTTTGGTGAATAATAATGAAAACTAAATCTATTATTAACAATATTTTCTTCTTCATAATATTACTACACTGAAAGCATTCAGTACTGACTATGAACCAATCTGTATGCATAATGTTGAATATAATAGAAAATTGCAAAACAAAGTTTATCCCTTACTCTGAAACTCAGATTTCTATTAGATTTTAAAACTTTTATAAGATATAATTATGGGACTGGAAGACTCAAAATATAGATTTGGGTTCATAATATTGAAAATTAAATATATTATTAACATTCTTTTCTTCTTAACAACCTTTTCTGCTAAATAATATTACTACATAGACAACATTCCGTATGGACTATTCAGAAAATTTGTGCTTCTGTGTAAGATTAATTTTTTTTAATAACACATCCAATAGAAAATTGCAAAACAATGTTTATCCGTTACTCTGAAGATCATATATTTCTATTCGATTTTAAACGTTTTACCTCATATATTTGTTGGACAGGAGGGCTCCAAAAATATGGATTTTGGTGCATAATATTGAAAATTAAATCTATTATTAACAATAATTTCTTTATAATATTACTACATATTACGAATGTACTTTATAATATTACGAATATTACTACATAGACATCTTTCTGCATGGACTAGCAATTAATCCGTGCTTCCATACCATTAATGTTTTAATAATGCATCAAATAGAAAATTACAAAGCAAAGTTTATCCCTTACTCTGAAGCTCAAATTTCTATTCGACTTTAAAACTTTTAGCTGATATGTTTATTGAAATGGAGGACTGCAAAAATATGTTTTTGATACACAATATTGAAAATTAAATCTATTATTAACAATATTTTTTCTTCATAATATTACTACACAGACAGTATTCAGTACGGACTACGAACCAATCTGTATACATAATATTGAAAATTAAATTTACCATTAACAATATTTTCTACAAAATAATGTTACTACATAGACAGCATTCCGAATGTACTACCAATCAATCTAGCTTTGTTACCGTATAAGATTAATTTTTTAATAAGACATCCAATAGAAAATTGCAAAACAATGTTTATCCGTTACACTGAAGCTCATAGATTTCTATTCGACTTAAAATCTCGATCGAGAAAGAATGTTAAACCAAATGAAGACTAATCGATGGTACTTCTGTTTTATCGCTATCGCAGTGTGATTTTTCTTGGCTGGCGCCCAACGTGATTCACAGTCTTGATAAATGAGCGTTCTTGGAATAGAGGATTTAGAAAATTGCACGGTTGAAAACAAGGAAAATTCTCAGATAAAAGCTTCTGCTCATCACATGTCTTATTCATTACTACGAACAATGCACCACGCTTTAAAGAGCTACATTCACCCAACAGAAGTTTCTCAAGCATGCTTAAGGCGCATTATCCGAAAGAAGTCTAAATATTTATGACAAAAGTTTTTAAACAAAAATAAAATGCATTATGGGCACCAGAAAAAGAAAGGGTAACTTTCCTCAGTAGAATTATAATGTGACTTTTACGTGTTATTAGTTTGGCAATTTATATCCTAAAACTATCGCTCATTATTTTCAAATTCGAAGAAAAAGATATCTGTAAATGTGTAAAATGTCATTTTAGATTTTGCAGAAAAAAATAATCTGCAAAGAAGTATAATTCAATGAGCCTCTAAAACACTTTGATGGAAACGGGAGGACTGCAAATGAATGTATGCTTATAATTTTTTTTACAAATTAAGCAGAGCATTGAGATTACAAATTTTATACTTCAATTAAATTGAGAACTGTTATTTAATGTAGTTTAAAGTTATTATTAATTAGACAAATCAAACAACCAAAATATTGTGTATCTGTGAAGGTAATTACTTCAACAATCTTGAGATCAATAATCCAATCGTGTGTTACTATCAATTACGAAGACTTTAAACTGTAGTGTAATACTAGTGTAAACTGTAGTGTGTGTTAGATTAAATTATAGTGTACATATAGATTGAACTGGAATGCATTTGTTTGGAGCGGTACGTGTTTTACTTTTTCTGTATGAGGATTAGCAAGACCGGTGCGTACTGCCTAGAACCAGTTGCAAAAGATAGATCATGCATGAGAACAGTGGAGTTATTTACTACGAACTACGATACAACAGACATCTATTCTGCCCACTCAGTAACTAATATGAAAAAAAACCCAGTATATGTTACAACTAAATTCATTGTTGATAAACACATTGTTTTAAACTTTCGTGAACATAATATTAAGCATTTTTCTGTAATATAGAGAAACTAAACGGTCATCAACCTGTATTTAATAGTCATTCAGTTATTTTCGAGTAAATTTTGAAATATTTTTGACAGTTTTCAACTTACAAGTATATTTTTACTGTCATTTTGAGACTTTACTATTCGATTTATCTGTTTAATTAAGAAAAGTCCACGGATGGCATAAATTTCTGACAACTTTAATAAAAATTATATTTTAAATAAATATAAATTATGATTTATGCTTGAAAACATTTTAAATAATTTTAAACACAATTAATAGAAGGCAAGCGGATACTGGGAACAATCCTTAAATATCATTATTTTTATTTCATAAGCTATTTTAAGCGTAAAATTAACGTAGGAGAACTAAAAAAGTTTACGTTAACCTTGAATTCTGGTTTAACATATTTTGCATCTATGTGAAGTGCTGCGAGAGAAATCTGAGATATACATAAGCTTCAACGTGAGAATTAACTACTACTACTGGATTTGCTTTTAAGCTGCAAGTTCTTAATGTGTCACCCCGAGATAATTATTATTTTAATTGGCTTGAAACCATATTTTAATAATGAGTTTAACTTTTTCATTATAACTACCTAAAAAGAATATAGAACTATTTTGCTCAAAAGGAACATTGCTGTTCGTAATGAACAGCAATGCTGTTTCGTTATGAACTAACAGTAGTGTGCATATCACACATAAAAAACACATACACGCATATTATATACAAAAAAGACACACACACACGTCTGCGTATAATTCGCAAGTTTTGAAAATGCTTGAAAGTCACGCTCAGTACTTAATTCATCCTATGGTTTTGAGAAGCATAAAATGAATCCAAATTAAATTAAGCATATTTATTTAAGTTTAATGACTGGGAATTTTAAGTTTAAGTAACAGAACATGTATTAAAAAAATTTAGGACGCTACGATTGCTGGGGTTTACCCTCATACCTTATCCCCTCTAATTGGGCACTGTCCCTTAGGGACTCAAATACTCCACAAAGGTACATTCTTATTTAATGTCAAGTACGGAGACGAGATTCTAATCTGGGACTGGGATCAGAACCCCGTCCGAGACCACCGTACAAGACAACAATATCCGCAAAATATAAGTTTATGGTCCTCTGTCGTTTTACAAATATGTGATGAGGTCAGATTTAGATCCCGAGCATTTTACTTCTTGTATGAATGAATCAATTATATTACTGATCTAAATCGCCTCATCACAATAGGTCATATTTGTTCTTCTTATCTACATTGTCAAGTAAAGTACATAAAGAAAAAGGAAAGAATTTCCTACTTCAGGCATGCTACTACTATTTGGCCCTACCTACTTAAGATTGTCCAAAATTCCCAACAAAAAATTAAAATTATCACACACACAAATATCGAAAGAAAATGTTTAATATTTTTCTTAAACGAAAACAATACTACATGTAAATATGATACTCTTTTACACAATTTTAGATTCCTACGACATCAATGTTATTAGTTTTTCTTCATAAACTTTCAAAAATTTCTTTTACAGAATAATATATTTTTTTTAATGTCTAATGAAAACTGATTTTTTTCCTTACTTTTAACTCCAGTCTGTCTAGTTTAAAAAAAATTATGATTCTTAATATTTTTGGGGGAAAAATATGGCAAAAATTTCTTATAAAATCAAACTGACAAATGTAAGGCGTTAACAGTTTACAACACCTTATTTATTTTTACTTTATAAAGCTTTCTAACCATTACCATTTTTTAACCAAAGGAACAGTGGGTCAGTTAACATTCAAAATAATTTTTCAAAATATTTCTTTTCTACGGCTCTATGTGAAATACGAACTATAAAAGACTTTCACGGTTTGTGCACACCATTTTTCAAAATAAAAGAGTTTTCTAGTTTAGTGCGACATCTGAAATATAAAACTACCTTTAGATTTGGGATAGTATTTTAAAGGACATTTTCCCCTGAGAACTGTGTTAGTATGAAAAATGTGTCTTGCAGAGAAACGAAATCTTCTACCAGAAACCTCAAAAGTAACGATGTAGTTAATGATGAGCTTTTATACTAAATTTAGAAATAAAAAAGGCAATAAATTTTATACATATGAATGCATGGGTAAATTTCTTTATATCATTCATTTTTATTAGAACAGAAATTGCCTTGAGCATAAATATTTTTAATGTGTACATTTGCCTGCATAAATATATAGGAATGCGGTTAACTATTGTTGAAATATACAATCGCACTCACACTTGGCGACTTGGCAGCTTATTATTTAAGTAATATCTTTCTCGGACGTACGAAGTTTTCTTGAGTTGATCCTTTTGTGCTTTCATCGGTTGTGTTTGATTAGGTTTGTCTTGTGTCTGTAATTTGATTGGCTGGGCGCAGGATCTTTATAAAACTATAAAAGCACAATATAACTCGTATTTTTATCATTATCAGTATTATTATTGTTATTTCGATGTCTTTATAATAAAAGGCGTTTTGCAATCTGCAACTCTTCATTATGCTTCAATAATTATACGCATGTGAAGATGCATCGATATACGCATATATACTAGGTATTAAGTAAAGCACGCATAATCTATAGTAAAAACTTACAGATATGTTTCAAAAGTCTATAAAGTCTACCTACTATGAGGATAAACTGTATGACTATGTTTCAGTTTTTTTACTTACGCATAATGTATAGTTAAAGCATACAGATATGTTTCAAAACTCGATAAAGTTCTACCTAGTGCGTGGATAAACTGCATGACTCTCTTTCAAAGTTTTTTATTTGCTCAAAATGTATAGTAAAAACATTCAGATATGTTATAAAACTTTACAAAGTTCTACCTAGTGTGAGAAAACTCAAAATATATAGAAACTGTATGCCTGTTTCAAAGTTCCTGTTAAGCCTCAAAACAACTGTCTGATCTGCTTTATATAATATCTGACAATTTTGCTTTAAGCTTTTATTTACCTTTTCTACCAGAACTACATTTATTGTTCATAAAGATATTTTTCCAGATGGTCATTTTAAAATTAGATTACAGTGACTCAAATGATTTTATATTTAATAATAATAAATAGAAAACACATAAGTAAAAATAATAATAAATTTATTTATGGTTTAACTTATTATCATTATGAAGATTGATTATTTGGAAATACAGTTATTGATAGATAGGTGCTGCCAAGAAATGAAATCTACCAAAGAAATTCAAAATTAATGATGTAGCTATTGATGAGCTTTTATACTAAATGTACAAATAAAAAGCAAAAAAATTAATGTGTATGAATATATGGGTAAATTACGTGGTTTCATTCATTATTTTTATCCTACAGAATAAGTCGTGCGCATAAGTTTTGTTAAATAATTACATTCGTTTGCATATATAGAAAATGAATACGCTTAATTATAAGCATATGAAAATGCATTGATATATACATATAGGTGATTAGTAAAGCAAGCATAAGTTTGAAAGGAAGCTTGAAAATAGCTTGAAAAAGTTATATGACTTTCTTTCTAGTGTGAAGAAATCAAAAGATATATAAACTTTAAGACTTTTTATTCAAATTTCTGTTAAGCCTCAAAGCCACTGTATGATTTCCTTTATATATTTTATCTGTCTCAGTTATGCTTTAAGTTTTTATTTATCTTTATCACATAACTATCTTTATTGTTTATAAAGATGAATTTTTGGTGATGGTTTATTTTAAACTGAATAAGCTTGGTACAATGCATAAAAAATTTATACATGGTATTATTAATTAAATCACACATGAAGTATAAGAAATATATACGGACAAATTTCATACAGGTTTTCCTTAGTACCAGCAAATTAAACCATATAGATTATGAACAGATTCTACAGATATTATATGTATTTGTAAGACATTTTATCAAAGTTTATTTTAAACCTAGGGTTCAAATGTATGACCTACTTTATATATTATAACTGTGACGGTTATGCTTGAAATATACATTTTACAATTTTTCCAACAATCTGTCTATTGTTCATAATAAGAAATTTTTTGCTTATGACATTTTTAAAACTAGATCTTTATGGCTCAAATTATTAAATAGTGTAATACCTTTATTTTTGTACCCTCAAACAAATCATGCTGTTACACTAACCCGTACTAGTACGTAACCCGTGCTTAAGTATCAATCGTCAGAAAACTAGCATGTGTCCCGCATACAATGTGTTAATTATGGATTTGCCCACTACATCAAATGATTTATTATTATTTCATGTATTTATTAATTTTACGCTTTTACCATGTTTTTAACTTAACAGAAATTTATTCTTTAATTTAAAGTCATGGTACAACACAGATTATCATTTTCATATCTTACAAATTTTCTTATATACTATATCACATTTGATATTAGTCATACAATCTCTGATGAGATATAAATGGTTACTTCAAATGATAAAAGTAAAGAAAAAAGTAATAATTCGGAAGAAAACTACATTAAATCTGGAATAAAGAACGGAGGGATTTTCGTTTCATACTTCATTTCCCTCTTAACAACTTCTTCCCTGCATTTAGAGTAACCTAAGATGTCTTTGTTAGGAAGACATCTCCAAGAAAAATATTATCGTCCCTGGCCGGAATTCATCCTTTTATGGATGATTCATAGCAGATTCCTATTAGGAATCCCATTTGAAAGAAATTGAAGACTTAGGAATACGAGAATGTTTCTAAAGTTTGATTCAATTTTATGTCAGGGAGAAAAGTTTTTGAACTTAACTTTGTAAAGAATTCTATTTTAACAATATATTATACATATGCTTATATTTAGGATATTGTAGTATATATATATATATATATATATATATATATATATATATATATATATATATATATATATATATATATATATATATATATATCCATCTCTATCTCTATCTATATCTATCTATCTATCAATCTCTATCTATCTATCCATCTATCTATCTATCTATCCATCTATCTATCTATATATCTCTCTCTCTATCTGTCTATATCTCTCTCTCTCTCTTTATATATATATATATATATATATATATATATATATATATATATATATATATATATATATATATATAAATATATATATATATATATCTATCTCTATCTCTATCTCTATCTCTATCTCTATATCTATCTATATCTCTATATCTATCTACCTATCTCTTATCTATCTCTATCTCTATATCTATATCTATATCTATATCTATATCTATATCTATATCTTTATCTATATCTATCTATCTATCTATCTATCTATCTATATCTATCTATATCTATATCTATATCTATCTATATCTATCTATCTATATCTATCTCTGTCTATCTCTGTCTATCTCTGTCTATCTCTGTCTATCTCTGTCTATCTCTGTCTATCTGTTTATCTATCTATCTCTATCTATCTCTATCTATCTCTGTCTATCTGTCTATCTATATCTATCTATATCTATCGCTATCTATATCTATATCTATCTATCTATATCTCTATCTATCTATCTATATAGGTGTATATATATATTTGAAGTGGTTCTATTGTTCACTATTTCAAGTACAAAAAAAAAATCCTTATATCAACATGTATTTTTACAACAGGGCTATTTGGGACTGTAACCCCTTCACTATCGGGTTATTTTCGTAAAAATTTAACTAAAAACATCGGGTTTCTTATTCTACATTTAAAATGTACTAAATATAAAAATGGGTATAAACAAAACAAAAAAAATTATAAAAACAGAGGGAAAACCAAATTTAAAAATAATTATTAAATATTACTAATATAAATTATAATTTAAAAAATCATTAACTTGCTTTATTAGGATAAATTTCATAACATGGCTCTAAACATAAGCCGACACCCCAATTTTCACACCAATATGGAATACCCCTCAGAATCCTTCAAAATCAAACATTTTATCAGTATACATAAACGCTTATAAATAAAGAACGCATTTCTCAGAAATTCTAAAGCAGTAAAAATGCTGAAATTAAATACTTACAATACGTTTTGCAATGTTTTACAATAGTATAAAACAATATCCACTAGTTCGAATAATTATTCAATAGTGTGACCAATATGGATCGTTTATCTCTTGTTCAAACTACGAATAAATTGATACCGGTGAGCAGCTCTCGCCAGTTTGATCTGATTTGGTTTGGTTTGGAGTTCTACGGTCTACTATTTTGCAACACGAGGGCTAATGAGGCAGGGACCTACTGCTTAAAGCCGATTCTGAAAGGTTTCAAACGTTCCAGTGGGATTCAAACCCACGAACTCCGCTACCGAAGTCCAGCACCCTAACCATTCGACCATCGTTCGGCTGATCCGATTTGGAACGCTTGACATAAGCGAGCACTGCTCGTTATAAAGCATTAAGTGTTTAAATAACTTTTATAAATATACTCAAATCCTGGGAGCAATTGTAGCTCAGTAAAGGCAACAATCTAATAACTAGAGGACTAAGGTCCTCCCTGTTTGTTATTGGTGTCTGGATACCATAAAATATGTTCGTGGTCACAATGTACTCCAAGTTCTCAACCGATACCTCTGGGGAGGGGAGGCCAAGCCTGACGTTCTTCTACATTATTCATACTACTAAATTACGAGGACCCACCTGAACTAAGGCTTATTTTCTCTCTAGAGATTCTTGTCAAATCAAAGTTGCAGCCTTTCACTTTAATTCGTATTGTTTCTGGATCACGAGCTTGATTCCTTCAAGTGGTATTAGAAACAACGACAACTCTATTAATTTTATTGATTAACTTTATACTAATTAGACCTCATTAATGCTAATATTGATATTTCATTGGATGTATAGTTAGTACTGTATATTTAATTGACATAGCTTTTACAATATGCTTCATTTTTTAGTGATTCTAAAATTAAAGGCAAAAATAAATTTGTACTGTAGTCTTCAGTCTCAATCAACCATAATTATGACTTTTCTATTGGTATCGAGATAACATTTAAAATTTAATACTCTGACTACTCTAATAATCTGAATACGTCCAATGAAATATCAATTTAATACAAATATTGATATTTCATTGGATGTATAGTTAATACTGTGTATTTAGTTGACATAGGTTTTACCAGATGCTTCATTACTTAAAGATTCTAAAGTTAAAGGCAAAAATAAATTTGTACTGTGATCTTCAACCTGAATCAACCAGAATTATAATTTTTCTATTGGTATCGAGATAGCATATAAAATTTAATACTCTGAACAATAAAACTCCCAAAATGAACTTAAGTTATTGGCTATTTAAAAAAGCTTGAATACTAAGTACTTAATGCAGGGTTTTGAAAATAGAATTCAACTAGTACATACCTTTTTAAATATCGTTTGAGATATTCCGAGTTACTGGTTATATTGTTGTATATATTGAAACTTCTTCATCGACACCAAAGATCCATTGGCAAGTATCGATTTTTATCAAAACATGTTCCGCTCAATATATGTAGGTGCTGCACTTTCCATATTTGTCACTTTGTAATTACATACACTAACTGTTTATGTGGGATGCAGACATCTGAAGTGTGAAGGAATATTTTAGATGATAATCACCCAAGTATGTCAATCAAAAAATGGGGCTTGTTTTTTTAAAATCAAAGTGTCATAAGTACACGTCTTTTACAAACCACAAAAAGTTGCAAGTTCATTACATCATCTTCATATACATAATTGAATGAGAATGTTTAATTTTATACCTTCTTTTATTGCCTTGAAATGTTCTCCTACACCGGAATTTAGTTATATTAGGCTCAAGTGACAACTAGATTCTAAATTAGACACTGATTAATAGGATTGAATTATGTATTTTTTTTCTAATATCTTCATAGAACTCGGGATAATTTTTTCTTATTTCAGATACATAATTATAAGTGTGACACTTTCGATGTTGTAGATTAAGATATCTCTCTGTAATAATCGGATTTTCAAAATCATAAAATCCTTGTATTATTTGTTTTGTTTTTTTATGTTTACATTTTACACACTACTTGTGTGTGGTCATCAAGATAATGGAAACACATGTGAATAAAAGGGTGTTTAGTTACCTGGATGTAAATTGTTTTAAATATATGAAGTATACATGCAAGTATGAAGTTGATTTAATAAAGCTGTACACATCTTGGAATTTTATCAAAAGCTTTACACGTAAAACGTCACATACTTCTAAAGATTCCAAACTGAAGGAAACTAAATAGAGCAACTATAAGGAAAACACCCCATTTTTAGGCATATCTTGAAGTACGGTGTCTAAACAGAGGACAACGTACACAGCAGAGTAGGATAATCTCTACAAATCAAATATTGGACCAAAAGGAAAAGCTGATTGAAAGTAGCTGGCGGGTATTGGAGAGAATTGTAATAATTGCAATTGCTAAGTATAAGAACACAACTGTAGTCACAGCGACCTCAGAGATGAATTAGTATATAGGTTCCCAAGTGTCACAAGTTATACTTAATTAAAATTAAGAATCATTTTCAAAAATATAAAATTTACAGCAGAGCAGTAATTCCCAAGCCACTTGTTAGGTGTTAATGCGAAGCATCACCTACAGTGGTTCTACAACCTTAAAAAACCTGGTCTATTGATATATGGAAAATGGTTATATATTCAACCAAATCATCTTTGTTTTTTTTCGCACAACATGATTGGTACACGTTTAAAGGATACGTGCACAAGCCTGTAATCGTGGTTATCTCTTTTCAACTGTCCATGGAGATGGATCTGAAATGATTTTGACAGTCGTTTCATCGTTGTTTGCTGCTCAATCGTGAAACGTAAAGAAAGAAGCTTTGGGAAGCCGTATACCAAAGTTTAGCTGATCAGGTACATTCTATGTTGCAAACGTTGTTTCTTGCATTAAATAGGACGTTCAAGGATGATTATTCTCATGTGTTGGCCTTTATTAAAAAGAAGGTACGAAACCTCGTAAACAGTTAATAGACTTTATATGTCATAAGGAAAGGCATACAACATCTTGTTGTACAGAGAGCTGTTGATTTAAATATCTCACCCAAAAGGATGAATTCAAAATCAGTAGCTCATTCCTTGAACCAACGTTATGACCTTGACAATCGAGCAGGGAGGTTGAAGTGAAAATTTCGTGTCTAACTAATGTACACCGGAACGCGGCGGCTTATATACAATGTGTCTAGGGTTCTGCGCAGGCTTGGGAGTAGATCTGCATAACAGTTCTTCTTTTCCCTTTGGTGGAGACTTGAAGTTGAAATTTGGTGGAAGTTGAATTGCGATCAGACGCTGAATCGCCACACTCGCATTCAGGCATACAATCATGGTTTGTTGAACACGGAGATATTTGAAATATGACGTTGGTCCACACAGTGGCCCGACCTCAATATGATGAAATCATTATAATCTGTCTAAGGCGATTTCACGCAGTAGGACAAATTCTCAAATTATGACAATTCTGGCTTTAGTTTCAAACGGAAGGGGAGTTTATTGTTTGTCTATTGGCTGTTGTAAACATGAAAATGAATGGGAAGAGCATTTTAGTAGTTCTTGATGTTAAGACGAATTGCCTTATTAGAGCGTTCAATCCGGAATCGATATTCTTCACTGGCATCGTTTACGAAACATATAGACGTCACGATATTTCTCTGAAATCTACTCAGCATTTATGTAATTCGATTCTCAGGCAAATGAAAGCTGTATTACATGCTAATAACCGTCCTACACCTTATTGGTAAAAATTAATTTCAAATCTAAATTATTTTCATTATTTTGATTATCACCACCTGTTGTATAATAATTCTATAATGAATGCATTATTTTCTTTAAAAAATGGAATAAAACCACATGTTGTTATGTACAAGGAAATTTTGAATAGTAATTACATTATTGTTAAAATCAAATTTTCCTTTGCATAGCTTGTATAAAAATTTAAATAAGATTTTATTTGATAAGAAAAAAATAACGGTAATGTGTTTACGGTTTTAACCGTGATTATCGTTATTAAGTTTAAGGGCAGGTCTCACCAAAGCCGTTTAACGACTAACCATGATTAACCCATATCGTCAACCAATGGTGGCACGCAGTTCTACGTTGAAACAGAGATTATTCGCGGTTAGCTGTTAAATGACTTTGATGAGACCGGCCCAAAGTTTCTAAAATCAAATTAGTCTTAATTATATTTGTATTCTTTATAAAGTGCATTTAATACATTTTTAATTGCATAATATAGAATAATACTGGTAGTGATATACAATTTATCACCCAGAAATAAATTAAAAGAGAACATAATAGATTAGATAAATCCCATATATGATAATAGACTAAGTTATCTGTCCGTCTGTCCTCGAATTTATGAAGCGGCTAGACCTCGAATGGATTCTCGATGAGTTAGAGTTGATAAAATTCAAAACAAGTCTTTAAAACGCTCGAAATCTACATTTTCCCATCTTTTCGAAAATTTAATGCCTTTATATCAAGCCCTATTTTCCCCGTTAAGAGAAGGGGATTAATTTTATCACATAATAAATAGGTAAAAACAACATTTTTTACCATTATGACGTCATTCTTTTAACCATCTCATTTAATCATTTCTTTATTTAAAATTATTTTAATATCGTCCGCATTATTTTCATACGATTTATTACTGAACTTAGGTATTACGAAAATAATTTTCTTTTATATTTGGCTTAAATAATAGATTAGGTACATATGTGTTAATTTTAAATTTAATCATCGATTACTTTTTGTTGCAATGACAATTTATATCACCGGCATTAACAACAAATTTTTTTCATAAAAGTCTGGGAGTCAATTTCATGGACTAATAAATATCCCAACGTTTAAGTTATATATCTTTGAAAATTAAGAAGTTTGCTCGTTTCTGTGTTTGTTTTTTAAACATAACCACACGGTTTGACTAAATGAATTCAGTTTTATTCTAAACTGCATTCACAGTATCGGGAAACTTTAGAGGAATAAACAAATTGAAGAACAACAAATGAAGATAAAGAAATTATTGAATTTGTAAGAGATAATGTGATAAGGCGATTTAGATTATTAATATGATTGATATAATTAATATGATTCATTAATTAATATAAATGCTAAATATAAAACGAGAAGTAAATTGCTTGGGAACTAAATCTTACCTCACCACATCTGTTGTAAAGGGGAGAGAACAATAAAAATTAATTCAACGGATTTTTTCGTCGTGTGCGGGATTCTCGGGAGGGGTTTTGATCTCAGTCCCAGATTAGAATCGCGTCTCCGTACATGACATTAAATAAGAATATACCTTTGTGGAGTTATTTATGAATCCCTAAGGGTCAGTGCCCAATTTGAAGACTCAAGGTTTTTCCATGTTTGCTGTTTCAAGGCTGGGTAAAGTTGACCAATAGATTTATGCAACTCTCTCGATTGGACGAAAAGAAGTAAGAAAGGACAGAGAAGAAAATAATGTATAAAAAAAGAAGTCCAGACGAAGTTTTCGACAGAGAATTCGAGAATCGAGTAGAGAAGTCCGACTGTCTGCTATCTATAAGAGCTCCCAATAGTACAGCCTTGGCACACCAAATAGATCCACAAAGGTACTCATTATTATAAATATTTGAAATTGAGATTAGGTCCTCTCTCTTCTTTGTCTCTTTTTTTTACCTAAATGTTAGGATATTATAATTGTCAAATCTAAAAATAATGTGGCACCTAGGTTTGAAGAAGCAAATTTTAAGAATCTTAAATCAGATTGTTTGTATGTAGATATGCATATATAATAATAATAAATTTTATTAATTTTATATTAAACTATAAACATTGCATGTGTTTGTTTTAAGAGTGTAATTTTTGATTTTAATAACTCTTAATTTAGCTTATTAGTTTATTTTTAAGTCTGTAGTCTCTCAGAACCTGTGGTTGAATTTTAACTTAAATAATCTACACAACGCAACCCAAATAAT
>CM063501.1:17571112-17586112 GCA_032207245.1 Pardosa pseudoannulata
CATTTTTATTTGTATATCCTCATATAAGTTTTTTTGCTTCTGATCGAAATGTTGAA
The DNA here is from genome assembly GCA_032207245.1 of Pardosa pseudoannulata. NCBI lineage: Eukaryota > Metazoa > Arthropoda > Arachnida > Araneae > Lycosidae > Pardosa > Pardosa pseudoannulata. The sequence goes on from CM063501.1 coordinate 17,571,169, forward strand.
TATATATTTTAGGCTTATTTCTATAACTTCATTCATAATCATCTTTTTATTAGCATAATAACAATTAAATTAAAATGACACATTATAAGATATTACTTTTGTGCTAAAAAAACAACGATAATAAAATGTAACATATTGTTCTACTGATTTCATTCTTGCGATATAAGTGAGAAGAAATTCCATGCATTTATCTACGTAATTTAAACATTCATATATTATATACACATAAAAAAGAAAAAGAAATGGTTGGATACATGCTGTAACTGACGTATAACACATAAAATTTACCCGTCTAAAAGGTTTTGTTTCAACAGTTCTCAGTACATTAAAACAACTTAGAAAACTTAGCGATTTGGATTCCTTCAAGGAGAAGGCAGTAATGTTTCTAAAGCGCGATATTTCAACACTTATGGTCCATTAAGTCACACAGAGACTAAGTGTGGTGACTTATCATTTACAAGATTCACACACTTAAAGTATTTAAAATAAAACATGGAAGATGGGGGGAAAAACGCCTTTCAAAGATTGCTTTTTAAATGGATTGCTTAAGTGAGGAGGTTTGTAACATTTTTAGAGGACTGGCCGTTCGGAAAGATATTGCTCACTGATATGGAAGATTATTTTAAGAAATGATGGCAGTGACAAGCCTCGATTGTGCTTAGAATTTTGTGGCAATGGCATTAATAATGATTATTTTAAGCATACTTAAGCAGTTTTTAATTTGTTAATAATACAAGTATTAATAAGAAAATATGTAGTTAAAAATGCGTTTTATGTATTTCTATCTTGAATGTATATTTTTCAAAAACTCTAAACTAGGGTATTAGTGACAATTATGTAAATATTTATTTGCGTATAGTTTATTATAAATAATTCATTTGATTTTTTATTATTATTTTTCTTAGGAACAAATATTATTTTTTAAAATGTATTTAAATTAAAAATTTCAGTAGATTTCAATAATCATACCATCATTAAATGAATAGCTGTATGCAGTTTGCTTTTACTTTTGAGAAGAGAAAAATTGAATTAAAAAAGTAAAAAAAGTCGAATTTTAAGAGTGATTTTTGTTAGAGAGTTCTTATTTCAAAAGATTTTACTGTATTTAAATAAGTCAAAATAGAAAGAATATAATACATATCGTAGAAAAAATTTATATACATACATTGAGAAAAATCATAAGTCTAAAAAAGTTAACTGAGATTAAATTTATTAGACTAAAGAAATTGAAACTGCAATTTTCCGAGACTAAACGTGAAAAAAGTCTAGAATTATTCAAGGATTAAACAACTTGAGTTACCGTTGTCTCGTTTGAACCACAAGGAGTGAATTAGCATGTATTTCTTATTTTATGAGCAAGGTAGTTGGTTTTCTGGAGACCTAAATTACTTAGTATGTCCATATTTGACATTAAACGAGAGGTAAACAAGGAAACCCCACACAACTTCTTGAACTGAACTACCTGGCAATTATAACCATGAGCCGTTATAAATCAATGTTTGAAAATTATAACTTCAATCATTTGAGGTCGATCATTTTCATTTTATCTAAGTTACTCTTCCATAGAAAATTTTATTCACAAAATTACTTTTTATATTATATATAAATATTTATATATAAGTTGATGGTTTATAAAGAAAACCAACAAAAGATCTGACAAGACAATAAATATCGGAACGAAAATGCTCCCTACCATCAATGTTCTAAAGACAATGAAGGTAGATGCAATTAAATGCATCGTAAGCTTTCGAGTTATTGATAGAAATACAGTCAATAGTTAGAGGGGGAGAGACGCATTGTTTTAGTAATTAAAAAAAATTATCCAGCTGAAATTCACTGGTATTTTATCTGTCAATGGAAGTTAATCGGGATTCCTAATTCAATTAATCTATTGAGATCACCACTGTGTACTGCATATGATCTGCCTCTACTTTCTTCAGTTTACTTGATAAGGGATGTTTCCACCAAAGAAATCCGTAAAACCTGAATTTCTCTCAAAATGTACTGTATTTCACCACTTTGGACATTTGAAAAAATAGGTCCTTTTAGAATTCCTGCTGATATTCCGGAAGTCGTCATAAGGTAGCTCCATGATCCACCACTTTGACTATACGGATAAAGAATACGAGATTTGTTGGAAAGAGATCGGACATTTATTATGGCATATGTGTAAAACATTTTACAACATTTTAGTATATTTTTCAAACTAGACTTCTCTGTTTGCAATAAAAACTTTCTCACTGAAACCAGGTTTGTAAAAATTTCTGGAACAAAATTTCAAATATGAAGTTTAGTTTAATTGTTGTTTTATTTTCAGAAACACCTCAATAATGTGTACATATCTTATCAAGGTTATCGGCCTAACGGGAGACTTATAATTATGTAAATAATTGTGACTAAGGATAGACGGCGGTAGATGGCACATTGTCATGGTAGACAAAATCTCATTTTTCTACAATTCAGGTTTCTTTCTCTGCAGAATATACTCTTTTCGTAATTTTGATCCCCACCGATATATATCCAGTCATTTTCAAAACATTTAATGGAATCACGAAACTTTGATAAGAAATAGAAATCTTTTGCAAGATTGAAACAAAATTTTCCTCCCACAGATACATTTTTCTTCAAGTTGTCTCATTCTCAAATTGTAATATCATCACAAACCTCCTTGTAAGTGAACAAACTTTTGAAACTGTAGCTTAACGACAAACAGAAATTGCAAAACATTTTGGGCAGTTTAATTGGTAAGTAGTTTATCAATTAGCAGTTTTGATTAGCATTTTATTAATTAGTAGTTTGTTGTGTAAGCTTGCCGCTCTACAATTTTGTTGTTGTCGTTGTTTTCATGCCACTTGAACAAACCAAGCACGTTTGAGCCTGCAGGTTATCGTATTAAAGCCAAGGGGTGAGCCTATCGTTTTTAATGATCACTATTAAGGTAAAAGAACGACTTCGCTCAGGTAGGTCCTCGTAATTTTAAAGCAGGGACCAAGCAGAAGACCCATTGACTTGACTTACCTCCCCCAGAGATATTAATTGAGAGGTTGGAGGACATTGTGACCACGAACATATTTTACGTGCCCCAGTCACCATTAACAAACACGGCAAATCTTAGGCCGGCTCGGGTTCCCGCGTTGCCTTTGCCGACTCAGCTACTGCTGCTCTCCTAGTAGTTAACAATCCTAGTAGTTACCACAACTGGTTGGCCACCTATCACACAAGTTTTTTTTAGACATTTCTTCTTTGTTCTAACATTGTAGTATCTCTTTGAAGTTATAGGCTAAAGGAATTCCTTTAAGAGGAGTTGCTAATTTTTTCACAGCTATCTTCATATATACATACGTACATATCTAGAAAAATGTTACAGTGCGAGCTTGTTGGATTACCGATTTTTTTTTCATTATATGTTATGTTTATAATAAATAGTTATATGGATAAAGTTATAAAGATATTCTTTTTTGTGAATTACAGAAATGATCAATATTTCTTTTCAGAAAGATCAGTTGTCTTTTCAACAGCTTCCTAAGACCGTATTAACAGATAAAGGAGTTCTTTTTTTATGCTTTCTTTATTTAACAACAGTTTTTTAAGGTTATTTTCCCCCCTCGCCAACGAAAAAATAAACTAATCCGCATTTTTTTCAACGCCGTTGCTTTATTATTTTCGACTAAGTTCTGTAGTGAAGAAAAAGTATTAATCATGGAACAATATTTCTGGAGAAGTATCAATAACAGGATAAGCCTCTTTTGAGGGGAAATTGTATTTTGCAGGATTTGGCCGGGGATTTTATTCTCTCTTTGTGTACACAGAAAAAATGTTTCGGTGAGTTACTTACAAACGGTAAAAATACAAACAAAGGCATAGGAGATTTTACACATTAAATGGCAACATTTTTCAAACGAAGTTGAATATATAGTTATAACTTAACGTATCGCTGTATACATTTAAATTTGTGATGATTTATATATATTTTATAAAACTATTTTAATATATTTAATCACACACACACACACACACACATATATATATATATATATATATATATATATATATATATATATATATATATATATATATATATATATATAGATATAGATACTATATATAATATATAGATAGATAATATATATAATATATATAATATGTATATATCTGTATATATATATATATATATAATATACACACACACACACATATATATATATATATATATATATATATATATATATATATATATATATATATATATATATTGTAAAAACTATTATGAAAGAATTAAATGTGCTGGAATTATATTCATTAATATATATTATATTTATAAGAACAGAAATATTATTTTGAATATTTCTGAGTTTAAAATTACGTATTACCTAATTCAAATGGATATTGAAGAATCTATTTTAAACAATTATCGTTACTTACGATATATGGAATAATTGTTTGTTATAAATGATAATTAACAATAAAAATTGTTGTTCATCCAAAAAATTACGAACACTGTTTTTAAATCTTTTATAATCATTTTATATTAAAGATAAAGTAACGTATTAAATAAATTTACTGAGTTATCTAAAAAAAGATTTGCATGAAGTGGGGATAAATAAAATATAGGTTCTCTTAGATAAGACTCCGAATATATATGTATATATACGCTTGTTTAATCTCTAAATTAAGTAAAAAATAATTATAACTACATGGCAATCTACTGAAATATTTTTAAATTCAATATTCAACTATGAATAAATTTTTATTAATCTAAATATTAAGAAAAACATTATTACGAAATAAATATTCTGCTACATTGTGGTTATTAGTGTGTATTATAGTTTTAAGGAACTACACAAAAATTTTATTGTAAATATAAACAAATTTATTAATATATTAAAATACAATCCAAAATACTTCCCTAAATATTTTACACTACTGTTATTGAATGTCGGGGTTCATTTCTAAACTCTGAAATGTCAAAAATATCTTTTGATATTATGAAGAGAATTTTTTATTGGAATTGTTTTAGTTTAAGAATAAAAATTTACTTTATATTAAAGAAATAACAATCCAAAATATTTCATTAAATACTTCTTTTTAACTGTAAAATATCATAATTCATTACTAAATACTAAACATTTAAATATATTTTAAATTCTTATGTATTTTTTCAAAATTATCTTATTCTAAGATTAATTTACTTTCTAATAAAAGTAAATCCAAAATAATTTTCTATATATTTATCTTCTCCTACTCTTATAAAACATTAAGATTTATTAGTAATAATGGTTTACTCAATTTAAATATATATTAGAGAAGCTATTTTAAATTTTTATATATGTATTTACCTTCGTTATCTAAAATAATATTTCGTTTTTTATGTATGGATAATGACAACAAAAATTTTGTTTAGTTCAAAAAATATTTCATGAAAATTATTATTAAAACCTTTACGAGTTTTTAAGTTCAAAATGCAGTACTTCGTGAAAGAAATCTGAGTGATCAAAAAATATTTTGCGTATAGTGGGGTTAAATAGAACATTAGCTTCTGTTAGATAAGACTGAGAATATAGACAGAGAGATTGTTTCCGTGACTGCCTGTTTCCCGAACCATTAGTGACCCCTTAGAAGAATTTGAGTGGTAACTTGTCACTTATAACGTATTGTCGCTTGAGAGCACTTTGGTGTCAAGTGTCACTTGTCAGCGTGGCATCTGGCAACAACACCCTTTAAAATAGAAGGAAATCTTGCCAAAAGAAAGTTTCCTTTCGTATAAATGTTGGAAATATATCTCCTACTGTTATAAAGTATTAATAGTCATTAGTAAACACCAAAATCCCGAAAATATCATTTGAAACTCTTAATATTTTTACAAATCATTTTAAGAATAGTAATTTATTTTCTATTAAAATACAATCCAAAATATGTCTTTAAATATTTCCCTTTTCCTACTGTTATAAAATATCGAAATTCATTTCTGAACTTTGAAAAGTCAAAAATATCCTTTGAAATCCTTAAGGGAATTTTTTTCAAATTGTTTAATTTTGCGAATAAAAATTTATATTAAATAACAATACAAAACATTTCATTAAATATTTTTTTCTACTGTAAAATATCTAAATTCATTACTAAATACTAAAAATCTAAAAATATTTGAAATCCTTATATATTTTTTTGTAAATTATTTTATTTTAAGAATAATTTACTTTCTAATAAATTACAATCAAAACTATTTTACTATATATTTCTCTTTTCCTACTCTTATAAAACATCAAGAATCATTACTATACAATTAAAAGTTTAAAATATTACTTGAAACCCTTAAAATAAATCTTTTTCAGATTATTTTATTTTAAGAACAATTTACATTCTAATAAATTACAATCCAAAATATTTTACTATATATATTTCTCTTTTTCTACTTTTATGAAACATCAAGATTCATTATTATACAATTAAAAGCTATAAATATTACTTGAAACTCTTAAAAGAAATCATTACCAGATTATTTTATTTTAAGAATAATTTACTTTCTAATAAATTACAATCCAAACTATTTTACTATATATTTCTCTTCTCCTACTGTTATGAAACATCAACATTCATTACTATAATTAAAAGCAAATATACAAATAAAAGCTATAAATATTACTTGAAACCTTTAAAAGAAATCTTTTACATATTATTTTATTTTTAGAATAATTTACTTTCTAATAAATTACAATCCAAAATATTTTACTATATATTTCTCTTCTCCCACTCTTCTGAAACATCAAGATTCATTATTATACAAATAAAAGCTATAAATATTACTTGAAACCTTTAAAAGAAATCTTTTACATATTATTTTATTTTTAGAATAATTTACTTTCTAATAAATTACAATCCAAAATATTTTACTATATATTTCTCTTCTCCCACTCTTATGAAACATCAAGATTCATTACTATATAATTAAAAGCTACAAATATCGCTTGAAACCCTTAAAACAATTTTTTCCAGATTATTTTATTTTAAAAATTATTTATTTTCTATTAAATTACAATCCAAAATATTTTACTACATATTGTTCTTTTAGGTATTAAACATAGGGGTAAATTCCTTTCCTACATATTTAAATCGCATACAATAATTTTATTTCTCTTATAAGGTTATTTCTAGGCATATTAAAGTTTCAAATAATTTAGCAAGTATACGATTTGGATTGAATCTGGTTAAATTACATCTGTATATCATTCTTTATAACCTATTTCAGTGATTATAACAATAGGAAAAATTACCTTTATTTATTATATAATTTAAAGTTAAAAATTATTTTTCCCCGTTGTGTCTCCAAAATATATTCAACATAGTGCGGAATTTCTGAAAGTTAGCTTTACCAGACACAAGATAGTTATTAACTAAATATGCTTGAGTGATAATAGGTTATATAATAAAAGGATTAACTTCTCTTGAACTAATTTGTAATAATACAGTATTTATTTAACACAAATTCGAGTTAAAAATAAATTCTTATATTTGAAAAAATCATAGGTCAAATTCTTATATTTGAATATTAATTATTAATTCTTATATTTGAATATTAATTATTATTATATTTGAATATTAATTATTATTATATTTGAATATTAATTATTATTATATTTGAATATAATTATTATTATATTTGAATATTAATTATTAATTATATTTGAATATTAATTATTAATTCTTATATTTGAATATTATGCCATAAATTACCAACTTTCACCGACCCATAAAACCTAAAGTAACTGTTTAAGCAATCCTAATTATTAAAAATATTCTTTACGTTTTTAAAAATAAGAAAATTTCTATAGCCTGTTAAGTATGATTTGTATATGCACAGCATGCTGCTATTTGTGTTTAATATTTCCATTTAGAAACTACACTCTAAACATACTTCAATAAATTGACGGAAAATAAAATCTACTGAAATATTGAATATCGTAAATTTGTTTTGATGTTTTGTCATAGATGAGGTGTCTGTTGTCAGTTTAATTTTATATTCGATAGAAAAAGAATATGTTGTGTAGTTTAACATATATTTCAATAACAACTTACAATAAAGAGCAAATTGTTGTTTTATTTATCTAAGAAGAAAGAGAAAAAAGCAGAACGATTGCGAAATGGTAGAATATTGCCTTTCTGTACCGGACTTCACGATTTGGAATCATGCTGCTGACATGAATGTTTGAAGCCATTCGGAATCAGGTTTAAGCAGTAGGTCATTGTCCCTCGTGAGTAAAAAAGTACACCATAGTGTACCAAACTAAACCAAACTAAAGAGAAAAATTTTGAAAAAGAAATAATCATGAATATAAAAAAGTTCTTATTTTTGCCCTACTTTTTTGAAGATCAATATAGAATTTTGAAAGCTATGGCTGTTCAGAATCTTTAATAGTTTGGTGACCACTGATCTAAACTATAGTATTATATTATTTGTAGTATTTATATTATATTATTTAAACAATAAAAGATATCTGCAGTCTACAACCAAGATTAGGGTTGTTATACACTTAATTTTCTGATGTATAATCAGAGAGCATTAAGTTTTAACACGAGCACATTATTTGATTCAGTTTGACTTGCCCAATAGAAATTATAATAAAGGTTTTTAGATTTAAACTACATTTTAAATTAGTAAATTAAATTCACTACCATATTTATTAAAACTGAAAGCCCATATGGTAAAATAAACTCTAGATTGAAAGAATTTGTATTTCAAATTTTTATTCTGTAATGAAATACCAGTATAAATATTCCTTTATTGCCTACATAATTTATTAAAGTAATACTAACTAAAACGTGTCTTATTCTAGTGCATGTTTTCATAAAACTTTAATTACCATCTCACTCTAAAAAAATTGTTAAAGAAATATTTTCAGAATTTGTAAAGTATGTTTTTCTTGAATTTATTTCATACCATATAAACGATTGAGAAATTTTTCAATTACCAACCTTTCTAATTTCGAAATTACAGCTACTAATTTCATTATGAATTTTTTCACCCATTTTATTTTCCTTGAACCAAAAAATATATCCTTGAAAATAAACCTCTATTGTTCTTTCACCAGCTTTGTTTTCTCAGCTGTGGAAAGCTTCATATATTGGCGGAGGAAAGCGGCGTTCAGCGGATTTGAAGTATCGCTGTTTTGTTAATCTTCTTTAAAGTAAACCACCAAAAACGCTTTTCCCTACGCCATATGATATATAAAGGCATTTTCTCACACAGCGCTTTAAAAACAGCGGCACAATCATCTATCTTGAGCTTTCGGTCTAAGAAGTGCAATTTTTTAAATATATCTTCTCTGTCTCACTGAGAATTTAATAAATTGAAAATAATTGTTTGATTTTTTTTAAAGGAATAATATACCATGTTTTAAAGGAACAATATACGTTGAATTTTAAATTTTAATATTTTCTGCTTTTAACGATATTTTTATAAATGAGAAATATAATATTGCTATATGAAACATTTAAAAAATCTATTAGAAAAAATTCTTGATTTAAATAAGAAATTTATTGATGAAAAATGATGTTTTCAATAATTTTAATTTAAAAAAAATACCTAGTATACAGCATACTAACCAACTACTTTTATTTTTTGCATTTTATCTTTGAAACTAATATAGAAACAACATTGTGTATCAATTTCCACTTACGTTAAATTCCATTTTTATAACACAGTTACTTAAAATTATACAATGTTTAACTGTTTTCATTGTTCTAAGGTATTAAACACTCTATAACTCTAAAATACTTTGCTATTTTTAAAAAATATACACATTATAAAGACAAACACAATAATAAACCAAAATCTAAAATTTTAAATAAGAAATACATATTTGAAGCACTTTAGAAAAAGTAATTGAATGCAAAAATAATCAAACTGTAAAATAGTGAAACTTTTCATAGTGAAGAGTATACCTATATTCTTTTTTTAGAACAAAAAGAAAATAACCATTTCATATTTTTATTCAAAATTTTTCATTATGAATTACCTTTATCTTCGTAAATGTTTACAATACTCTGAAGAAATATTTTTTTTGAAAAGTTTGTTATTTAGTCAGTTATTTAAGTAAGGTTAATGAGATAAACCTTGAATTGCATTTTCGTGTGACTGGTTTGATTAAGAAGGTTATAAAGAAAAAGGTGGTTGCTTTTATAATATTTTATCGTCTTCATATTGTATTAAAACTTACAATTTAAATATACGTTATTTATTTTCCATGAACGAATACAAAGATAAAGCAACTAATGGAATATGAGTCAAATATAAACAGTCTTAATAAGGCTTTAGATTTCTATCCTTGTTATAAAAGGTATATTATCATATCATTGCCATAGATTACAAATGCTAGAAATTATTAAGATAAAATATTCATGAAAATTATGATTACTGAATTTATTCCCCAACTACAATGATGGTGTGTTATTTCAAGCAAATTATTAATCTTTTCTGTTATAATCAATCCTAAGTTGTTTCAAAAGTAGATCTTTCAATTAATGAAAGGAAAAGGGGAACTTTCAATACTGGCACAAGATGTGTAGGGATTTATCCTTTGCAGAAAGCTAATATATATGTTATTATGTATCAAGTTTGTAAGGAATATTATTTAGATATTTCAAGCACATTTAGCTCATTGTTGGTATAAATAGAATCATTTGTAAATTAAAGTAGATTAGTATTTCTAACCAATTAGTTTCTACAAATAGTTTCCTATATAAACTATATTGAACAATCTTCTTGATTTAACTTCTCAGATTCTGGGACTAATAAAAAAAACATTTACATGTACATAATTATAAAATTTCCTTAAGAGAAAAATGTACTATTGACTAATTTTGTTTTTGTTTTGTGTTTTATTTTTTAAGCCTAAATGGGCTCTGTGATAAATATGGCAGTGTCTTCAGATTGCTAACGTAAATTGTAGATATAATTTTAAAATATTTATTATTAGTTATTTTATGTATGCCAAACGGAAGCAAATAATATGCTATAAGAAATGTTCCCTGGCTATATATCAAAAGAGAAAATTTATAACAACTATACAGAAGAGATTAAAAGTATATTTAATTGTTTAAATTATGCATATGAATACCTCAAATAATGTAATTCAATCAGTAATATATAAACAATTAAAGCTAGAGAACAGCCATAACGTTTTAAAAGACTTTCAAATAAGGTCAGGGCAGAATTAAGATTCTTTTAATATTACAATAGTATTTTGTTTTTAAACAAATTTTTCTGGTATACATGAAATAGATATTAACAAAAGTGCATATAAGAAAAAGAAATTGGATTGTTTATAAAACAATAAAATGTCTGTAGTTACGAATAGAAATGCAAGAACATATTTTTTTTTGCAAAAGGCTTCTAAAGAAGTAGATTGTGATTGCCATATGAATAGATTTTCCGAACTGTTTATCAATGAATTTTCTTTTATACTTAATCTTTTATAGAGTGCATACTAGAAAAAGAATCTTAAAACAGTATTTTTGCGTCATCCTGTTTAAAGCAACTTTGACCACCATTAAATATTTTTCATATTTTTCACTAAGAACAAGACAACAGATATTTACAGAACTTGAAGAAAACAAAGGTAAAGCAACTCAATATTAGCCAACCTAAGCATATCACTGCTATCAAAGGAAGGTTTCACCAACAGGTACTTTCAGCTCGAGATCCACGATCCCTGCTTCAGATAAGAACAATATTGTCTAACGTTTTCAAAATAAACTTAATACTAGAATATCGAATTTATTTTACTAAATTTATTTTGAATTAAAATACCAAAGCTATTTAGTTTTTTGTAAAAAATCATATCCATAACTTTATGTGTTAAGTTTCAGCATTAGAAGATATTGTAACATGTAAATTAATTATTAGTTTGGTATATCTGGAGGTGGTCTAAAGTGATAAAATCTTTTATTACTGCTTTAGATTTCAGTGAGACCGGAACCTAGTACTTAAGTACAGTTCCAAAAAGCTAACGAATATACATGCGGGGATTCGAACGTATATCCTCAAATACCGGAAGACAAAGTTCTACTTATTTGGTCATGACGTGGAAGCTCCATTGTTGAAAAACTTGGGGTAGCTCAGTTGGCAAACGCAATGAACTTCTAACCAAAGCGGTGCAATATCGACGCTAGAACTGCAAATGATCAGCATGTTTATTAATGACGTCTTGGTAATGTAAAGTAGGTTCGTGGTATCATTGTCTTCAAAGTTCCCAAACATTACCACAAACGGTGACAGACCAAAGATAGGGGTTTGGTCCTTGTTTCTAAATTACGAGTACCCACTTGAGCAAAGTCATTTTTTCACCAAAGTGGGGCTCTTCAAACCGTATTTCACATTCTGTAACATTAATTCGTGCTTCGGGAGCTTCTAGATCACTTGCTTGACTTGTCAAAGTGTTACCAACTGCATTAACAACAAGAACAACAGAACTAAAATTAGTTTTGTAGTCAAAAGTCTTTGAGTTAGCAATAAATATTGTCAAATCAGTAAATGTTTTAAAATGTCTGAATAACAAATAATATGCATTTTTACATACATATTAATAGCCTTTACTTTTTGGTTGTATTTTATCTGACAAAAGACACTTTTCAAACTAAGCAATAGTTCGAAACTATCTTGCTATATTCTTTTAATTAAGGGTTTGTTCATTACAAGAACATCTATGTTATATTTTCAGGCAAACGTTGATTAACGTGAAACATATTTGAATTATTTTAGAGTGAAGTGAAGGATTATTTCAATCTTTTCTCCTTAAACATATTAATGCTAGGAAATAACAAAAAGTTGATAAGAAAAAATTGTTTTCAACCTTTATATTTGAAAAAGAATTTCTTTAAAAGTATTATTTAAGCTTTTGAATCATATTTACAAAATGCCTTAAATAAAATTTAAAACATATAATTCAGTCATTTTTCAATAAAATTGAAGGATTAATCTTTTTATAACGAAAGGAATTCATAAAATACGAAAAAAAGCAAGGGATCAAATAAAAACATAAAATATTTCATTCTATTAATTTTTATTTTTAACATTACAAAGAATAAAATATTTGTCAGTAGCATTATAAAGAAGAATAGGCTTACCCTGTCCTGATAGTTACTGTTACACATGCACAAATTTTAAAATAGAAGAGAAAATACTATTTAACAGTCACACATTAATAAAAAAATGATATTGAATGAAATGAAATTAAATATTGAAATATAGTCCATACGAAATTTCAAAAAAAATTTCTTAGTTAGAGCATTATAAATGAAGATTAAGAATGAATAATTTCATTTTCATTAAATAATGATTTTATTTTCATTAAAAGAAAAACCAGATGAAGTTGTTTTTTATTTTAAATTTTTTCTAAGCATCTATTTTAAGTTTTATGCTAATTAACAATTATAAATTACTATTATTATTATTATATTAATTATAATAAATTAATAATGATGATAATACTAATGATTTCACATCATTATGATAACAATAACCAATTCTTATCATAATAATTTATAATAATGATAACAATAAATAATATAAATCTTTATTATTATATTTATAATTATAAATTATTATAAATCATTTCAATGTTTTTTACTATATACATATTTATTTCAACGACAGCAAGTGTATTAAAATTTATTCTTAACTTGGTTCGTACCTAAGGATTTTTTTAATGTTTCTTCCATTTTAAGAATAGTGAAATAAATACCTCACTATCATAAGGAAAGCTTTTCTTCCGGCGCATGAATTTTAATTATTGAGTTATTTTTAAAACGAACAGAAGCAGCAGGTGAAAAGTCTCCTCAGAGTTTAATCTTTTAATGGATTTCCCTTTGTTAACTTACACGCCATTCCTCAATTCAGGCTGTAGTATGCACTTATTTCAAAACCTTTTATCAGTCATTTCATATTACATAATACATGAGAACCATCGGAATCGCACTCTCTGGCTTAAAGGATTGCATTTCTATTTTTAAATAACATCAAGCATTTTTAGATAGTGGAATTTGTCCAAATGGGTATGCAAAAGAATGCGCAAAGCTAAGTAAAAATCTCTCGCTTTAACTGCTTCAGTAGCAGTAAGCTATTAATTTTTCGTTTAAAAATATGTTTTGTTTCCATTAGCGTTAATATATTGAAAGTGGATAAACGGAACGAACGGCTTCTGTTATCCATAAAATAAAGTAACCTTTACAGCTTCATTTTAACTAAGTAAGCAAAAATTCGGGGTCTATGATTATTAAACATGATTTTTACTAAGAACAAGTTACGAAATAATCAAAGAATACGTCTCTTTTGGTATAAAACGGAAAACAACCGAAACTTCTGGAAGAAAAAGGATAAGTGAAGATAGTGTAAGGAAAAATAGGATTAGGGATAAGTTGGTGGAAAGAGGAACAAAAGGATAAAATTTTGTGGTCGTCAAACTTAAGCGCAAAGCTCATATAAAGTCCAAGTCAGACAAAAAAGAAATTCGGATATAGAATTGATATAAAAAGGATCTCAAACCTAAAAAGGAATAAAAGTAGATGCAACTGAACTTAAATTACTTTAAAATTCACATTTAAATGAAATTATACTTTTGAACAAGGTATATAAGATTAAAAAATGGTAATTGTTGATACAGCGCGATGAGTTATTAAAAATTACAGAGCTTTTTAATAACTTTATAGTTGTTTTAATGTTATAACAGAACTAATTTTGAAAGAATACTTCAATGAAATATTCATACTATGTAAAGTTAATAGAGGCATATTTTCCATTTCCCTACTATATATGCACAATTTTATCAGAATCAGTTTTATTTTTTAAATTCATTTTTTTAAAGTATTTTAAAACACTACCTTTATACACATACACTCACACATATACGTGTATATATATATGTATGTATATACAAATATATATACATATATA
>CM063501.1:17591112-17598612 GCA_032207245.1 Pardosa pseudoannulata
TTATATATCGAAATATAAGTTAATATATGGCACATTAATAATTTCTATGAAGGTCCCTATATCTTTAGTTTAGTTAACCAGAATGAAGTCGTATACAGCAGTGTTAAAGATGCAAAAAAAGGTATTTCTTTTAAAATAATACCAAATGCAACGAATATAAAATAGGTCTCTCATTGTAATACTGGTGGGGAACCCCCCTCCCCTAGAGTTATCCTGAAGGTGAATTCATTCATTTATTAAACAAATAAAAACACTTCTACAGAAAATAATTCTAAACCTGAAAAAAAATGGCTAGGATACTTCTGTTAATTTAGACGATTAGTGTTGTTTTCCCTTTCTTCCAATATAGAGAAAGTATTTCATTAACTTATTAACACATTGACTGAAGTAGGAACAAGTGAAGTTCGAAAATTAGCACTATATGTTTTCGTAATTTTTAGAATATTGGAAGTATAGTTTTACTCTTTCTGATTAAATATACTTAATTGTTTGTTATTAAATAACACCCTTTATTTACCCGTAAAATAAACAATCTGTCATATAGGTTTTTCACGTTTCAAACATGTATTTTTTTTGTCATTGTACACTGTACACATTCAAATAAACAATCAAAGTTATTACGAATAATAAAATTTTACATTTATGCAAATGATTCGCATTAATTTATCAATATTGCCTAACTGAATAACGCCTTTATTGTATAAATTTCATAACACAGGACACCCCAATGCTCAACGCAAATTATAAATTAGAAATGAAGCGCGAGAGATTAAACAATTTACACATCAAATAACCTTGAGGTGGTTTGCGTAACTAAACATTGCCAGAGAACGTCGCTTGTGAGTTTCTAGAATTCATTCAGAAAATTGCATCATATTTTTAGAACATAAAGTGTCAAACATAGTACATGACAATGTGGAATGAGATAAAAATATTTGAGATAAAAATTTTATACTGTGTTTATGAACATATATCTAAGTTTTATATATCGAAATATAACTTAATATTTCTCACAACAATTTAATATATGTCACAATAATTTCTATAAATGTACCTATACCTTTAATTTAGTTAACGAGAATGCAGTCGTATTTAGCAGTATTAAATTATTTTTAAATGGTACCAAATGCAACTAATATAAAATAGACCTCTCTGTCCTACTGTTGAGCTCCTACCCCCCCCCCAAGAGGTACCCTGAAGATGTATTCATTCATTCATTAATTTATTAAATAAATAAATACACTTTTACACAAAAAAATTCGAAACCTCAGAAAAATGACTAGGATAGTTCTGTTAATTTAGACGATTAGTAATGTTTTCACTTTCTTGCAGTATAGAGAAAGTATTTCATTGACTTAGTATCACATTGACGGACAGTAAGAACAAGTATAGTTCGAAAATTAACACTATACATTTTTGTAATTTTTAGAATATTAGAAGTATAGCCTTACCCTTTCTACTTAAATAAACTCAATTTTGATGAATTCAGCATCTTTAATTAGGTTGCGTCTATAACCGTCATGGAGCCAGCGGACTCTAGACAAAAAGTAATGGGACGATGGCGGCTGAAACAGCAAAAACTTAAAAACGTAAATGACAGGTTTTATGACGCAAGTAAGTAATTTTTTGGAGTTTTACACGAAATGTTCGTTTATAATCAAACAAAAATAAATAAATGACAGAAAAATAAATATAAGGGAAAACACTATCGCACTACTCCCTTCACAACCACGTGCATACTGAAGCTGCAAGCCGTGTAATACGTGGAAAACGGAATTCAAAATAAAAAATTGTTTCCAAAAAGAGACACTAGGTTTCTACTTGTATTCTAGTAAATGCATATTTGTGCCACTATAGCCGTAGTATCTAAAAACGACCGTTTCGTTTTGGACGGCTATTGCCGTCATGCCACATAGTGAACTTCGCTTTGTCGGCTATAGACACAAGTGTCCGTCAAAATGTTAACAATAAGACTTTTAATCTTAGTTTGAAATAATATATTCCCTATAAAATTTTTTTTCTAAGGACTTCCTTTTCTATAAATGTACTTATAGAATCTTATCAATCACACAGTTTTTTAATTCTGAAAAAGGTAAATGAATAGCCTATTAATTCTCCCATTTTTTTTATATAAATCATATAATAAAGTTCACTTGGTATAAGCATTCTAGGGAAATATCAAAATAAAAAAATGTAATATTAGTTAATTTTTATTTTTCATATTTTAAATATTTAATTATAAATTTGGCTGCACTTGGCAGTTTAAGGTGCCTTCGGTTAAGTCTTTATATGTATTTATCATCGCCAAATTTGCGAGCCTTCTCATATGGAAACCTGAAGGCTTTTTCTGAATGTTTATAACTTTTGTATATTGTTTTGAATATTTTATACTTAAAGTTTATGTTTTTTATTGCATTTTCATTCTTCTTTTCATAAAGTAATACCTATATGTTCTTTATAAATTTCAGTATGATTTTGAAATTTTAAAAAACCGTCCTCCATACGTTTCGAAATTTTAAAATTTAGTACTATTTGTGTATAAATTTTATCTATACCGTATTTTTTCTATTTTAATATCTATAATCCATGCCTTATTATTGCATTTTTATTGCTTTTAGGGCTATTTATCGCTGCCATGTTGAATGGAATTTTGGTACTATTGGCACCAAACAATATACTCAAAAACAAGGTGGCACCTCGAGCTGCAAAAATTTGGTTGATCATTGGTTAGAAACATTAAACTGAAATTAATTGTATTTAGTCTGCTGTAATGTTAATCTACATGTGCATAATTGTGTGTGTGGGGGGGAGAGAAAACCTGTGTATACAGATATGTTTCGGTATCAGGTCAACGTCTTGAATATATAAATATACCCCAAAAACGTCTCTCCATTTTATTTTTGTTTATTACTTGCATTATAATTTATTTAATAACTTTACATGCAATTATTCCATTCATAAAACTATATTAACCTACATAAAATAATAAGTATATCATTTTTTGAATTAGTAAAGAATAATTCATTGTTTAAACTACTTAATAATTTTACATGCAATGTTCTCAACCATGAAACTATAATATCCTACACAGAAGAGTAAGTAAGTAAATTCCTTTTTAAAATTATTAATATCATTAAGAAATTTTAGTGCTTATGACAAATTTTAAGCTAATCTACATTCACAGTTAAAATGAATCCCAAAACTCTTTCTCTTTTGAGAGACCTTTTTTTATTTTTTGAGAAGATTGCATAATAATCCGCTTCTGCATCCATAAAGATGTTTCCTCTAATAATGACTCTGAAGCTCTCCATTCGTCTTATTCTGTCTCCGGGCGTCTTTTTTTCTATTTTCCTAAATATTTTCTCACCCCTTAAACAGATTTTCAGGAAACGTTACTTGCTCATTAACGGTTCTCTTGAAATGTCGCTTAGCGATGAGAGTACGGTTGTCTTTTTTATTCGTTTTGATGGATTGGATAAGGGATTTGCCTTTTAATGAGGTGTGAAAATAATATACTTTTCTATAAGCGTTACGTTTCTATCTAAAATTGCGATAGTTAACGAAGAAGCAGTTTTATATTGCGTCTTTCAGATATGGAAATGACTGCTATTTTATAACGATAATTAATGTAAATTTAGTCCTTTGTTATAATTTAGTATATTTAAGGAGTTTTGAAAGGAGAAGTATAACTTGATTTGTTTCTGCTCAGAAGTTAGGAGAAACAGTGAGAGAGACAGAGTGTTTGTTTTTGTCTTTATTTACTCTATTACAAGTTAGGAAAAACAATGAGAGGCAGAGTGTTTGTTTTTGTCTTTATTTACTCTATTACAAGTTAGGAAAAACAATGAGAGGCACAGTGTTTGTTTTTGTCTCTATTTACACTATTACAAGTTAGGAGAAACAATGAGTGAGGCAGGGTGTTTGTTTTTGTCTCTATTTACTCTATTACAAGTTAGGAGAAACAATGAGAGAGGCAGGGTGTTTGTTTTTGTCTCTATTTACTCTATTACAAGTTAGGAGAAACAATGAGAGAGGCAGAGCGTTTGTTTTTGTCTCTATTTTAGCTATTACAAGTTAACATTCTCTCCAAATTAAAAAGAGCCAATATATAGTCGAATAATTAGGGCATTGCTCTTCTGTTCAACAGATCATGGCTTCGAAAACCTCTATGCTGGAAGGGATATTCGTAGCTGTTCGAAATCGTCTTTAAGCACTAGGTACAGGTCTCATTAGACGCAATTCTGCTGTTTTTTTGTAAAAGTGTTTCAAATCTTGTATTTACAAGTAAATAATAATCTTGTATGCACTTCTTTCTGTATTAAAAAACCCTGGAAATACGATTAATAATATTTTCTTACCCTGCATTTTATAGGATGGACTATAGTACTACCTTGAGTTTTAATTATTTTAAAAGAAATTAAATTTAAATATCTACCTATTTAAGTTATTTACATCGTACATCGTACATTGTTCATTAGCAAAATAGTAGACGTTGCGTTCTAAACCAGACCAAAACAAATAAAAAAGACACCAAAAATTATCATTGCATTAAAATTGGATAATTCCAATATTCATTAAAAGAAAATTACATATCAGTTTTAATATTTTTGTGACTGTAACAATCTTTGAAATTTTGATACGTATTAATAACATTTTATGAAAGAAAATTCCATATTTTAAATTTAAGATAATTTTCTATCTAAAATTTATCTAAAATTTTCTATCTAAAAATTAACACACTTTTTGAATCCTCAATAATATTGTTAGATTTTGAACTTTATTTTATTTCTGTTTGATTTGAAAAGCTATCGTATACTGTTTTGCTGTACTAGAGACAATACGACCGGCACTATTGCATATAACATATTTCGAATATTTAGGCTTTTAGAAAGATTCCAAACCCCGAACTCTTGTACTGAAAAGCATAGTCGTACCTTCTGGCAATCACCTGGCTAATTAAGGATAATTAACTTTATAATATGTGTGACATTAAAGCATCAAAACGCTAAAAATAGTAGTTTATGCATCATTATGGTAAGATATTTAGTATATTTATAATGTCAGATAGTTTTTTTATTCATATAACTATAAATAATCATATAATATTTTCTTTTTCAGCAATATGATATTTCTTTTAATAAAATAGGGTTGAACTTTAATAAATACATAATTATCCAAAAATGTTATTTTATTAAAATATTTTATCATTATTTTAAATTACTTGAGTAGTCTGTCTAAATTTATATCATTGTTTCCTATAGATATTTATGCTTAATTTAAAGGCAAATATGCTTTTAATTTTTTCTTAGTTCAGCCTCTTAGAGTAACTATTAACAGACAATTGTTTATCCTTTGAAAAGCTAAAAGAAAAGTTAACACAAATTATAACAGAATGATTTTCTATATATTAAAGATATTGAGATACCAATAAATTATAGTCATTTATATATGTACATACAGCTCTTTCTTGACACTTCATTTCTGTGAAGTTTTTGTTGGCTAAAGTTTTGAAAAAAATTATAATACATATTAATACAATATGCATTATCTAATCTAACATACTTTACCACATATCCATAAATACAAACCGCTTGAAAGAACACCATTTCTGATTTAGTATTTGTGTAAGTGTGATGTTAACTCCCTCAGAGTTCTGTCTGGTTAAATATAGTTATTGACGTCACTTAGTTACATTGAAAATACTTTTGCAAGTAATTTCAATTTAAGTCATTTATGGGGCTCACTCTGGGCGTCTCACGTTTGTTGTGACGTCACTTTGACATAAGTTTGATCGTTTGATCACAAGTCTGCAAGCTGACGTCAAAGTGACGTCACAACGAACGTTCAAACCGACTCGCAACGTTCAGAGTAAGCCAGGAATGGATGATGCATCCATATTGAATTCTTGAGTTTGGGTTAGCAAAATTCAAAGCGCGTAAAGTGTACCTCATCATAAATTATCTATCCAATTCTAAAATAAATTGGTAATATAATGCTTTATATCACATCTAAAAATACTCTTAACCTTAAAACGTTCGAAATCCTTCTCAGTTAAGAGCAGGCGATTAAATTTATCAATTTATAACATAATAAATAGGTAAAAATAACATTTTTTTCTAGCACTATGTCTTCATTCCTTTAACCATCTCTTTTATCCATTTCTTATTTTAAATTGTTTAAATATCGTCTGCAGGATTTTCTTTCGTTTTATCACTGAACTTAGATATTATGTAAATAATTTTATTTTATATTTGGTTTAAATAATAAGTTAGGTACATATGTGATAATTTTAAATTTAATCATCGATTATTTTTTGCTGCAACGAAACTTTTATCACCGATATTAACAACGAATTCTATCTACCTTTAGAATGTAGTGAAATGATTGTTTCATTCCTGTACTTCCATTAATTACTGTGGCAAGAAAAATGGGAAAAAAGTAAGGATAATTCGAATGTACCTCAGAAAACTTTGCATTATCTTTCTAAACAAATTCAGCATTATTTTAAATTGCATTCACAATATCGGGGAACTTTAGAGGAGTATGAAAATAAACAAATTATTGAGGGTGTATCAGATAATTCTCAGTCAAAAAAAAACAAACCATTTTTTTACCTGAGTGATAGGGTACTTTAAAAAGTTTACTTATCCCGTCATATAGTCCCCTTCAGTATGTAACAATAAAATTGTCACAGATTTCCATAATTGCCACAGATAATCAGAGTTACGAGACTCCATGGGTATAGCGGAATTTGAACACATATTCTTCTCTATCGACATCCCCCTAACCATTCGAACTATGTTAAAAATTTACAGTTGGAAATAGAAATTTAATGAACCAGAATAATACAAAACTGAATATACGAAGTTATTGTTATATGCTAATATTTATCTTTTATATAAATGAAATGACTAAAATTATTTGATCACCAAATATATTTAAAAATCCATGGATCACAAGAAAAATAACCTAAAATAAAATATTTTAGCCTATTTATATCATATAATTAATTAAAGACAAATAACGGATTCAAGTAACATACTTTCTAATACTATTATTTTAATTCTTAATTAAAATAATAGTATTAGAAATATTAGTATTAAATGGTACTGATTCCGTCATACGACGGGTATATGCTAGTATGTAATATTAAAATTGCCACAGATTTCCGTAACTGTCATAGAGTTACGAAACTAAATGGGTATAGCGGAATTTGAACACATATATTTCTCTATCGAAAAGCAGCCTTCTAACCATTCGAACTTTTTTAGAAATTTACAGTTGGGATTAGAAATTTAATGAACTAGAATAATACAAAACTGAATATATGATGTTATTGTTATCTGCTAATATTTATCTTTTATATAAATGAAATGACTAAAATATTTTGATCTACAAAAATATATTTAATAATCCATGGATCACAAGAAAAATAAGCTAAAATAAAATATTTTAGCTTATTTATATAATAAAATTAATTAAAGACAAATAACGGATTCA
>CM063501.1:17603612-17798612 GCA_032207245.1 Pardosa pseudoannulata
AATAAATTTATCCACTAAAAAATATATTTTTATTTACAAAAATCTTTTGGTAGATCTTTATAAATTAATATTTATATATTTGTTTATATATTTCAATATAAAATAAGAAAATTTGGTTAAAAAATTAAATAATTTTCGATCTATTGAGATTTATTTAACGGAATAGCTAAATTTACGCGCAAAACGCCCTCTCCCTGTAGAATTCCTCTGCAAAATGTACCTGCACACAATGTGTTAAGGTAAAAATTATTTTGTAATTATAGAAACTGTAATTTTTCCAATAGTAAATAATATAATTTTGTAAAAAAAAGGTGTTTAATCGCCATGCATGTGTATTTTGAAAAGCTGATGTACTTATCTGTTTAGACTGAGTTCCATACAAAGAAGTCAATTAATTTCGTTTCAGCATACTTTGTTTGCTAATCAAAAACGATAAATACTGATAACTGCATACCAGGGCTTTTGTTAAAATCGATTCATAATTCTGAAAGAATTGGATTTTATTGATATATATTTTGAAGTAAACCGAAATACTTAACACATTGTATGCAGGACACGTACTATTATGTTTTCTGATGATTGATACTTGAGCGCGGGTCACGTACTAGTAGTGCAGGTTAGTGTAACAACATGGTTTGTTTGTCGGTACAAAAATTACGGTAGATACAGGAATACAAAGACGAATGTTCTTGTCTACTACCTAGATTCTGGATAAATTTAGACTATTAAAAACATTTTTTACATTATTAATTTTATGATTACTCTTTTCATTTTTTTATAATGTAAAAATGATGTTTTACAACTTAATTCGAAAAAAATTAAAACTATATACTACTATTTCTATTTGATTTTTGATATTTACGATAGTATTATAAATTTATCCACTAAAAAAATATATTTTTTGTTTACAAAAGTCTTTTCGTTGTTCTTTATATTTCTATTTATATATCTGTTTATATATTTCAATATAAAATACGAAAAGGTAGTTAAAAATTAAATAGTTTTCGATCTATTGAGATTTAACTGAATAACTAAATTTACTCGCAAAACGCCAGCTCACGGTACAATTCCTCTGCGAAATGTAACCACACACAAAGTTTTAAGGTATAAATTATTTTGTAATCATAGAAACTGTAATTTTTCAAATAGTAAATAATATAATTCTGTAAAAATAAGTGTTTAATCGTAATTTTATTCTATGCATGTGTATTTTGAAAAGCTGATGTACTTATCTTTTTAGACTGAGTTTCATAGAATGAAGTCAATTAATTTCGTTTCAGCATACTCTGTTTGCTGATCAAAAACGATAAATACCGATAACTGCATACCAGGTCTTTTGTTCCAATCGATTCATAATTCTGGAAGAATTGCATTTTATTGATATATATATATTATTATTTATATATGGAAACAAAAATAATATAACACATTGTACGCAAGGCAATAATATTATGTTTTCTGACGATTGATATTAGAGCGTGGGACACGTACTAGTACGTTTTCTGATGATTGATACTTGAGCGTGGGTCACGTACTAGTAGTGCAGGTTAGTGTAACAACATGGTTTGTTTGTGGGTACAAAAATAACGGTAGATACAGGACTACAAAGACGAATGTTCTTGTCTGTCATATAAGGAAAAAATTAGACAAATAAAAATATATATACATGAGTCGATGCGGAACCACAGAACGGGAAAAAACTAAAACTATATACTACTATTTCTATTTGATTTTTCATATCTACGTTACTAATATAAATTTATCTCCTAAAAATATATTTTTTGTTTACAAATATTTTATGGTTGCTATTTATACATTCCTATTTATTTATTTGTTTATATATTTCAATACAAAATACGAAAAATTGGTTAAAAAATTAAATAATTTTCGATCTATGGAGATTTAACTGAATAACTCAATTTGCTCGCAAAACGCCAGCTCCCTGTACAATTCCGCAGCAAAATGTAACTGCACACTATGTGTTAAATTAAAAATAATTGTGGATTTACAGAAAATGTAATTTTTCCAATAGTAAATAATATAATTTTGTAAAAAAAAAGTGTTTAATTGCCATTTTATCCTATGCATGTGTATTTTGAAAAGCTGATATATTCATCTGTTTAGACTAAGTTCTATACAAAGAATTCAATTAATGAATATTTTGCTGGTTAATTAAAGGGTGTTTTAATTTAGGAAGTTCCGAGCATTTCCAGTCATAAACTGATAATGAAATTTAAGGAACTCAAAAAAGTTTCCCTAATCTTTGGAAATTTTTAAATATTAATATCCTTTAATTAGCTGAGTAAAAAATGAACAATATTTAAATGACACAACACGGTCCTCATTAAGGATAATCTTAGAATTACAAATTGGGCGTGAAAAGGTAGAAAAAAATGGTAGTATAAAATTTGCATAATGACGATAATTTGAATTTGCAAGACACGGAGATTTGAATTAAACCCGTTTGGGCGTGTATTTGGTACTCCTTCCCCTAACGAAGCAATTCACATAATATTCACCGTTCTTTGTCTTTTTAAAGAAAACTATTTTTGAGGATCGGGGAAATTATGTAATAGAAGCTGGGATGTAAAGAGATAATGTTCCTAGGGTGTTTGTCATAGTTATGTCACTGATTTTGTATTGCAACGCTGATTAGCTAAGATATAAGTTTTAAATCTTTTTTTAGCAGAATTTTTCTACAATTTAAACAGCATACACATTAGCAGTTATTCGTTAAATAGTAACTTTCTTAAGTTTTAATTTTGATTTTCAATAACTTTGAAAACATTAAATTAGTTATTTTGAAATATTTTATAGTGAGATAGTTTAATTATATTTCAGTTATCTATTGATCTTAAATCTAATGATAATTATTTAGTCTATCAATTGATCCATATATATTCCTTTTACTTTTTTGCCATACTATCCTCCAGCAATTAATTTTTCTCAAAAATGAAATTATTTATTTAAAATATTTTTAAAAGATTTCAATAGCAGTTAATTTAATAACATTTCAGTAATCTATTCATCGATATGTCGATCCATCCGCAATTAATATTTCAAAATATACTTCAATCAGAGATAATTTAATAATATTTCAGTTAAATGTTTATTGACCTATTGATCTATCTATTTATCTATATTTTTTAACTTTTCCACCATAATATCCTCTCTGTGTGTAAGAAAATGTCTTTGCTATTTCAAGGCCAAGAAAATATATTTTTCTTTTAAGTAAGGCTATATTTTAAGTAAACGCATTCTAAAACATTGTTTGCTGCACGAATATGTATTCTTTTAATAAATATAAAATTCTATAGATTTCCGTCATTTTCTTAAATGTTCTTAATGAGTGTTTAATATTTTGATTTATCTCAGTTTCTCGATAAGTTACTTTTAGTCATATACACTTATAAAATTTTACTTGGTGGTCACATAATATTCACCGTTCTTTGTCTTTTTAAAGAAACCTATTTTTGAGGATTGGGGAAATTATGTAATAGAAGCAGGGATGTAAAGAGATAAAGTTCCTATGGTGTTTGTAGTAGTTATGTCACTGATTTTGTATTGCAACACTGATGAACTAAGATTAAAGTTTTAAATCTTTTACAGCAGAATTTGTCTAGCAATTTAAAAAGCATACACGTTAGCAAATATTCGTTAAATAGTAACTTTCTTAATTTTTAATTTCGACTTACAGTAATTTTGAAAACATTAAATTCATTATTTTGAAATATTTTGAAAATATTTCATGCTGAGAAAGTTTAATTATATTTCAACTATCTATTCATCTATCAATTGATCCATTCATACGCGTTAATACTTTTTCTCTATACTATTCTTCGGAAATTAATATTTTTAAAATATTAAATGATATATTTTGAAATATTTTTCAAAATATTTCAATGACATGTAATTTAGTAATATTTCAGTTATCAATTTATCGATTAATTGATCCATCCATATACGTTCTTACTTTTTCGCCATACTATCTTTCAGCAATTAATATTTTTGAAAATATTAAATGATTTATTTTGAAATATTACTCAAAATATTTCAACGAGAGATCATTTAATAATATTTCAGTTATCTATTCATCTATCAATTGATCCATCCATATACGTTTTTACTTTTTCGCCTCACTATCCTTAAGCAATTATTATTCTTCAAAATATTAAATTATTTTTTTGAAATATTTTTCAAAATATTTCAATGATAGATAATAATATTTCAGTTATCTATTCATCGATATATAGATCCGTCTATGTATCTTTTTACTTCTTTGCCAAACTAGCCTTCGGCAATTAATATTTAAAAAATATTTCAATGAGAGGTAATTTAATAATATTTCATTTAACTGTTCTTTGATCTATTTCACTATCTCTCTATATACGTTTTAACGTCTATGCCATAATATCTTCTCTGTGACTAAGAAAATGTCTTTGCTATTTTCCCGTTATTTGTATTTTTAAAGACAACTGTTTTTGAGGATTGGGGAAATTATGTAATAGAAGCAGGGATGTAAAGAGATAAAGTTTTTATGGTGTTTGTCGTCACAGATTTCATATTGTAACACTGATGAGCTAAGATTAAAGTTTTGAATCTTTTACAGCAGAATTTTTCTAACAATTTAAACAGCATACACATTAGCAAATATTCGTTAAATAGTAACTTTCTTAATTTTTAATTTTGATTTTCAGTAATTTTGAAAATATTAAATTCATTATTTTGAAATATTTTGAAAATATATCATGCTGAGAAAGTTTAATTATATTTCAGCTATCTATTCATCGATCAATTGATCCATTCATACGCGTTTATACTTTTTCTCCATACTATCCTTCGGGAATTAATATTTTTAAAATATTAAATAATATATTTTGAAATATTTTTCAAAATATTTCAATGACAGGTAATTTAATAATATTTCAGTTATCTATTCATAGATCCATTGATCCATCCATATACGTTTTTACTTTTTCGCCACACTATCCTTAAGGGATTAATATTTTTTAAAAATATTAAATGATTTTTTGAAATATTTTTCAAAATATTTCAATGATAGATAATTTAATAATAATTCAGTCATCTATTCATTGATATATCGATCCGTCTATGTATCTTTTTACTTCTTTGCCAAACTATCCTTCTGCGATTAATATTTTAAAAAATATTTCAGTGGGAGATAATTTAATAATATTTCAGTTAACTGTTCATAGAGCTATGATATATCTCTCTATATATGTTTTAACGTCTTCGCCGTAATATCCTCTCTGTAGCTAAGAAAATGTTTTTGCTATTTCATGACCAAGAAAATATAGTTTTCTTTTAAGTAAGGCTATATTTTAAATAAACGCATTGTAAAAGATTGTTTGCTGTAGGGATATGTATTGTTTGAATAAATATAAAATTCTATAGATTTCCGTCATTTTCTTAAATGTTCTTAAAGAATGTTTAATATTTTGATTTATCTCAGTTTCTCGAGTAGTTACTAGTCATATATATTTATAAAATTTTACTTGGAGGTCACATAATATTCACCGTTCTTTGTCTTTTTAAAGAAACCTATTTTTGAGGATTGGGGAAATTATGTAATAAAAGCAGGGATGTAAAGAGATAAAGTTCCTATGGTGTTTGTAGTAGTTATGTCACTGATTTTGTATTGCAACACTGATGAACTAAGATTAAAGTTTTAAATCTTTTACAGCAGAATTTTTCTAGCAATTTAAAAAGCATACACGTTAGCAAATATTCGTTAAATAGTAACTTTCTTAATTTTTAATTTCGACTTTTTAGTAATTTTGAAAACATTAAATTCATTATTTTGAAATATTTTGAAAATATTTCATGCTGAGAAAGTTTAATTATATTTCAACTATCTATTCATCTATCAATTGATCCATTCATACGCGTTAATACTTTTTCTCTATACTATTCTTCGGAAATTAATATTTTTAAAATATTAAATGATATATTTTGAAATATTTTTCAAAATATTTCATTGATAGATAATAATATTTCAGTTATCTATTCATCGATATATAGATCCGTCTATGTATCTTTTTACTTCTTTGCCAAACTATCCTTCGGCATCTAATATTTTAAAAAATATTTCAATGAGAGGTAATCTAATAATATTTCATCATATGTTCATTAATCTATTTCTCTATCTCTCTATATACGTTTTAACGTCTACGCCATAATATCTTCTCTGTGACTAAGAAAATGTCTTTGCTATTTCACCGTTATTTGTATTTTTAAAGACAACTATTTTTGAGGATTAAATTATGTAATAGAAGCAGGGATGTAAAGAGATAAAGTTTTTATGGTGTTTGTTGTAGTTATGTCACTGACTTTTTATTGCAACATTGATGAGCTAAGATTAAAGTTTTGAATCTTTTACAACAGAATTTTTCTAACAATTTAAACAGCATACACATTAGCAAATATTCGTTAAATAATAACTTTCTTAATTTTTAATTTTGATTTACAGTAATTTTGAAAATATTAAATTCATTATTTTGAAATATTTTGAAAATGTTTCATGCTCAGAAGGTTTAATTATATTTTAGCTATCTATTCATCGATCAATTGATTCATTCATACGCGTACTTTTTCTCCATACTTCCTTCAGGAATTAATATTTTTCAAATATTAAATGATATGTTTTGAAATATTTTTCAAAATATTTCAATGATAGGTAATTTAATAATATTTCAGTTTTTTATTCATCGATTAATTGATCCATCCATATACGCTTTTACTTTTTCGCCACACTATCCTTAAACAATTAATATTTTTCAAAATGATAAATGATTTTTTTAAAAATACTTTTCAAAATATTTTAATGCAAGATAATTTAATAATATTTCGGTTTTCTATTCATCGATATGTCGATCCGTTTATGTATCTTTTTACTTCTTTGCCAAACTAGCTTTCAGCAATTAATATTTAAAAAATATTTCAATGAGAGATAATTTAATTATATTTGAGTTAACTTTTCATCGACCTATTGATATATCTCTCTATACTTTAACTTCTTCAAAGTAATAACGTACTGCAATTAATATTTTAAAAATATTTCAGTAAGAGATAATTTAATAATATTTCAGTTAACTGTTTTCGAATTCATCCTTAATATAAAATAAACCATGAAGTATATAAAAAAATATAATTACTTTTATTCTTTACTTTACAACCTTTATTTTAAAGTGCAATAATACATTTTTATAAAATCATATGACTTTTAAAATGTATAAAAATGGTATAAAAATATAACAATCTTTTACAGTTTAATTACAACATAAACTCACTTTACAACATACTAATAATATACAGTGCTCAATTACCTTTTTCACGTATTAAAAAGTATTTTTCTGCTTTTAGAATCTGTTTACGGAAAATAAGCAATCGAAAATTCGAAAAAAAAAAGAAAATACTTAAAGAAAAACTTCCCTTTCTTTAGCTAAAATTTTGGTTCCTAGGACAGATAAAATATTTTATATCCCTTTTATCCGGAATCACCACATAACCTTTTTTATTTCACTTCTTTCCTAAACCCTGTTTATAAAAAAAACTCTAAAACTTCAACCTCTAAGTTGTTTATATCGTAGTAAGCCACAAACATTTTAAAAACTAATAGAAATGCTTAAATATTTAGAAAGGATTATTTGAGACATACTTTCATAAAAGATATGAAAGATATATAGATATTGGAGATTTATAACATTTAAATTGAGGAATCATTATTTTTACTACCTTTCTATTTTAAATAACAATACAATAATATTTTTATTCTTCAAATAACTATACAAAGAAAATATAAATTATTTAGATCACAATGCTTGTAAATGTAATGACATTTTATTCAATAAATATCAAGTTGCTTAAAATCCATGAAGATATATAGATATAGGATCTTTTTAACATTTAAATGGAAAAATCATTATTTTTCTTACTTTTCTATTTTGAATAACAGAACAATCATTTTTATTCTTCATATATATATAAAAGTAAACTATAAACTGTTTAGAGTACAACCCTTGTAAATGTAATGACATTTTCTTCAGTAAATATCAAGTTGCTTAAAAGCCATGAAGATATATAATTATTGAAGCATTATAACATTTAAATTGAAAAATCATTATTTTTACTACTTTTCTATTTTGAATAAGAGAACAATCATCTTTTTATTCTTCATATATATATATATATATATATATATATATATATATATATATATATATATAAACTGTTTAGAGAATAATTCTTGTAAATGTAATGACATTTTCTTCAGTAAATATCAAGTTGCTTAAAAGCCATGAAGATATATAGACATTGAAGCTTTATAACGTTTAAATTGAAGAAGCATTATTTTTACTGCTTTTCTATTTTGAATAACAGAACAATCACATTTTTATTCTTCAAAAAATATAAAAAATAAACTATAAACTGTTTAGGGCACAATGTTTGTAAATGTAATGAAATTTTCGTCTGTAAATATCAAGTTGCTTAAAAGCCATGAAAATACATTTGTTTTAATTAAAAACATTATTTACTTTCCTAATAAAAAGCTCCTTTAATTTACAAATTCCAGTATTCTATTCAGATTGATTAATATTGTTAAGTGTGACTATCTCACATTTCTCAGTTTATAAGAGATGTTCTTCAGGAAGAGTTATTAACTTTCGTAATAAAAAGCTCCTTTTAATTTAAATATTTAAATATTTCTTCTATTAAAAATAATTAATATTGTTAGATATAAATATCAGATTTCTCAGTGTATAACAGATGTTGTACAGCCAAATTTTGGTTTTATGTAATTAATTATAAAAGATCTTTTTCTTATCTTTTTACCAATTAATATATAGTCTTTTTTATTCTAATGTAACAAAATCCATATTTAAAAAAATATTTTTCAGAAAACTTTCTCTCTCTTTTGATATTTTTAATTAAACATCTAAGATTTTTTTCAATACATACAAATAATAAAAACAGTTTAAAATAGTAGAAATAAATTAATATTGTTAGGTATGAATATCAGATTTCTAATTTTGTAAGATATGTTGTACAGCCAAATTTTATTTTTATTTAATTAATTATAAAATATGTTTCTTTTAATGTTCGATATATAAACGTTTTTTTTATGTATCAAAATCAATATTTAAAAAACAATATTTCTCATAAAACTTTCTCTAAATTTTGATATTATAAATTAAATATGTAAGATATTTTTCAATTCCTATAAATAATAAAAACATTTTAAAATAGTAGACTAATCGTTTTTTTTTTTCTAATGCATCAAATACAATATTTAAAAATATTTTTCAGAAAACTTTCTCTAACTTTCGATACTATAAATTAAGCATGTAAAATATTTTTCAATACCTATAAATATTAAACATTTTAAAATAGTAGAATAGATTTTTTCTTTTCTTTTTAATATTCGACATATAAACTTTTTTTATTTTAATGTGTCAAATCAATATTTAAAAATATATTTTTCAGAAAATTTTCTCTGACTTTCGATATTATAAATTAAACACATTTTTCACTACCTATAAATAATAAAAACATTTTAAAATAGTAGAATAGATCTTTTTGTTATCTTTTTACTTTTCGATATATAAATATATTTTAATATAATGTATCAAAATCAATATTTAAAAAATATTTTTCAGAAAACTTTCTGTACCTTTCGATATTATAAATTAAGCATGTAAGATATTTTTAAATACCTATAAATAATAAAAAACATTTTAAAATAGTAGAATAGATCTTTTTCTTATCTTTTTACTATTTTATATATAAACTCTTTTTATTCTAATGTATCAAAATCAATATTTAAAAAAATGTTTTTCAGAAAATTTTCTCTACCTTTCGATATTATAAATTAAACATGTAAGATATTTTTCAATACCTTTAAATAATAAAAAACATTTTAAAATAGTAGAATACATCTTTTTCTTATCTTTTTACTGTTCAATATATAAACTTTTTTTTTATTCTAATGTATCAAAATCAATATTTAAAATAATATTTTCAGAAAACTTTCTCTACATTTCGATATTATAAATTAAACATCTAAGATATTTTTTAATACCTATAAATAATAACAACATTTTAAAATAGTAGAATGGATCTTTTCCTTATCTTTTTACTATTCGATATGTAATCTTTTTTATTCTAATGTATCAAAATCAATATTTAAAATAAATATTTTTCAGAAGCCTTTCTCTACCTTTCGATGTTATAAATTAAATATGTAAGATATTTTCCAATACATATAAATAATAAAATCCTTTTAAAATAATAAAAAAGATCTTTTTCTTATCTTTTTCTATTCGATATATAAACTTTTTTTATTCTAATGTATCAAAATCAATATTTAAAAAAATATTTTTCTAAAAAATTTCTCTACCTTTTCATATTATAAATTAAATATGTAAGATATTTTTCAAAACCTATAAATAATAAAAACATTTTAAAATAATAGAATAAAACTTTTTACTATTCGATATATAATCTTTTTTATCCTAATGTATCAAAATCAATATTTATAAAATATTTTTCAAAAAACTTTCTCTACCTTTCGATATTTTAAATTTAATATGTAAGATATTTTTCAATACCTATAAATAATAAAAACATTTTAAAATAGTAGAACATAGGTCTTTCTTATCTTTTTACGATTCGATATATAAACTCTTTTTATTCTAATGTATCAAAATCAATATTTAAAAATATGTTTTTCAGAAATTTTTCTCTACCTTTCGATATTATAAATTAAACATGTAAGATATTTTTCAATACCTTTAAATAATAAAAAACATTTTAAAATAGTAGAATACATCTTTTTCTTATCTTTTTACTATTCAATATATAAACTTTTTTTTATTCTAATGTATCAAAATCAATATTAAAATAATATTTTTCAGAAAACTTTCTCTACATTTCGATATTATAAATTAAACATCTAAGATATTTTTAGTACCTATAAATAATAACAACATTTTAAAATAGTAGAATGGATCTTTTTCTTATCTTTTCACTATTCGATATATAATCTTTTTTATTCTAATGTATCAAAATCAATATTTAAAATAAATATTTTTCAGAAAACTCTCTCTACCTTTCGATGTTATAAATTAAATATGTAAGATATTTTCCAATACATATAAATAATAAAATCCTTTTAAAATAGTAAAAAAGATCTTTTTCTTATCTTTTTCTATTCGATATATAAACTTTTTTATTCTAATGTATCAAAATCAATATTTAAAAAAAATATTTTTCTGAAAAATTTTTCTACCTTTTCATATTATAAATTAAATATGTAAGATATTTTTCAAAACCTATAAATAATAAAAACATTTTAAAATAATAGAATAGAACTTTTTACTATTCGATATATAATCCTTTTTATACTAATGTATCAAAATCAATATTTATAAAATATTTTTCAGAAAACTTTCTCTACCTTTCGATATTTTAAATTTAATATGTAAGATATTTTTCAATACCTATAAGTAATAAAAACAGTTTAAAACAGTAGAATAGATCTTTTTACTATTCGATATATAATTTTTTTTATTCTAATATATAAAAATCAATATTTAAAAAAATATGTTTCAGAAAACTTTCTCTCTTATTTGATATTTTTTCAATTCACTTAAATAATAAAAACATTTTAAAATATTAGAAATAAATTAATATTGTTAGATATGAATATCATATATTTCAGTATATAAGAGATTTTGAATAACCAAATTTTAATTGTATGTAATTTATTATAAAAGATCTTTTTCTTATATTTTTACTATTCACTATCAATCTTCTTTTTTTTATTGTAATATATCAATTCTCAATAATTAATAAAATATGTTTCAGAAAACTGTCTCTATTTTTCGATATTATATAATAAACATGTAAGATATTTTTCAATACCTATAAATAATAAAAACATTTTAAAATAGTACAATAGATCTTTTTGTTATCTTTTTACTTTTCGATATATAAACATTTTTTAATCTAATGTATCAAAATCAATATTTAAAAAAATATTTTTCAGAAAACTTTCTCTACCTTTCGATATTATAAATTAAATATGTAAGATATTTTTCAATACCTATAAATAATAAAAACATTTTAAAATAGTAGAACATAGGTTTTTCTTATCTTTTCACTATTCGATATACAATCTTTTTTATTCTAATGTATCAAAATCAATATTAAAAAAATATTTTTTAGAAAATTTCTCTACCTTTCGATATTACAAATTAAACATGTAAGATATTTTTCAATACTAAAAAACAAAAACATTTTAAAATAGTAGAATAGATCATTTTACTATTCGATATATAATATTTTTTATTCTAATGTATCAAAATTAATATTTAAAAAAATGTTTTACAGAAATCTTTCCCTACTTTTTGATATTTTAAATTAAACATCTAAGATATTTTTCAATACATATAAATAATAAAACATTTTAAAATAGTAGAAATAAATTAATATTATTAGATATGAATATCAGATTTCTCAGTTTATAACAGATGTTGTAAAACTAAATTTTAATTTTATGTAATTAATCATAAAAGATCTTTTCCTTATATTTTTACTATTCACTATATAATCTTTTTTTATTGTAATGTATCAAAATCAATATTTAATAAAATGTGTTTCAGAAAACTGTCTCTACTTTTCGATATTATATAATAAACATGTAAGATATTTTTCAATACCTATAAATAATAAAAACATTTTAAAATAGTACAATAGATCTTTTTGTTATCTTTTTACTTTTCGATATATAAACATTTTGAATCTAATGTATCAATATCAGTATTTAAAAAATTATTTTTCAGAAAACTTTCTGTACCTTTCGATATTATAAATTAAACATTAAGATATTTTTCAATACTAAAAAACAAAAACATTTTAAAATGGTAGAATACATCTTTTTACTATTCGATGTATAATCTTTTTTTATTCTAATGTATCAAAATCAATATTTAAAAAAAATATTTTTCAGAAAACTTTCTCTACCTTTTGATATTATAAATTAAACATCTAAGATATTTTTCAATACTTACAAATAATAAAAACATTTTAAAATAGTAGAAATAAATTAATATTGTTAGATATGAATATCAGATTTCTCAGTTTATAACAGATGTTGTACAAACAAATTTTAATTTTATGTAATTAATCATAAAAGATCTTTTTCTTATCTTTTTACTATTCCATATATAAACTTTTTTTATTCTAATGTATCAAAATCAATATTTAAGAAAAATTTTCAGAAAACTTTCTCTACCTTTCGATATTACATATTAAACATGTAGGATATTTTTCAATACCTATAAATAAAAAAAAATTTTAAAATAGTACAATAGATCTTTTTCTTATCTTTTTACTATTCGATATAAAAAAATTTATTATAGTGCATCAAAATCAGTATTTTAAAAAATGTTTCAAAAAACTTTCTTTATATTTCGATATTATAAACTTAACATGTAAGATATTTTTAGTACCTATAAATAATAAAAACATTTTAAAATAGTAGAATATATTTTTTTCTTATCTTTTTACTATTCGATAATTTTTTTTTATTCTAATGTATCAAAATCAATATTTAAAAATTATTTTTTAGAAACATTTCTCTACCTTTCAATATTATAAATTAAACATGTATGATATTTTTCAATACCTATAAATAATAAAATCATTTTAAAATTGCAGAATAGATCTTTTTACTATTCCTTATATAACCTTTTTTATTCTAATGTATCAAAA
The DNA here is from genome assembly GCA_032207245.1 of Pardosa pseudoannulata. Classification (NCBI taxonomy): domain Eukaryota; kingdom Metazoa; phylum Arthropoda; class Arachnida; order Araneae; family Lycosidae; genus Pardosa; species Pardosa pseudoannulata. Next base: position 17,617,407 of record CM063501.1, read on the forward strand.
TCAATATTTAAAAAATATTTTTCAGAAAACTTTCTCTACCTTTCGATATTATAAATTAAACATGTATGATATTTTTCAATACCTATAAATGATAAAAAACTATTTTAAAATAGTAGAATAGAAATGAAATGTCCAATCACTTGATTTTTCTGGGATTACTAACATGGATCAATGTTCAGAAGAATGCCACGAAAGAAAAATATCAAAGACAGAAAAAAAGCAAGATACGTTTCTTTTAAGTACACCATTATTACACTTCGGGAGCCATTTACAACGCGACATCCATATTGTGAAGTGTTGGCCTGTCACTTCTTGTCTTACAAATCACACGGGAGAACTATATTTTCAAGCTCTGGGAAACACTTAAAAAAAAGAAATGCCAAAAGTTTTTCCTCATACATTTCTGCTGATATAAAACGACATATATATTTCGATCCGGTATTGTATAAATTTTATATAATATGTTTAATATTTCTCTATATTAAAAGTACTTTAAATCTGCACCATATACAGCATTCCAATCCATTTTCACAATTAGTAATAAAGGAAAATGTAGGTATTTGCATATAATTTTAACACACATTTTGCCTACTCTAAAACGACAGGCAAAATAAAACAAAAGGATGTATTAAAAATATTCAGAAAAAAATAACCACTGTCTCACACAGAAGAATAGATGAACTTTTAAAAATAGGTGCCTATTATTGCATTATAAGTGTTTATATAGAGATTTTTCAATATGTTAAGCAATATTGCTGTATTAAAAGTACTTCAGATCTGCGCCATATTAAACATTCTAATCCATTTTCACAATGAGTGTTAAAAGAAAATGTAGGTATTTGCATAAGGTCTAATTTTAACACACATTCTACCTACTCCAAAACGACAGTCTACTCATTAAAAAATAAAGTATAAGAATGTATTAAAAGTTATTCAAAAAGAAATTAATCACTGTTCACACAGATGAACTTTTAAAAAATAGGTATCTATTATTGCATTATACGTGTTTATATACAGATTTTTCAATATATTCAGTTGTCTTCTCATTTTTTTTTAAAATTGATTTTCTCAGGATTTTGCTTACCGCAAAACATAACTGAAAATATTTTAGCTTGAATGCTTCGATATTTTAAGTTTGTGTTACATAAATAAATATCTAGGAAATATATTTCAATTATGGTTTACAGATTAGTTATTTTGAGATTTATACCCCTTTATTTCATGAATAGATTGAAAATTTAAAAAAATTCAATATTGTTCTACCCGATTTTCTATACCTTCATAAATATATTTGTGATCACTATATTGTATTTCCTGAAATACATTCTTAGAAACATTATCACATTTACGAGCATTTTACCTATTTTAAAACGACAGTCTACTCTTTAGAAAATAAAGCATAAGAATGTACTTAAAGTATTCAAATAGAAAACAACCACTGTCTCACATAGAAAAGAATGAACTTTTTAAAAATAGGTGCCTATTATTGCATTATAAGTGTTTATATATAGATTTTTCAATATGTTTTTTCATTTTTCTTAAAATTATTTTTTTCTTGATTTTGTTTACCACAAAGCAACTTAAAATATTTTAGCTCAAAGGCTTCGATACTTTATGTGTGTGTTACTTAAATATATCCAGGGAATAGACTAAAGTTATGGTTACCGATTAATTATTTTGAGATTTATAGCTTTTTATTTCATGAATAGAATGAAAATTGAGAAATTTTCAATGTTGTTGTAACCGAGTTTCTATAACTTCACAAATACGACAGCATAAATTCTGCACAATTAGATTCCTCGTTGAGAGCACATAAAAACTGTCCAAAGAAACGTGCAGACAAAAAAGGCTTTATTGAACAGCAGTTTATTCACGGGCATACTCTCTAACAGTTTGTAAGGCATTTCTATTACATCGGCCATCATATGTACATTCCCTCAGGTACATGTCGCAGTAGTCACGGAAGGAATACATGGCCATCATACGAAGACTACCTTTAAATACTAGTTCAAAGGCAGCATAACGTTGTTCTATGGAACACACATGCATGATGCGATATGCGCTGCGAACGTTTTAAACATTATCGTCTGGAAAGATATGCAAATACTGTTCTTGATATGTCCAATAAAGTGTTTTTTTTCTTGCACCGGCAGTGACGTCGTACTTTGTTTTTCGTATTTTTTCTCGTAAACTATAAATCATACAGGAATGCTTCTTTGGGCGGTACTACTAACTATAAATCTAGCTGTGCAGAGTTTATGCGATCTTTTTAGGGCACCCTGTATATTTGTGTATAAACATGATTGTAGGCCGTAAAATATATAATTAGAAATATTATCAAATTTACAAAACAGTGATAACATGATTAATTTTTGATTTATCGTGTTTTGAGTATTGCCTAATATTATCTTAATGTTATCTTAATTTAAGTTATGTTTAATCATAAAATTAACATGAAAAATACAAATTTTAAAAATTTCAAGTTTTTATCTGCGAAGGTAATCTTTTGAAGGCACAGATTCTTTTAACGTTAAATAGAAAATTAAGGTAGTATTTGTATTAACTTGAGGTACATATATTTGAATATAAGATAAATATTATAAAAGGTACATTGTTTTAGTATATTTTCTTATTTCAAGGTATTTTATCCCTCTATAAGACGATAAAATAATGTAAGTTTTAATTTATCATTTTTATCACAAACACATAAGTAAATAATACTAAAAAAAATAGACTGATAATAAAAGAAATACACCTGAATGTGTTTTAAGTCACTCATTCAAAACTTAAAACTTCTTGATGGTATATAGGATTAAAAATTTTAAAATAAAGATTTTCGACGAAAATTGGGCAACATTGAATTGAAATATTTATCCAATTAAATATATTCCTTTCGGTGATAAAACATTCGGAAACTCTAAGTTCTATTCAAGTCAGTAGACGATATACTTTTTGGATGAATTCTACGATGTTCAAAATCTTTTGCCTCCTGAAAATACCGTTTCTTGTTATCTTGTTGTATATTGTTATTGTTGATGTTACACAGTAGAAATGAAAAATTACATAAATATATTGAATTGTATTGTAACTTTTAGAGATTTTGCATTAATTTGTAGTAACAATCATTGCGTGATAATGTTTCAGATATGCAACATGCATTAAAATTGCTATTTTCACAGTAAGCTTTAAAGTTTCATTGTTTGTTGGTATCCTGCATCATTGAAATTAGTATAAATTTCTTGTACAATCCATATCAAATGGTAACGTTAAACACATGTATCTAATCAAAGTTATATTTCTGCTGATATAAAAGGACTTATCTGTATATTAATCTTGTGCATGTGATTTCCCTATTTTGTTAAGATTTGTACCTAACACCTTTTAAATAACATCACCTTTACATCACCTTTTAAATAACATTACTGTATTAGAACAAATTTAAACATTATCTCACCATTTTGTAGCTATGGAAAGTACACAACAAGTAACACAATTTTTAAAATGAGTTTTAAAAGACAAATTTGCTGACTGCTGTTATTCTACTGCACTGCAAATAACTTACTTTGTTCGTAGAACGGTCGTAGGCTTAATTTTCGTAAATTACGTTTAATTTTTCCGATGAAAAATTATTTATTTCTATTAACATCGCGTATGAGTGTTTTGAACGTTGAAACCAAATTTACATCATTTTAATAGTATTTTAAAAATAAATCTAAAGATAAATATGCATCTTAATTTACCATTCCCCAAATTTGATTACTATAACATAATTTTTTATCTTCTAAATTGTTTGGGCTGTAAAGCAGTTTTTGATTGTTAATTTTAAAAGCTATTTAAGAAATCTTTTTTAAGAAAATGTATTTAGAGGTGTGTTAAACAGCTTTAGGCAACCATGAAGATAATGCATTTGAAATTACCAATCCTGCAGAGGAATATTACAGGATATGCTAATTACCGTGGTTGGTGCCATGATTCAGAGTTTATTTAAACTTGCCATGGGCGCTGTTCTAAAGTGGAAATTAGTCCTCCTCTAACAGCTTGAGTTTCAGCGCATGCGTCGTTGCTGTGGGATATGTATTAATGGAAAGTCCACGTTATGCAAGTATCATATGCAAGGCACTGCATTATTTAATTGTCAGTATTCTACTACGGGGTTGATAAATATTTTAATACGTATTTTTGATTACTAAACGCTCGTTTGTAATTTTCAGCGTTCTGTGTTAAACTATTCCTTATATAATATAAACTCTATTGCGAGCTATAATAAAAAGTGTTTGAATTCAAAAGAAGTCTTAGTTTTTTTTTTCTTTTGTTCACTGATATAATTACGGTTATTACATATGTTCTGAAGGAGAAAACGGAACGAATGCAAATTTTTTTTTATAAATGGAATTATATACATGCCTGTGTGAAGGAGGGGGAACTTTAGATAATGTCCAAAATATGTACACATAGTATATCTCTCGAATTAAATTATAATTCACGATTTTTTAAAACTACTGTAGGATTATTATGATTTATATTATTTATATACTATGAAGATCTTAAAAAGTTATCAAAGTGTTTCACCAAAAGAACAGTCGTATGGTTGGTTTGGTTTGGAATGCTACTGTCTAATTTTTGCAACACGAGGGCTAATGAGACCGGGACCTACAGCTTAAAGCCGATTCCGAACATCGATGCCACTGTGGGATTCGAACCCACGAACTCCGGTACCGAAGGCCAGCACAACAGTTGTATGAAAATTGGCTTATAATTTGTTGCCTTTTCGAAATTTTGCAGCTTACTATCAATATATTTTATTGTAACATTTGATAAAGAACAAAATTCAAATATTTCTGCATCTATGTCATCAAATTCAGGTCTTTAAAATCACTTCGGATTATTTTCAGTTTGTTTTGAGAATCTGTATATTAATAACATTTCTATCTATGTAAAGAATGCTTCCCTGTGATTCCCCTCCAAAACTTTATATTATTTTGTGAACTATACATATCCCTATAACCCAAATCAAAACACCTATTATGTACTGTAAATAACGGAAATGTATTAAAACTCAAAAAATCATAGAGGCTGTTGGTTAAATCCTAAAAATGATTCGTTCCTCTGTTATTAGTTTAAAATTGATTCATTTTTTGGAGGAATGTCTGTATATCACAGTAGTAAAATCAAATTTTAATTTTCTGTAATATATAATCATATGTTACTTCGATTATTTTGCTATACTTTCATTGATTTTCTTATTTTCAATCGGTATATTTTTTAAATTGTTAAGATAAAAGACAATAACTATATTTTACAACAATATAAAGAAAAGGTATGTGGTGTTTTAAAGAAATTAATTTAGTAATTGTAAATTTTCTATTTTATAAACTTTTCTAATATTCTTTTAGTTATTATTTGTATATTTAAATGTTATTAAATTCTATACATTATATATATAGCTATAGAAGATCAGTGATATAAAATGCATGAATAAAATCGCTTGGTTTGGAGAACTGTGGTCAACTGTTTTACTTCGAGAGGACTAATCTGAAAGGAACCTACATCTTAAAGTTGAATTCCGAACGGCTATGAACATTCATGTGAGGAGTGGAAAGCGAACCTGCAAACTCCCTACCGAACAGTAAGCCCCTATTTATTTGACAATCGTTCAACTCTTGCTTAAACTGGGATTCTTTCATGTACATTAATAAATATAGAATCACAGAAGCAAATCGTTTATATAAAATAATAAGAAATATCGTTCACAACAATAAATTTGAAAGAAAAATTAAACTCATTCAAAATGAACTCATTTCAAACTCATATACTAAGCATTTTCTGTCCAAAGAGATAATTTTGAAGTATATAACACATAACACATAAAAAGTGGGCACATAACAAGTAAAACTGTCAACAAATAATTATACCAAAGAGATTATTAAATGATATTTTAAAAATCTTAGCAAATCTATAGAAGTGCAGCGTCATCACAGCGCCAAATGAGCTCTAAAGACTTTTCTGTACCATTTTGGCGTCACCACTTGGCGGTAAACTAAAAAAGCAACCCACCACATTCTATTGTCCAGATCATCCATATATAACTATGTTGAATTAACGTGCCCAACTCTTGCGTGGTTCATGTCTTCGCCCGTAATCCGCATTCCTCTTTCATATATTATAATGTGTGTTAGAAATGTGTGTAGTAACCTGTATTTATTTTTCTTATTAAATTCTTAAGTTTGTTTTACGACTGGTATTTACTTTAATCCTTACCGCTCCGTAGCCGTCCTTCATTTGTTCCGTAACTCCGTAAGTTCCGCTGAGGGTTTATTGTTGCTCAGTGTTTTTAGCATGATTAGTTTAAGATGTTACGGAATCGTCGGTGTTATCAATTATTATCTGTACGTGCTCAGTTTCGCTGCTGTTACGATTGAAACATTATTTGACCTATTTTATGGTTAGCAACATGGAGAAAAATAATTATTGTGATGAGAATAGAGAGTTGAGTGATAGTGAAGATGTGTTTGATTTTTCATTGTTAGAAGATATTGTGGAAGACAATGTTGATTATAATTCTAACACTTCAAGTAATGGTTCTGAAATTATACTACCAAAGAGACGACAAATGGCAGTTATTGAAAGTGACAGCGAAGAGTCACCGGAAGACTTAGATGAATGGCGTGATGTCACGGAAGAATTAGATGTTCAGGATAGAATACGTTTTAGTGTATCGCGAAAGGTCATTGGACCACAAATTCTTACCAATATTGTACTGCCGACTCAATATTTAAAATTATTTTTCACTTACGAACTGGTAAAAGAAATTATAAAAGAAACCAACAATTACGCAGAAAATGTTCTAAAGAAAAAAAAATATCTAGTAATTCTATTTGGCAAACGTAGCGTGCGGTGGAAGAGGATAAATTTTGGGCTTTTATTGGAGTTATTATCATTACGGGTAGTGTAACCCAGAATGTATATGGGAGATTGTTTCCAAAGACTATGTTCCATATCACACCATGGTGAATTACAAAATTTAAAATTTACTTTTCATTTACAAGAAGTTGCATATGTATAAAATAAATAAAATCAAAAACATTCACAAGCAAGTGTAATTCTTCTCACTTTAAATAAGTCTCTTTCTTTACACTCGTTCCACTTCGAAAATGTGTTGGAGTTGCTGGTAGGCTGTTGATATGTATAGATAAATTTAACCCATTGTTTTTCTTAATTTTGATGCACATTGCAACTAGTGAGCATTAGATTGATATTAGAAATAGGGAAAAAAAACTCTTGTACTATACTTAATTCTCAATTTAAAAAAAAACTTTAAAAATCATATTTTAAGTTTATTATTTTATTTTATACCATTTATATCTACTTATTTTTTTTTACATTTAACACATTCGCTGCCACTAAAAATGATATTACCATCCTCAGAAGCCGCATTACAAAACAGGGTTTTTAATCACGCACATAAAAAAATGCAAACAAAAATTTTGAAAACCAACCACAAAAAATTAAAAAATAATGCTTCACTAACGTGCCGAAACAACCTCGCCGTTCAATTTCCAAAGCCACACTAAACACAGAGCATATAACTTATCAGAGTCCGTCGCTGCGTTAGTGCGTCGTCGGCATACCAGGAGGTGCCGCTCTGACGCGCCAGTGCGTTGGTGGCAGCGAACGTGTTAAAGTTTCAAACGACAAGAAAAATCATAGTGAACGTGTTTTACTCTATGTCTTCAACCCACAGCAACTCATCGAACTTTTAGATTCACCTTTTTATGTTCCATTTCAAATCTCTGTTTTCACCCTATTCCTTTTAACTGATATAAAAATATGTTTACATGTTATATCTTTCAATTTTTTTCAACATTATTTGACTTTAAGGTGAAATAATATTTATGCGTGTAACAGCATAACAGTATCAAATCATACATTAAATCAAAATCGTTCCGAAATTCTAAAATAACGACCAAATAACACTTTTTAATGATTTAAAATCGAAATTTCAGGAGATATATATGATAAAAATTGACGTTTAAATTTCAAAATATGCAGCATCGATTTTGCATCTACAATCCAGTCGATATAACTAACATGAATACCCTTAAAGTGTTTTGCCTCCAAGATTTCCCATTATCGAATTTTCTTCAAAAATAAGTGCGATATAATGCTAGATGTATTGGCATTTAAAATGCCATAAAAAGGTATTTCGGTAGATTTTTGCCCCCAGCTATAATGTAACAAGGAAGTAAAATCAGAATCTTGGAAGCCTTATAGATGGTTGCAACTGAATAGTTTATTATATTAAAATGAAAACTTCAAACAGATAACAGTTTAAAAATATCATTTTCAATTAGTATTAGCATGATGAATTTAATAGATTATTCTAGAAAAACATGTTTAAAATATTAAAGTTACAGAGCACTTATAAAATATTGAAAGCTACAAATAATAGATAAGTCAAAGAAATAGATTTGTGCATTAAATTTGAAAATATGAATTTCTAATTAAAAATACGAACTCATTTTTAACAATACAATTATATTAATAAGATTGAGTTTTCGGTTATAAGTATCAAATCTCAACACAGTAAGGTGCCTATACAGGGCTATTACAAATTATTAGTTATTAAAATATGCTGTAAAAATTTTACTCGTGAAAAAAATTGGTGATATTCGATAATATCCGGAAAAACATCAAGTTTACAGGGTTTAGAAATTAGGATGGTTCCTAAGTCACTCGATAGGCATCCAGTCGGCAATTAAACTAGTTCCACAAATTTTGTAGTATCATCATGTTAATGACCATCCCTGGAAATCTGATATGTTTTTTGAGATCTAATATTTTTAGAAGTGGGTACATTGAATTTATCTCTAGAAAGATAACCTATCTCAAATATTTGAAAATATAAAGAAGATAACAGTATTTTCTTTTTGTAAAAAATGAAAAATCGTTTTTGTTATTCCAAGTACTTTTCTTATAAGCATACAAATACAGTCCAAAAAACATAATGACGAGTCAGACTAGTTAAAACTTTCACTGGAACTTTAAAAAGGATGACTCCAACTTTTCATTCTACATTAAAATGTTAAAGAATATATTCAATGCTTGCAGATTTTCCAATAAATGGTCTAAGCAAATCATACGGTTTCGGGCTCCTATATGCATGTATGTGGAGTTCTTATTGTTAAAATTCAATTAACATATAACGAATTTTGCCGTGTAATAACTAGTCAACACTCCATGGAATAGATTCATTAAACTACTAGACTATGCAGACGCCATACATATGGTTGGAAGGTCGGAAAGTTCAGCAAGTACGCTTCAGCCACAAATATGGATATCAAAATCAATGAAAATAAAACCAAATTTAAAAAATTTACTTCCTGAAATGTAAATAACAAACAGTGTTTCTCTCTGTATTCATGGTAATACATTTAAAAAAAATAGAGGAATTCAAATCTCTTGGCACAGTTATAAATGACAAAAATAATCTCAGAACAGAGATTGATGACAAAATAAAAATGGCCATCAAATGTTCCTTTGGACTGAGAAAACAATCAAACTTAAGATCTAATTTGATGTGTCGAAAAACTAAATTAAATTTATAATCTATAGAACTATTTTGCCCATCTTGCTCAATGCAAACGAAACTTGGACTCTTAACACTGACACTCAGCTTTACCTAACCAAGCATGAGAAAAAGATTCACATAACTATCTTTGATCCAGTACAGGAGTGCGGACGCTAAAGAAATTGTACCGATTGTACCAATCTAATTGTACCAATTGTACCAATTCAAATCATACCAATTAAACAGGCAGCAAAGGATCATTCAGGTCATCCGGGTCAACAGGTTGAGATGGTTGAGTCATGTCTCCAGAAGGTCTGAAAACAGTGCCCTTATAAATATAAAGTTTCAAAACTCCTGTTGAAAACAGGACGAAAAGAATATTCCTAATCAGATAGCTAGACGAGAAGCAACTTGGAAGTTTTGAAGGAACAGAACTGAAGAAAAGTCGCCGAGGACAGAGCACTAAAGAGTGCAAGTGGTTGAGGCAGTCAAGGCCGAGTGACTGTTCTGCTTATGAAGAACAACAAGACTTACACACTAACACAAACTCAGACACATATATTCACACATATATTTCTCTCAGACACATACAGACACACATATATACATGTGTGTGTGTGTAATTATTGTGTGTGTGTAATTCCCTTGTAGCTGAACTCCTATTTTCCCTTCATGTTGAAAATAAAATTTTGGAAAGGATTAAATGTGCATTAGTTAATATGATACGTGTATATCTTATATTTGAGAGATTGATTCTACGCAATTTCTATGAACGCTAAGTTTAATTATAAAAAATAACATGGTTAATATCTAATAAAATAATACGTTTTGTTAGATTTTTTTAATATTAGGTTTAACAGTTTTTTCAGATCACATGGATGGCTGGTTTAAGCTGCTTTTAAGACGGATTACGTCTTTCCATTGGTTCTTGCCCTTTTAGAAAATCAGATCATAATGGAGACTTCATAGGAGTACGAAAGTAACTAAGCGTGAAATCCTAATATCCTGGATGAGAAAATCTCTTCATAAAAGCACTGCTGTTTCTGAGCTTTAATGATAAGGAGGAAATAGTTTTTTCTTTATTTTTACTTTGAAATATTTCAACTATATTTCTCTTGAAATATATATTTAACACATGTTATATGTTGTACATATTTTTTATGGGGCTTGGGTACATAATAAAAATAATAAATGTGAATTTTTTTGTTATTATATATTTGGTTTGAATTATTGGTTTTTATCGGACTACGAATTAAAATTATTACTTTCTTCTTCATGTGATTTAGAATGCTATATAGTAATAACAGTAAGCACAAAATTTCCTTTAAAAAAACAACAGATACTAGACATTTTAAACAATAAATCCCATTTTGTAGTAGTCGTTTTAAGTTTGATTGTAATAATCGTTTAGATAAAATCATACCTTTGCAATTTTTACCGCTGGGACCAATTATTAAGGAGATCTTAGAAATGACAGATTTTGACCAATATTATGAAATGATTTCATTCTGTAAAAAATCAAATCAGGTATTGATTCATTTTCAAAAAAATATTTTTTGAATAACAGGATTATTTTATTGCACTGAAACCTGTTTTAAGTATGCCTCTTATATTAAACTTCAAAAATATTTTCCAGTTTTGCGATTTTTGCATTGAATTATTAATTTTAAATGGTTTCAGATGCATTACATTTACATATTTCTTATTCAAAATTTTGAAAATTCCCTATTAATTTGTTTGATTTTAAATTGGATGTGTTTTTAAAAGTCCCAAATTATTTTCTCCAACAAACGGAAAATTTAATAATTTAATACCTTAAAGAACAACCACAGTTACTAAAAAGTAAAATTTTTAAATTAATCTCCTATATAAATGGCAAGTAAAAGAAAATCGATACCCAGCTTTGTTACTATGTAAGTTCTAAAGATAAAGTGATAAAAAAAGTAATTAGTATGTTTGCATTAGGAACATTTTCAAGGAATATTTTTGCACAACTCAAATTGTATTACTCTCATATTTTAATTAAAAATTATTTTATAATAGATTTTTATATCTTACATGTTTTATGTCACAGCATTATATTTTATTATAAAAATATCGTTAAAAATAAAAAAATTATCAAATGAACATTCAACATTCCTTGTTCATTTGATGGATTATTTTATTTCTTATTTCTTGTTAACAATCTGCATTACAAAAGAGATTTAGCGAAGAACGGATTTTGAAAATAGTGTCTTTAATATCTTTCTTTTAAACTATCTATCTACTAACTATTAACAATACTTTGTTTATTTGCAATGTATTCTTTTTCCATAACGACAATGATTTACAAGAAGGAAATTAGATGTTTAAATGTTCAATAATTAGGTAAGAAAATATTTACTAGTCTTACAATTTCATAATTCATTTGATATATATTGCTTAGAATTTAGACCAAGTTTTTAATTATTTTTAATGATATAAGTAATAATAGTAAATAAATGTGATTAACTACAATTATTATAAAATAATGTTACCTTTGATAGTTAGATCAGGTCTGCTAGATTATTACTGATATAGAAAATCAAAACAAAACCACTGAAATCCTATTCATTTCTATCTGTTATTTATAACACGTCGAACCAATCGCAACACTATTTTTTACTGAAGAATAAGTTTTTTTATAAAATTATGCATTATTATTTTGCATACCCTTTAACTCAAACTCTTATATGAGCATTTGACAGAAAATTTAAGTATTAAGCTAAACGTTTTCCTTAGTTATTTGTTTCAAATGCACCAATTAAATTAGGTTAGATAACTTTTTAATGATCATTTTAGTTTCCATAGTGTTTAGTTCAATTTTTTATAATATTTAGAAATTATTAATTTAATTCAAGTTTAATTTAGAAATTATTAGTTTAATTCAAGTTTAATTTAGAAATTATTAGTTTAATTCAAGTTAAATTTAGAAATTATTAGTTTAATTCAAGTTTAATTTAGAAATTATTAGTTTAATTCAAGTTTAATTTAGATATTAGTTTAATTCAAGTTTAATTTACAAATTATTAGTTTAATTTAAGTTTAATTTAGAAATTATTAGTTTAATTCAAGTTTTTATAATGTTTAGATATTATTAGTTTAATTCAAGTTGTCGACGCGGATCAATAACACAAACACAAACGTAGACAATAACATTTGTTTTCAAACTTATTTTAATAATCATAATGCCAGCAGTAACGTGCAGCCATCACTCGCAAATTGTTCTCCTTTTTTTTTAAACTACAAAAAAGTGTTGCCACAAAAATACAACTAAATTATGCTACAAAACAAAACATAGCACACTGAGCATAAAACATAACAGTAAAAAATATAAGACATTCGAGGATAAACAACTAAACAAAATACAAAACATTAATAAATAATTCAAACACAAGTTTAATTTAGAAAATATTAGTTTAATTTAAGTTTTTATAATGTTTAGAAATTATTAGTTTAATTCAAGTTTTAATTAGAAATTATTAGTTTAATTTAAGTTTAATTTAGAAATTATTAGTTTAATTCAATTTTAATTTAGAAATTATTAGTTCAAGTTTTATTTAGAAATTATTAGTTCAAGTTTTTATAATATTTAGAAATTCCAACATTTTCAGAAAGAAAAAAACTTCCATGGCATCCGTCTAATTTTATTTGTTTACTACTGGAAAAAGCTAGAATCACGTTTCTTTTCTAGATTCACTGCTTTTCCCTGGGAACACCACAAGTCCGACATTTGCAATCATTTTATGGAAAAAGGGTTGCTACTCTGGGGGTTTTGCATGTTTAGCAAACACCCATTTGTGTTATATAAATATAACAGAAAACAGGGAAATGTGTTAGAAGCTCACTTTATCGATTCCGTAGGTAATTGAACCTGTAACTAAATGAAAATACATCACGTTTTGAAAAGCAGTATCTGTCATTTACAGATGTAAGAAATAAATGCTCAGTATATCTCTTTGTCATCTAATTCCTTGCAAAGTAGATTGTATCGCTATTTTAGCAATATAAACTACTTTCAAAAACTTATATTGAATGAATATGAAATTTAAACTAAATTTTACAAGGTAACAATTCTTATACAAATTTTACATTGTATTTACAAAATTGAATTAATAATACATTAAATACTGAAAAGTGCTTAGCAAATGTTTAAATAGTTTTGTAGCATGACAGTACTTACTTTTTTCGTTCGAAAAAAAAGATAAAATTTCGATGACCTTTTGATTAATATATCATACTGGACGAAATCATGTAGAAACATTTTAACAAGAAATTTTTTTTCGGTTAAATGGAAGGAGAAAATGGTTATAATAAGCTTCCGTAAAATGTAGAAAGTAATATTTTCATTCAGAATGAACAGTAAGTTTGTTCAATTTTTTTACACCGTTTCTTACGTCGGATATACTAGAAAAATGTTGTAAGGAATTATTAAGACATGTAACTGATATGCATAGATAGTAAAAATTCTGAAATAAAATCTTTTTTTTATATAAAAATAATAAATTACATTCTAAGCTTTTTTTAAAAGATAATTTGCATCAAATCCTATATCAGAAATATGATTTAGAGTGTCCTTCGATAAAAATACCCAAAAAATTCTAATTGTATCTTTTGAGAAATACGATCAAACTCTAGAATATTTTCTTAATATAAAAATTATACTATAATGAATAATTTACAATATAATTTTTTTAATCTAGAGGTTCAAGGTTTGTGAAAGAGAAATGAATATCTTATTAACTATATATAAAAAAATTTGAGCGTACTTTGAGTTTCAGTTTCTGTGTTATTTTTTTTTAAATATGTATATAGAATACTGTATATTTAAGGGATACTGATATATTTAAGGGATTCATAATAAAGTGCTGCCAAATGATTGAAGCTAAATATTAAACTTTCGTATTTAGAGTTTCTATTTTAGAGATTTATTATACACCTTATTATATATGTACATACTACATAATAGTGTATGTGTTTTGCATGGAATAAGTAAATGTGTTCATATTAAAAGTATTGCCTATTGAATGAAACTGGTATCAAATTTGCTTATTATTCAGAATTTCCATTTCAAAGATTCCATGATGCATCATATTAAGCTGTGTATCGTACACAATAATACTGTATATATTGTTTGTAGGATAGTAGAGGAGCTCATATCAAAGTATTTCCAAATGAGTAAAACTAGAAAAAAACTTTCGTATTATTCAGAATCTGTATTTTAAAGATTCAATGATGCATCATATTAAACGTGTGCATCATACACAATACTGTATATATTGTTCATGGCAAAGTAGAGAGCTCATATCAAAGTAATTCGAAATGAGTGAAACAGATATCAAATTTTCGTATTATTAATAATTTCTATTTCAAAGATTCCATGATCATCATACACAATACTGTATATTATTGTTCATGTGAAAGTAGAGGAGCTGATATAATATTATTTCCAAATGACTGGAACCAGAATCAAATTTTCGTATTATTCAGAATTTCTCTTTCAAAGATTACATGATACATCACATTAAGCGTGTGCAAAATACACAATACTGTATATGTTGTTCATGCGATAGTAAATAGACTAATATAAAAGTATTTCCAAATGAGTGAAACTAGAATCAAACTTTCGTATTATTCAGAATTTCTATTTCAAAAATTCCATAATACATCATATTAAGCGTGTGAATCATACCCAATACTGTATATATTGTTCATAGGATAGTAGAGGGGCTTATATCAAAGTATTTCCAAAAGAGTGAAACTAGAAACAAACTTTCTTATTATTCAGAATTTCTGTTTTAAAAATTCCATGATACATCATATTAAACGTGTGTATCATACACAATACTGTATATATTGTTCATAGGATAGTAGAGGGGCTTATATCAAAGTATTTCCAAAAGAGTGAAACTAGAAACAAACTTTCTTATTATTCAGAATTTCTATTTCAAAAATTCCATAATATATCATATTAAACGTGTGCATATACACAGTACTGTATATATTATTCATGGGATAGTAGAGGGGCTCATTTCAAAGTATTTCCAAATGAGTAAAACTAGAAACAAAATTTAGTTATATTCTGAATTTCTATCCCAGAGATTGCATGATGCATCTTATTAATCTAAACTGGAATTGACCCTTCAGTAGCAACTTCTTTAGAAGCTTGAACTGGAAACATATCATTAGATTATTAAGAGAAGAGTTTCTTAAATTTTTTTCCGGTGATAGTCTAAGTGACAGCTGATTCATGGTTTGTTTTAAAATGGATTAGAAGTGGGCGTGCTCTGTTGGCCTTAAGGGATCTTTTTCCGCTGGTGGAAAAATCCCCACTTGGGTGGTTCCGTTATAAAAATGGATTGCGGTTGTCAGCGAGAGGGATTTTGCTTTTGCCTAAGCTTTAAATGAGATGTATGATCACACAAGTACAAGACAAAAAAATCAGTTTTTATTTGTTCCGAATCATTACATTCAATAGGACGCGAAGATTAAAATTTGCAAGTTTTATTGCTTTGTGAGTATGATTTAAGTGAACATAAATTTTGTTGCTTCATATAAATTTATATATGCACTTCACATATGATTAAAGAATAATAATTGGTTACATAATTTAAATATAATGTATGGCACAGTTGCCAATAGATTATATATTTTTGTTACGAACTGAATAATTGCATCCAAAATGACACTAAGATTAAAACTCGTAAATATTATTCAGTATGTTATGAGTATGATTTAAGCTAACATAAATTGTGTTACTTCACATAAATTTATATTTCCACTTCACATATGATTAAAGAATACTTATTAGTTAAATGACTTAAACATAATTTATGGCTGAGTTGTCAATAGATTATACATATATTTTTGTTATGAACAGGCCAAAGCATTACATCCAAAATGACATGAAGATTAAAATTCTCAAGTATTATTGCTTTGTAGGTGTGATTTAAGTGAACATAAATTTTGCCACTTTATATAAATTTATATTTCCTCTTCACATATGATTATTGAATACATATTGCTTAAATAATTTAAACATAATTTATGCCTCAGTTGCCAATAGATTATATATATTTATTTGGTATGAGCAAGCTAAAACATTGCATCCAAAATGACACAAAGATTTAAATTCAAGCATTATTTCGTATGTTAAGAGTATGATTATAGTAAACATAAATTTTGTCACGTTATATAAATTTATAGTTCCTCTTCATATATTGTGAAGAAATACTTCTTGGTTAAATAATTTAAACATAATGTATGGCGCAGTTACCAAATAGAATATACATAATTTTTTTGTTATGAACAGGCTGAAGCATTGCATACAAAATGACACGACGATTAAAATTCGCAAGTATTATTGCTTCATGAGTATGATTTAAGTGAACATAAATTTTGTTACCTTAGTTAAATTTATATTTTTCTGCATCTATTATACTATAAAAGAATAAATATTTATTAGTTACATATTATTAGTTTAAATACAATTTATGACACCAAATAGCAAAATATCATACATTTTTTAATGTTATAATCAGTCTTTTAAAATGAAGAAATTTGAAATAAATTCAAAATATTGTAATTTGAAATAAATTTATATTTTCTGTTTGCAATATATTTTTAGTGAATGATTACTTATTAAGTATAAATAAAAAGTATGTGGAAATTAATATAACATAGACTTGTTGATTGATAGATGGAAACGATAATATATCTCCATACATATTGCTTCAGTTAAAACCGATAATAAACATAAATGTTGAAGTACTACCAATAGAATGTGCATTTATATTGAGTAGAAAATGAAGCATTTACTATCGTATTCAAATAGGGAAATGAAGTAAAAATAACTATTTCATAGATATATTTTATATGTATTTTAATACTTAATTACGTTAATAATCACAGATTTCAACAAAAAATCCAATAATCTGGAAAGAATTTTTTTAAATGTCCAATGTTAATAACAACGAATAGAAAATGTTTTATTATAAAACTGTAGGATTAATCTGCTAATAGAAATAATTAGAGATGATTAATATGTAATCTATAATGTTCTAATATAAAGTAGGAAGCTTATTGTTAAAAAAATGCTCCAATAAATGTTCATCTTATTAAATGCAATATAAGTATTATATATTAGGAATTGTTTCTTTCTATGATATTATAACATTAAAAAAATTCTCTGAACATAAATTTCTTCTGGTACTGAGAATTAATATGACTACTTTTATCTTCTCTTTATCAGCCTAATACAGAAACTTTGATTGAAAAAGGAGTGTTCAGTTCAATTGAATATATTCATGAAACATTTTATGGTATACTATCAACGTGTTTCTGGAGAGCTATTTTATAATTAACAAACTGCACAAAACACACTAAAATTTCAACACTATTAAAATTTCAATAGGTATAGTTTCAGAATACTAACTTATTTTGTTAGAGTTGACTAAATTCCGTACTATTGCATTCCTATAGTATTAAGAAATTAAGTAACCTAATTTTTTTTTTTTTTTTTTTTTAAGTAAACTAATCGAAATTTCCTTTTATAATGCTTAAATAGAGTAATAAGTTTAAAGTAAAAGTTTTAGATATAATTATATGAATAGTTTTTCATCTTCTCCCTTCTATACATACATACATTCATACATATTTTATATATATGTGTGTGTATGTATGTATGTGTGCGTGCATGTGCTTGCTTGTGTTTGTGCGTACATGAGCGCACAAACACATACACATATTATGCACATATACGCACTCAAATATAATGAAATATCTTATAGACCTATAAATTGTACGTTATCTTTATAGTAAGGAAATGTGTTTAAATGAATGACAATATATTGGAATATTGAATCAAATATGCATGAAAAAGAATAAACACATACACATATTATGCATATATACACACCCAAATATATTAGAATAACTTATAGACCAATAAATAGTACGGTATCATAATAGTAATGAAATGTGTTTAAATAAATGACAGTACGCTGGAATATTGCATCAAATTTGAACAAGAAAGAATAAACACATACACATCATGTATATAGATACACACTCATATATATTCAAATATTTTATAGACCAATAAATAGTACGGTATCTTACTAGTACGGAAATGCATTTAATGAATGACAGTATACTCGAATATTACATCAGATATGAATGAGGAAGAATAAACACATACACATATTAAGTATATGTACACACACTAAAATATATTCAAATATCTTGTAGACCAATAAATAGTATGGTACCTTTATAGTAAGGAAATGTGTTTAAATGAATGACAGTATACTGAAATATTGCATCAAATATGAATGAGAAAGAATAAACACATATTAAGTATATGTACACACACTAAAATATATTCAAATATCTTGTAGACCAATAAATAGTATGGTACCTTTATAGTAAGGAAATGTGTTTAAATAAATCACAGTTTACTGGAATATTGCATCAAATTTGAATGAGAAAGAGTAAACACATACACACACACACATAAATATATATATATATATATATATATATAAATATATTATATATATATATATATATATAATATATATATATATATATATATATATATATATATTATATATATATATATATAAATATATATATATATATATATATGTGTATATATATATGTATATATATTTATATATATATATATATATATATATATGTATATATATACTCAAATATATTTAAATGTCTTATAGACCAATAAATAGTTCGGTATCCTTATAGTAAGGAAATGTGTTTAAATGAATGACAGTATACTGGAATATTGCATGAAATACGAATGAGAAAGAAATGATCATTTATTCAATTCGTCCACATTTTAATAACTTAGTATATGATACGCTGAATACAGAACTAGAAAGATACACTGGCGATAAATACAATGCACTGACAATATCAAACTAGTCCGACAAAAGGAGACAAATGTCTGAAATTTGTTACTTACTGTTGTCTGCCAGATTTCGCTGGCTAAGATCCAAGGAGCTTTTAGACAGATACAATTCACCGAAAAAGCCAAATTGATTTTCGGATAAGGAAGAAGCCTGGGGTGAATACACTTTACATTCGGCTGCAAATACGAATGCATTTGTCAACTTAATGATCGGTCGGCATCCTACTGAAGATGTGTACAAATATTAATTGCACAGAAAAGAAACAGATCTTAAATCATTTCTCGTAAAAAAAGAAAATAATTTTCCTTTATAAGGAAATGAATGAAAAGGAAACACTTAAAGTTTAAATGAATATATCTTATCCTTAAAATCCAATGTTATTCTAAAGATAAGAATAAGTAGACATAAAGGAGTTTAACCATTTATCCACCAATGTTTCAATAACGGAACATGATTTTTAAAATACAAAAATTCACATGTAAATAAATTCCTAACAATATCACTTTTACATACAATTGAACCTGAAATTATAAAGTATTTTTTACAATAAGTTTTATTTTGTTTAGATACATATTTATTTTTATTGCAATTTTTTTAATTTTACTATATTTTGTTAAGTTTACTCTCCCTTACAATTAAATTTACCAACATTCCACTTTAAATCTAAATAACGCAATACTTTAAAATATATCTTTAGATAACATATCCTACTGGAATACAACAAAAACAAAATTTTATTTTTAAATTTTAAAGGTAAAATTTACATATTTATGGCTATGTTCCATTATTGGAACATTGGCGTTTCAAGGGTTCATTTTTCCTTTATTTGCAAAGCATTGTATGATATTGCAAACATTATTTTCTTTTGCATTCTGATAAGAATAGCAACTTTTCTAATGAAAATAAATAGAAAAGGCTGCAAATGAAATCTGCAATACTTTGAAAGTATTATAATATTGGCACTTCACATTGATGTTAACTTTAGTAAAATCCTAACAAATTCTTTTAGATAAGGTGGCTAAACATGTGTGTGGGGGAGGGCTTTCACCTATGCATTTGAAGACAAGTGCAATTTCACATAAAAGGTGTCTTATTGCATATGTTTCCTAAAATAGTTATCCGTTTCCTTTTCATGGACGACAGTGAAAAATGTGCATGCGTGCTTTCTGTGTGTTTCATTTATAATGTTTTCATAAATTTAACTCCATGTCTGAAAGATGCCTTACAATACATATTGCTCATAACATGTTGCACATGTTTTCACCTGTGCATTTGAAAACAAGTGCAATTTCACATAAAAGGTGTCTTATTGCATATGTTTCCTAAAATAGGTATCTGTTTCCTTTGATATAGACCTTTTCAAGGACGACAGTGAAAAATGGGCATGCGTGCTTTCTATGCGTTTAATTTATAAAGTTTCCATAAATATAACACCATGTCTGAAAGATGCCTTACAATACATGATGCTCTGGTTCTAGAAACTCTTTCAGATTCTGACTGAAAAAATGTAGATATTTGCTAGTTAAAGTCCGATGAATCTGGTGATATAACCACTGAAAAAGATATTGATGAAAAGAGATTAGATGCTGTTACGCCATTCTATGTGTGTGGAATAGTCGACGTGATTTAAAAAAAAAGATTTAATATGAAGACAAATTTCAGAAACAGGGTCCATGGGCCAAGAAGAAACGAAAATCTGAAAACCTTGTAATAAAATGAAAAAAAAAATTAAATTCCATAATCCGACAGAATTGGTAAAACTGGTACCAATATTGAGTAAAATCTATAGTGTTATAATAGTTATCAATTGTAACAAAACAGTTAATATTAAGAAGATAATATAATTATTAGACATTATATTAACCATTTTCATGATCTTTTAAAAATATGTAAAAAATAACCATGTAACATTTCATGTTCCAATAATGGAACATCTCTCAAAAAATCCTCAAAATATTTGTTCACCAAATTTTAAAACTTTATTGTATTTATATACTCTTAATTAATATAATAACCAAATTTAAAGTCATTGGGACTATCCTTTATTAATTCCGCGTTTAAACGTTTAATGCAACATATAACATGGAATTTACGAAAATATAAGTTTCTATTGTTAGTTAAAATATCATTTTTATACTACAAAAATCATATTTCAGTTATAAGTTAGGAAGAATGCTAAAAACGGTAATCAAATATATTTCAAAATGTCTATTACATTTTACAGTTGTTGAGACAAGTATTCTGTTGCTGAAAATTATAATTTTATCACTGTAAAAACATTGAAAACATTTGTTTTTAAAGGGTATCTTTACAGGAAATGTGCATTTCTTATGTGTATGTACAATAAATAACTCTATTAAAGATAATAATACAAAAATCCTTGAGTACTGTGTAATTTCTCCTACTTGTACTGTGTAAACATTGACTGGATAATGCAAAAACCGATATCACATGAAAAGAATAGCAAAAGCTTAAGAGCATCAATTACCTACAATTGTTGCAAAAACATAAAATAAATCAGAGATAAAACTCTGTTTTATTTCTGAATCCTTTGAAACATGAAATAAATAAAACACTTCTCTTAAAAGATTTCAGAAATAATTCCAACTGAGCTCTCACGATCTACTATTGAAACTGATCCCCGACTCAGATATTACTTAACTAAAATCAACTATGTTGTAGGTATCAGATTCTGTTAAGTTAACTGAGCCATTTGTTTCTTGCTATTGTGTAAGAGCCTTGTATTGTAACGGAAAAAAGGATGGCACATATTTTTATTTAATTGCAACAGTTTGTTTGCTTTCTTTCAGATAAAAACTTTATTCTTTTACCTTTTCACGTTTGATCTCATTCTATTTTTAAGTGTGTACTTTTCTAAAAAAAAAGAAATATATTTCTAACTGCGTAAAGTTTAGACTATCCCATCTTTTATAATAATAACCATAATTTTATAATATAAATACAATAATATGCTAAAATCAAACATAATTTTCATTTCAACATATCAGTATATTTATATAATAAAATTTTTAATAGACTTAATAGAAAATCAGTTTTTAAGTTTTTATGTTCATTCTGTATAATCAGAGTTATTAATATAACAATTTCTCACCTATTTATGTTTATAAACATGCAAAATTTAAGAATTTCTCTTATTCGAAAAACTTTAACATTCTCTTGGTGTATATTGAATAATCAATTCTAAGGTAAAGAAACAGTTCACATACTCTTCGTAATTCAATTAATGTGCAATATATCAAACAGAGTAAAACAATTACATCTTTATAAAAAGTTTATAAAAATTTATAAAAACTTTACAAAAATTTATAAAAAATTTATAAAAAAAATTTATAAATTTTTTTATATTTAATCCGTTTTTAATTAAAATATAGTCAGAATATGAGAAAAATATCTTTAATTTTCAAATTTCAAGCAAATATTTTGGTATTCATTTTAATTATATTAATGTACACTATATCAGGGAAAAGTTATTAAATCTTGAAAAAAAATTGAATAACTGTTAAATTTAATTTTTTTCTATTAATTTGTAAGAATTTTAGAAAAAATTCTTTAATTTTCAAATTACAGGTAAGCGTTCTGACACTCATTTTAACTAAATTGATATGCAATATATCAAACAGACTAGAGCTTTGATTGAACCTTGCAAAAAGATGCCTAACTTTTATATTTATTTTTAATTTAAATAGTAAGAATAAGAGAATTTTCTTTAAATCAATACCATTACCAGTAGTTCAAGGAATTTAGGTAACATTTATTGAATTAATCACCGTGAGAATTGAATTCCCGTTAATGGTCGATTCATTTCTTTCAATTCCATATCAATGCATATCTTACACATAAGTTATTATGGACTGCTCAGATTAAAATAATTCTGAAGTTTAAACAACATTGAATACTACAGCACTGCACGTTAGTGATCAGCTATCGTTTTAAACATAAGATGATTTCACTTATAAAAGAGAAAATACATCGTGAAAAAGGAAAAAGATTTATATGGCATTACATGTAAAATAATTACTGTAAAAGGGAGCTTGATAATACATAAAGCAATTTGTCATGCCATCAGTTCATTTGTCTACTGAAAAAGCAAATTTATGCTTGCTGTTCAAAAAATCATAAAGTGCCCATACAAATGGTAATTTTATAAATTATAAAAAGTATCTGAAAATTTTGTAGATTGATTATAAGATTGTCTAACACCTACTCTTAGAAAGTTTGCTCACTGATTCTTCAACATCATATGTTGAAGAATTTATATTAATCTTCATTGAACATTCAAGGGTTAATATAAATTCTTCAACATATAACCTGTAAAAATGAAATTATATATATGTAATTTGGGCGAGACTCATTCAAAATCACATCACAGTTTATTTCTGATACGATACATGAAATCCATAACAGGCAAGCACTTTTACAAAATCCTGCACACAGACACACTTTTCAAGTAGGGAAAAGTGAGTGTGTGCAAGTGATAGGACTATCATTTTTTCAGGCAAAAAGACTACGAATAAACCCTAAGCACAATTGATCACGTGATAAAAAATATCCATGTTTAAAGAGAAAACGCTAAGTATTGGCTAAAGTAGTAAAAACAGAGGCTGAATTTAGTCTATAGCGTGTCTGAAGAAAAAACAATCAGAATCACTGCGCAAACCCCAACGTTCTTTATGAACAAAAGTTATTAAATTAGTATTAAAACATGTAAATAAGGTTTATATATATATATATATATATATACATACATATATATATATATATATATATATATATACATGTATTTCTAATACTAAAATTCTAATATGAAATAGATACATTTCTAAAAAAATGACACATTAGTATCACAAGCAACCAGTTCATAAGATTAACTTTAGATACTTTTCTCCTTCTACGATTTATTCTGTAAATGATATAGTTGTCATTGTATCTTACACTGATCGAATAAAAATTTATCTTCTCTAAGACTGTCGATTAGCGACAGAAATCTGTTGTTTCTGAAAGTATTAAAAAAGAAACAGATAAAAAAGTGAAGTGCTTATAAACTGAAATATTTCCAATACTAAATATGAGTTTAATATATTTCTTAAAAATATATATATTAGCAATGGAGGCCACCAGTACTTCATAAGATTAGTATTAGATATATTTCTCATTCTTCTTTATTTATTCTATAATTGAGGTTGTTGACATTGTATCTTACACTGCTTGAAAAGAAATTTTTATACTATAAAGCTGTTGAAAGATGCAAGAAGTTTGCTCTTTCTGAAAGTATTAACAAATTGTGTGCGGGTACAGTTCGCAGCGGAATTGTACCGGGAGCGGTCATTTTGCGCGTAAATTTAGTTATTCAATCAAATCTCAATAGATCGAAAAATATTTAATTTTTCAACCAATTTTATAATATATAAATGAATATATAAATATAAATATATAAATAGCAAATATAAGATTTTTGTTAACCAAAAAGTATATTTTTTAGTGGATAAATTTATAATAGTATCGTAAATATGAAAAATCAAATAGAAATAGTAGTATATAGTTTTATTTTTTTCAAATTATGTTATATATAAACATTTTTACATTATAAAAAAATAAAAAAAGCAATCATAAAACTAATAATGTAAAAACTAGTTTTTATTTGTCTAAATTTTTACAGAATCTATGTAGTATACAAGAATATTCGGCTTCGTTTGCCTGTATATACCGTTATTTTTGTACCCACAAACAAACCATGTTGTTACACTAACCCGCACTAGTACGTGACCCGCGCTCAAGTATCAATCTTCAGAAAACGTCTTAGTACGTGTCCTGCATACAATGTGTTAAAAAAGAAGTACATAAATTAGTAAAGTGCTGATAACTGAATATATTTCTAATGCAAAATAGGAATTTAACTTATTTATTAAAAATTATCATGCATTAATATCCCGGTCAAACTAGTTCGTAAGATGAGCTTTAAATATCTTTCTTCTTTAACGTATTCTGTAATTGAAGTTTTTGACATTTTTTTTTCTTATATTGGTTGAATACAAAGTTTTCTTCGAAATTAGTATCGGAAGACGCCAGAAGTCTGCTTTTCTGAAAGTATTAGAAAAGAAGGACATAAAAAAGTGAAGTTCTTATAAATTGAAATAGTTTCATTGCTAAACATGAGTTTAATTTATTTCTTAAAAATATTTTTTGTTAGTATTGCAGGTAACCGGTAGTTCATAAGATTAGTCTTAGATATCTTTCACCTTCTTCAATTATTCTATAATTTAGATTGTTGGCATTGTATCTTACACTACTTGAAAGCAAATATTTGATCTATAAGGTTATTGGGTTTGGTTTGGAGTGCTACGGTCTACTGTTTTGCACACGAGGGCTAATGAGACTGGGACCTACTGCTTAAAATCGATTTCGAACGGCTACGAACATACATGCCAAAGTGGAATTAAAACCAACGAACTCCAATACCGAAGATCTATAAGGTTGTTGAAAGGTGCGAGAAGCTTGCTGTTTCCGAAAGTTTTAGAAAAGAAGTACATAAAATAGTTAATTGCTTATAACTGAAAATATTTCTAATGCTAAATATGAATTTAACTTATTTAATAAAAATTATCATGCATTAATATCCTAATTTAATCAGTTCGTAAGTGAGCTTTAGATATCTTTCTTCTTCGATTTATTCTGTAATTGAAGTTGTTGATATTTTATCTTACACTGGTTGAAAACAAATTTTTCTTCCATAAGACTGCCGGAAGGCGCCAGAAGCCTTCTGTGAAAGTAATAGAAAATAAGTACATTAAAAGTGTTTATAAATGGAAATAGTTTAAATGCTAAACATGAGTTTAATTCATTTCTTTATTATCATTTGTTAGTATTGCAGTTAACCAGTAGTTCATAAGATTTGTCTTAGATATATTTCACCTTCTTCTTCAATTATTCTGTATTTGAGGTTGTTGAAATTGTATCTTACACTGCTTTCAACCAAATTTTTATTCTATAAGGTTGTTGAAAGGTGCGAGAAGCTTGCTGTTTCCGAAAGTTTTAGAAAAGAAGTACATAAAATAGTAAATTGCTTATAACTGAAAATATTTCTAATGCTAAATATGAATTTAACTTATTTAATAAAAATTATCATGCATTAATATCCTAATTTAATCAGTTCGTAAGATGAGCTTTAGATATCTTTCTTCTTCGATTTATTCTGTAATTGAAGTTGTTGATATTTTATCGTATACTGGTTGAATACAAATTTTTCTTCTATAAGACTGTCGAAAGGCGCCAGAAGTCTTCTTCTCTGAAAGTATCAGAAAAGAAATAAATAAAAAAATAAGTGTTTATAAATTGAAATAGTTTTAATGCTAAACATGAGTTTAATATATTTCTTTAAGATATAATTTGTTAGTATTGTCGGTAACCAGGATATCAAAAGATTACTCTAGATATATTTATCTTTCTTCTTCAATTATTCTATTCTATAATTGAGGTTGTTGACATTGTATCTTACATTGCATGAAAACAAATTTTCATTCTATAAGACTGTTCAAAGGTGCGAAATTTTGTTGTTTCTAAAAGTATTAGAAAAAAGTTCAGAAAATAGTAAAGTGCTTATAAATGAAAATATTTCTAATGCTAAATATGAATTTAACTAATTTCTCAAAAATTATTTAAGTCAAACCAGTTCATAAGATGAGCTTTAGACATCTTTCTCTTTCTTCTTCGATTTATTCTGTAATTGAGGTTGTTGACATTTTATCTTAGACTGGTTGAATACAAATCTTTCTTCTATAAGACTGTCGGAAGGCGCCAGACGTCTTCCCTGAAAGTAGAACAAAAGTACATAAAAAAGTGAAGTGCTTATAAATGAAAATAGATTACAACAATTCTTAACTAGTTGATAACTAAGCATGTTAGAAATTGGTGAAAAGATTATTTTCATAAACAGACATTAACACTTAAATAATATATTTGTTTAGCATAACATTTTCTTAATACTGGAATAATAAATTGTCAAACAAACCATTCCCTATCATGGAGAAACCATAAAATAACAAAGTAAGTCTTTATGAAATAATATATTAATGTATTACATTTTATTATCATTTTAGGCATTCATATAACAAATATCTTTGACGATAAATCAGAAAATGTTCGTATTATTACTCGGCTAATACAAAATAGATATTTTTATTATGCTAACATCAATGAAGATATGTATCACATAATCTTGTGATATCTATATAATAAATGTTGTATTATGTTTATAAATTAAGAGCTGTATTTGTGTATATGTGGCTGCAAACATGACTGCATGGAAAAAGTGAAAGCTACATAAATGAAGCGGTGTCTTAATTGGTAAATGCAGTTATTCTTTTGCAGAAGAACAAGATCTAAAATCAGCCAAAATTCCACCTTGTTCATTAATGGCAACAGTGGCCATTAGATATAAAACTTTTGTAGAGGAAATTCTCTGTGAACCCACAAACCTAAAATAGGTTTATGGTCATCCAAGTTCAAAAACGATACGACAGTCCAAGTTTGACGTTTTCTGCTTCGATCCTGCTTTAAAATCATGACATTTAAAAACTTTCGTCTTCAATTTTCGTGATTATTCCAGCAAAGGTGAGATGCATATTACTCTTAATCAGTCATCAGTCGTATATAGCGGTTGGGTCTATTAGATCCCGTGTAGGATTTCGAACACATGGGGGATAAATATAAGCAGTAAAAACAACACAAGAATGGAATTTGGTATAGTAATTATGCGCTGCACACTGCCAAACATCTTAAACTCTTTTTTATAATTTTAACATTTATTATTGATATAAAAGTTCACATAACTTAACCAATCCATAGATAATTCCATACATAGTTTCGTTAAGTCGTAGAGAAAGTCTTAGAATTAATTCCATCCATTTTGATAAGTATTGAGATATCGGTGAAAAACCAAGTAAGCAACAACTTTTATTTTGTCGCACGTTTATTACTTTTGTGAAGTTCATATAAATAGTTGACATTTCTCACAAGTTGGCATCAGTACCCAATATTTGACATTCTGCTAAAAATACACACACACATATATATATCTGTAGATATGTATAGATAGATAGATAAAGTAATAGTTCATTCGTGTTATGGGACCCATATTTTTTTACAGTCAAGTAGAACTGTGCTTCGTAAAGCATTTTTATTTATTAATCAGGTATTAATTTGGTGTTTTGGTGGTCTCCAGAGGTTACCACATCTAAAAGAGAAACAAATGTATTTCGTTAGAGGTTTTAATTTTAAGCGTAGAACTACCAAAAATTTATTTTAGAATATAATTATAATCAATTTGGTTAGTTTAGTTTAGAATTTGATTGTATGTATGTATGTATTATATGTATATGTATATTTATATGTATATATATATGTATATATATATATATATATATATATATATATATATATATATATATATATATATATATGTGTGTGTTTGTGACACGAGTGGTTAAGGCATGGAAGACACATTTGATTTCATATATAAAAACTTCTTTATTGTAATCTTTCTGTCTTAGTATATTTAGATATCCTTTGTTCTCATATTTTGCCACGATGGAGGATGTTAACATATACGCAGAACTGTCTTTTTTGGTGTTGCTATAAATTCGTATGTTTACTTAAACTTCTTTACATAGTTTCGCTCGAGAGTGTATCTTTCTCCTATTACGTTATATTAATGATTTCCAACTATTTTACTTATAACTCGCTTAATTGTTAACTTTTTTAAACTACACACACACACACACTATATATATAAGAGAGAGAAATAGATAGATAGACAGTACATATATGTGTGTGTTGTGTATGTATGTCATTAGCTCTCGTGTTACAAAAAGTAGACGTAGTGGTCCAATAATATGTGTGAGAGAAGGTATGTGTGTGTGTGTGTGTATCGTACACTTTTAAATATTTTATAATATGTATATCTATTTATTAAGCATAGTATTTATACAAAATTTTCTTATCAGATTTATTGTAAATTATGTGACAAATATAAAAAATATAAATATATATGTTTTAAAAATTCTTAGATATATTTTTTACAGAAATATATATATATATTATATATATTAATCAGTGATACTTGCACAGAAACAATGTATGCAAAAATAAAAATCGAAACCCCTCTGTATTTTTGATTATTTTCTTTGAAGGAGATCTGTTTTGGATTTTTGCCAAGTAAACAAGGATATGATGTGATTCACCGCGGTTTAACCCATAAATCTTTTTCCGTCAATTCCATTTTATTGGATAAATATTTTTAGTTTGAGGCGAAAATATATGCTTTCTGTTGGCGCACTGACCGGAAATTACATGTTGTGGCGCCAGAATGTTAACATTCATTTAAATGTCATTTTTTCTTTAATACGTTTCCAAAACGTTTAATATTGTTCAAGATTAATGGTTTTAACGTATTGGGAAGTCTGCTAGCTATTTGATGGAGTGAAGAACACAGGGTTGATATCTGTATGACTCTCTAAAAAAAGTTAAGGAAATATTTTGTATATTATCGTGTAATTACGCAAAATAAACTTCAGTTTTGAACTATCTATCATTTGTATTGTAAACATTACTTCTAAATTGCTAAAAGTTATTGTAAACATTACTTCTAAATTGCTAAAAGGTATTGTAAACATTACTTCTAAATTGCTAAAAGGTAATATCAAAACATATTTAAAGGGAAGTTGAGCATATAAAGTTTAGTAAATCATGTATAATTTATTTATTTATTTAAGTTAACTTTCATTGGATAAATGTTTAATATTATAGATATATTTATTTATATCTACACTATTTGTTAAGATATTTATTAGTTTATTAACAAATGCAGCAATCCAAAAAGCGATCTCTTTCTGCTGACCTTAACCCTTAATTTGTCTAAGTCTGGCTGCTACACCGGACATGTATATTTATAACTACTGTTAAACAAAGATTCTGTAATAATATCTCCAACAGAAAAACAAAGTTCCAAATTTAAGGAATAACTAGGAATGTCTATACATTACATGCAGGTTATTGTAAAAAATCTCTCTAACAAAAACATATCATATAAGCTTCTCATTTGCTCATAAAGATTTACCAGAAAAATAAACAATTAGGTTTTACCTGGGTAGTTATCAATAGGAGATCCACTGTAAAGTGACTGCCATGATATAATCTATAATAATATATTTAAATTACTTTTTTATATTTTATTCCACACACTATTAAGACATATTTATTAGCACTTTTGTTAGACAAAGCACACAATATACCAACACAGCACTCCACAACAACTTACATCTGAGAACTAACTAAAAATCCAACATTCCTTACTTCTTGGAACACCTGGCGCCATCTCTTGGCACTATAGTCAACTAACGTGAATTACGCAACAACTACTATATAACATAATTGTCAGTGTTCGCCACAGAGGACATTATCTCAAAAATGGAAAATGATATATTTTTTTGTTTATTTTACAGAGATCCTAATGTCTATATAGACATGGAAAACTAACAGAAATTAAAAAATATTTGAAAAAACATCTTGTCAAATTAAGGGTTAAACAATTGATATATATTTTTTTCTATTCCAGTCTCGAGCTGACCTAAGATCCACCATGCTCATTGATGACAGCACATAAAATAGGTTTCCTGGTCAACAAGTCATCCAAATTTCCAACAATACATCTTAAGGTGGCAAACCAAGTCTGGGCTCTTGTACTTGGTCTCTGCTACTAAATTACTAGTTCAACTTCTGGAGGAAATGGGGCTTATTTTACCATGAGAAGTTCATATGACTTCGAAATCGACGCGGTACCAACCAAGAAACCAATTCTATCTGTATCAAAAGATTTACTAAAATTCTCCACGGCTATATTTTTCTACCATTATTCTATCAGTGTTATAATCCCAAGAGGCTGTAAGATGGGACCGATTGTATTTCATCTTTCATTATAGACTTTCCTCTGTATCATTTCTGCCAAGCTTAACCCCTGGAGGACCAGCACGTAAATGCTATACGAGACAACAGTTGTAAAAACCGTTGCCGTTAGTTATTAAATCTAGCATATAAAAATTAAAATAAAATGTTGAGATATCCTATTATGCATACTCTTAATATCAACCGTAGATCATCAAGTGGAGGTGACGCTGGACTGATAAGAGTGAAATAGAACAGCCGCGTATACGAGATGGGCCATGATACGGCGTTCGAAGCATCAGAACATCCTTCTATCCATAAATACATGCAGAAGCATATTTATAAGTTGTATTGAAAGGTGGTGGAACAAATTATTTAGTCCATCAAAATCATAGCCAAAAGATAATTTCTAGCGTAATTTCTGTTTTTTCACACACTGGTTATAGGATACATTTTCAAAGGTAAGACAAGTATCTTTGCATGACCTCAGCAGTTGCTTGAAGTTCAAAAACATATAAATGGTTACGATGGTTATCTTCAAATCTAGACAGATACTGATAACCAACTGATCATAATCGGTGGAATATCGGTAGTAAAACTCTAAAGTATAAAACGGTATTAAGATCCGTAATTGATTCATAGGTGACGCTAATCCCCAGGACAGTTCTGGTAATTGACTTCCAGCCTTCATGTATCGATTCTATTAATAGTTAAAAATAAAAGCGAATATGGTTTTAGCAGGTTCCCATGGTATCTGCGATAGAAATACTTCACAGGGATTTAAATATGGGACTAATGAAATCTGTGCTGAAGAATCTCACCATTATTGCTATATTTTAATTCTTCTGAACTTTTTAACTGTTATAATTATATTACCAATTTGCTTTACTAAGTTTTTTATAAAAGTGTACTTACCTGATAAGCTATTCATAAGAATGAAAACAGTAGATTTAAACGTTTTTATCCGCATATATTAAAACAACGCAGTTACACAATGGTTACATAAAATACCGAGCAAAAAATACAGTAGCTACAGTATGGAATTTGAATTGTATAGCGTTAAGCTCATTCATACTAGGAAGGTAAAAATACCAGAATGTTGCACTAACTATGAACACCAGAGCTATTTTAATTGTAGAAGAGGTCTATATTTAATCCCTTGCAAAATGAATCCAATAAAAATAATATTTTATATTGTCCCATATTCATATGAGTCTCCAATATCCTATCATCTTGTTCTTCTGATTTTAAAAAAATTATATGAGAAAAAAAAACCGAAATTTAATAAATAATATTTATTAAACTATGTAGTAAGCTATTATCACACACGTACAGAATTAAAGAAACACAATTTTACTCATATTAATATTTCTATTGATGATACTGAGCTTTTCTCTCCGTCATCTGACACAATTTCGCGTCTATATTAAAAGGATTGTTTATTTGAAATCTTGATTTAAAAATTTAAATGCAATGAAATGTTTTCTAGGTTTAAAAAAATTCAGGATTGTTTCTACTAACTTTCAAAATATTTACAATCATTACAACATTCTTTATCGTCCTAATATTTAAATAATAAAATTAATTTTGAATAATATAACTTCATCTGTTTTGCAGCCTCCAAGTGTAAAATCACTATTAACAGTAAGTATGCTTTTTTGAAACTTATTACTTTCAAACTATTTAAAACACCCTTGAATATTAAAATAAGTTAAAATAAATTATGAACTTTATAGAACTTTTCTCGGAATTCTTTCACCATACTTTCCCAGAATATAATATAATGAAATGCAATTAATTACCAATTAATTAATTGCATTAATTTACCAATTAATGCAATTTCAATTAATGCATTATACCAATTAATGCAGTTCAATTCAATAATAACATTAATTTACCAGTTAAACTTAACTATCAATTCACCATATTTTAGTCTGATGTTTAAATATAAAGTGTAAACTTTGTTTTATTTTTCTGGATCCCATAAAAAGATCATGCTGATTAATTATAAGTATATGGTCAATTACGGTTTGGAATAATTTCTAATATACTTATTTCTTGAAGTGAAAAATAATAATATAGCTAGAATATTGTATTATTAGTAAGAAATGTTTCATTTTAAAAAACTAAGTCATAATTTATTTTTTCTATGAGTGCAATTGATTGTTGAAAAAACATTTCATGAATGTTATTGAGAAAATCTTAACTTTTTAAGCTACTTCCAACACAATGCATTAATTATTAATTTGAACAACGTTTAATAAGATACGTATGGTTTATAAAATAAGATAATAGTGAACTCTTTTCAAATTAATATTACGTTTGAATTATTACCAATGATATTCGCTTGATATAAAGAAAGGGGTCAAGCAACATTGCTTTAAGGCAGGGGTAGGCAACGCGGCGCCCGCGGGCGCCATGGCGCCCCCGATCGATTTTTAATGCGCCCTCGCTGGACTAATGTAAATGTATGATAGCCAGAGCGATTTACTTACTCTTGTCAAACGACGATATACAGCAAGTAGTCAGTTGAGTTTAGGATTGTGCATAGATTAGCAGTTTGCTAACCTTGAGCGTATCTAATAACACACACGTATTTTTTGTTAGTGTGTGATCGTATTTCGAATAGACCACGCGTAGACCATGCATTTAAAACTACCAAGCAATCCGAAATATATTTTTTTCTTTCAAAACCCTTCATGGATAAATGTAAAAGAAAAAGAACATATTATTTTAACGATGAATGGGAACATCTATATTGTTTCGTTGATTACAAAGGGAAGTGTATTTGTTTGTTGTGTAATAATAGTGTTGCGATTTCCAAGAAAAGTAATATTGAATGTTATTTTAAGACCGTTCATACCAATTTTGATAGTGACTATCCAAAGAACTCTGAAATTAGAAGGAAAAAAATTATTTCTTTAAAATCTTCAATAACTAACTAGCAAAGTTTTTTTACTAAACCACTGCAACAACATAAAGCAGTAACGATTGCGTCATATAAAATATCGCATTTGCTAGCTAAGAATAAAAAAACATTTACAGATGGAGAAATAGTGAAAGAAGCCATGTTAGAAGCTGCTGATTCACTTTTTGAAGAATTTAAAAATAAAAAGGAAATAGTTTCAGCTATAAAGACGTTGCAGTCCCCAATTATAAGAAATTAGCTGAAAATATGGACACCCAAGTTTCACACTGAATTATATGTATCATTATGTATGCCACCAACAAAATAAAGTTATAAAAAATCTGTTTTTTATGCCTATTTATACCTGTTGATTATCTGTAAAATATGCGCCCTCGGTGATTTTCAAATTTAGTATTGCGCCCTTAAGGACAAACAGGTTGCCGACCCCTGCTTTAAGGTTTACTTTTTAAATATCCATGACTCTGCTATGTATAACGTTATGGATGAGTCTAGTGACATCAGAGCAGTTTTAGATTCAGTTGTTTATGTATGCATCATTTAGGTACAGCCTAGGAAAATGCTCCGTAACTTTTTATGGAAATCAATTCTATGTGCGGGCAATTGCATATTGTAAATCTACATGGGTATTCTAATCACGGGAGGATGAATATATTGAAATAGGCTCAAAGGCTGCACTCTGTATTCTCTACAGTTTTTGAATAACATTATTTCATGAGAGTTGATTGTAACAAAGAGCCGAAGACAAAATTTTATTACGGAAGGAACCAAAAATACAAAATCTTAAATATCTTAATTATGTAAATTTAATGGTAATACATTAAATAAATTTACTGGTCATATAATACAGAGAAAAATTAAACATGGGATTATTTTTACCACGATAGGTAACCATTTGTTTCAAAAGCAGCCTAGACCAATAGGATGATATTATTAAACTTGTTTATATCCTTTAAAGAATTGGGCATTTAGACATTATTTTCTAAATAGAGTTTCTATCAATTAATATTTCTCAGTGATAATTACAGAATTTCTGAACACTTTGTAAGGGATGCTCCAAATAGTTTGCCGAGGAATATACTTGATAAGGTATTCCATAGATTTGTTCTAATTCAAAAGATGAAGGATTTCTTCATAAATGCAATTATTTTCATTTTTATTGAACACTGGACTCTTTGGAGCTAATTTCCATACACCTGAGGGAAGATTACATTGTATGTTTAAAGAAGTAGTTCAATACCTGGAATCCGTTCAATTATTGTTTAAAGATCACTAAAAATTTTAAACTAGCAAAACATTTAAAAATTTTTAAGCTTTAGATTTTTGTAACAAATTTAGAAATGCGATATATTCAGTAAAATGATTTACATACTTATGTGCTTACATCTTTACATTGGCCAAATATGGGTCGTTAACAATTGATGCACTTAATGATTTTCTTATTCGGTTGTATAAATATACAAATGTTCAAAATTAAGTAAATATTTAG
This sequence comes from Pardosa pseudoannulata, assembly GCA_032207245.1. Classification (NCBI taxonomy): domain Eukaryota; kingdom Metazoa; phylum Arthropoda; class Arachnida; order Araneae; family Lycosidae; genus Pardosa; species Pardosa pseudoannulata. Next base: position 17,653,295 of record CM063501.1, read on the forward strand.
ATTTAACCAAGTATCTCTAGAATTACTATATGGAATTTAAAGAAATTCTGTTTGAATATAGATTGATATAATACAAAAATAATCACTCTGTGGATATAATACGCATGATCGAACATTTCACTGGATTTATAGCAGCAGAGGTATGATGTTCAGTGAAGGCATCAAATTAGATAGCCGCACACTGCTCTTTATCTTTCAAAGAAGCACTGTGATTTGTATGAAATATAGAGATGAGAATTTATAGCTCTATATTAATTTGATTCACTTACTGACTTTCTCATTCAGTTATATAATTATACAAATGTTTAAAATTAAGCAAATCTTTAGATTTAACCAAGTACCTCTAGATTTAAAGAAATTTAAATGAAAATATGGAATTTAAAGAAATTCGGTTTCAATATTGGTTGATATAATACAAAAATAGCCAGTCTGTAGTTATAATAACCATGATCGTTCGAACATTTCACTGAATTTATAGCAGCGGAGGTTTGATGTTTAGTGAAGGCATCAAGTTAGATAGCAGCACACCACTATGTCTTTTATAAAGAGGCATTGTGACTTGTATGAGATACAGAGATGAGAATGTATAACTCTATATTCAGCAGATTCACATACTGAGTTTCTCATTCAGTTATATAAGTATAAAAATGTTGAATATTAAGTAAATATTTAGATTTAACTAAGTATTTCTAGAATTACTTCATGGAATTTAAAGATATTCGGTTTGAATATAGATTGATATAATACAAAAGTAACCACTCTGGATATAATACGCATCATCGAACATTTCTCTAGATTTATAGCAGCGGAGGTTTGATGTTCAGTGAAGGTATCGAGTTAGATAGCCGCATACTGCTCTTTGTCTTTCAAAGAGGCACCGTGACTTGTATGAGATACAGAGATGAGAACCTACAGCTCTATAATAATCCAATTCACTTACTAACTTTCTCATTCAGTTATAATATAAGTACACAAATGTTTAAAATTAAGTAAATCTTTAGATTTAACTAAGTATCTCTAGAATTTATACATGGAATTTAAAGAAATTCGGTTTGAACATAGGTGGATATAATACAAAAATAACCTCTCTGTAGTCATAAAACGCATGATCGTTCTAAAATTCCACTGGATTTTTAGCAGCGGAGGTTTGATGTTCAGTGAACTTAATCAAGTTAGATAGCAGCACACTTCTATATTTCTTTTAAAGAGGCATTGTGACTTGTATGAGGTAAGGGATGAGAACTTACAGCTCTATGTTAACCTTTCCAAGAGTCCCATGGCCTTCATTTCATGTTAATAAAAACAAAACTAGGCTCCTTCAGAGCTCATCTTGTCAAAGATTTTGCAGAAATTACTAATTTTCTCTGGATGAATTTCACATTCAAGTCTTCCCACCTCATATTTATTAATATAACCACCTCATATTAAAGTTTGAGGAGGGCAACTGCAAATTTCAAAACTTCCGATAACTATTCAGTGACTGAAAACACCACAGATGAATGATTAGAACCAAATGCCACAAAAAATCATAAACTGCATGCCTTATATCCAGTATGAATTTTTTTTTAATGGCCGAACGATGGCCGATTGGTTAGGGTGCTGGCCTTCGGTACCGGAGATCGTGGGTTCGAATCCCACAGTGGCATGGATGTTCGTAGCCGTTCGGAATCGGCTTTAAGCTGTAGGTCCCGGTCTCATTAGCCCTCGTGTTGCAAAAAGTAGACCGTAGCACTCCAAACCAAACCAAACCATAATTATTTATTTATCGCACAATGTGACTAACTGATCCACACTATAAAATTTATTTTTAAACATTTTAAATTTATTTGTTTAACACTCAAACAAATATCTCTAAGACAAACTCTTGTAGTCAGATTTTTATTAATTCTTGATATCCTGATATATATGTATATATATATGTGTGTATATGTATATATGTATATGATATATGTGTATAAATATATATATATATATATATATAATATATATATATATATATATATATATATTTATTATATATATATATATATATATATATATATTAATAAACAACCAAGCAAGAATATATCTCTAAGACAAACTCTTGTAGTCAGATTTTTATTAATTCTCGATTTCCGAAATCTTTTTATGAGTCATGAATATCTGTAAGAGGGAACGGTAAATCCTATTAAATGATTTTATTCGTTGGATTCCATAACCTCTGTTTCATACTTTCAGACACCGTTAAGAGTTGCATTCGATCATAAATGTGTATTATAACTTTATAATGTTTTTTTTTTCATTATATGAAGCTTTGTTCAAAAAGATTTCTTTAAAATCTGTATAGTAGTTCTGAAAACAACAGGCCAAATTGGATAATTCTCTTAAGTTTGAATACTATTATAAAGTTTAAGATATATATATATATATATATATATATATATATATATATATATATATATATATATACATATATATAATATATATATATATATATATATATATATATATATATATATATACATATATATATATAGGAAGATTCAAGAGTAATTATTAACATCGGAAACATTTTATCTTCAATGACGTTATTTATTGTATAGGATAATGCTCATTTATATCACACAGTCAGACAAATATACAAAAAACATAATTTGTGTTCATATCTCTGACTTTGATTAATAATAATACGATGTCTTAATAAGGTATAATATACATTTACATTTATAAAATGTAAGGTATTTACATTTTATAAATATAAGGTAAATACCTTACATTTATAAAATGTAAGGTCACAAAATATATATCAATATATTCACAAAATATATTGATATATATTTTGTGAATTAATATAAATTCATTCTAAATACTCAAATTTTCTGTTTATGGAACGAACACAAATACTCAAACACACAGACACACATAATGCGACTTTAAATGTATTCATTGCAAAATTACCTCCTGTACTAAGTTTGTGGTAAGATATTTTACGGCCGGTAATAAAGAAAATTGACATTACAATTAATTTTAATGGTTAATTATGTATAATTTTCAACTACATTTTATATATATTGTTTGATTTGATTTACGTTTTTGAGTTAACAAGGAAATTTGTTCAATGTGTTTTATTTTTACATAATAAATATAATATTCCTAGAATTTGAAGGTTTATGTAATGAAAGACTAGATTAAATTTTATAAATATAATATTGATTATGTTAATATTTAATCTATAGAAGAATAAAATTTCATATGATTTTCTAAAAAAGAAAATGATTCTTTGAAAATTGAGTACAAAATGTATCAAAATTCCTCGTAAAACCCATTACAATAATTTTAGAATATGACTTGTCTAAATATAGCTATCGATCTTTTGAAAAATGAGATTATCTGTTTTTTGAAACTCATATTTCTTAACGTAGCAGCTTCTTGGAAGTTCTCCAAATTTTTTCATGTTGTTCATTTTATATCATATTAGTAAACTGTAAGTAAAATTTGAGCAGTAATGTGAAAACCTTTTTAAAAATCCCTAGTTAGAATATTTTCTAACTTCACAGAAACTCTGATAAAATAACTGTTATCAAAATGAAAAACCAAACGGAATAATGAAGTAAAATGCATTACTTTTCTCAAAAATTATGTTTGCAAATTAAAAAAAAACTAATTTTTTTAAACATAAGCAAAACATTATACAGTTCGAATTTTTCACTTCTAATCTTCAATTTGAGTAACAGAGTGTAAATTAGCTATTAAAATGTATTCTATAATTAAATAAAGTAACTAGATAATTTGTTGATTTTAAATTTACTTTTTAAAGTTAAGGATACAGTTGAAAGTTATTTTTCTGTCATAGATAGTACAATATATTTTCTTAGAGTTAAGAAAAGTTGATTTTATTATTTTCAAAAAAATCAAGTTATTAAAAATATATTGAGGAATTGTGATTTAAGGCACTATTAAGTTAAGTGTAATTTATTAACTATTTCAAAACTAAAAACTACTGTTATCAATTTTTCTAAAAAGGATCAAAATATAATGGCTTTATCTTTTTAACAAAAATGCATTTAAGTTTTATTATTTCCTAACCATAGTGTGTTGTATATAAGTAATTTCTTTGGTTTGGTTTGGAACGCTACGGTCTACTGTTTTGCACACGAGGGCTAATGAGACCGGGACCTACTGCTTAAAGCCGATTCCGAACGGCTACGAACATCCATGCCATAGTGGGATTCGAACCCACGAACTCTGGTATCGACGATCAGCGCCCTAACCAATCGGCCAGCGTTCGGCGTAATTTCTTTGACATCCATACATTTTGCGAACTTCTATTCCAGTTTTCCGCATTTATCATTTTTTATTTCTGTCCCAATGAAAAGAGGTGAATGAAGTTTACATTATGCGTGTGTGTATATATATATATATATATATATATATATATATATATATATATATAATATATATATATATATATATATATATATATATATATATATATATATATATATATATATATATATATACATACATGTACATAGATACGTATGCATGTATGTTCGAATTTATAGTTCAAATGGAGAGGGGGGATTCGTAATCGAAACTTGAGTTAAGTCTACCCGAAAATCCCAATGAAAAGAGGTGAATGAAGTTTACATTATGCGTATATATATATATATATATATATATGTGTTTGTGTGTATACATATATATATATATATATATATATATATATATATATATATATATATATATATATATATATATATATATATATATATATACATACATAGATACATATATACATACATATATATATATATATACATACATAGATACATACATACATACATGTACATATATACGTATGCATGTATGTTCGAATTTATTGTTCAAATGGAGAGGGGGGATTCGTAATCGATCCTTGAGCTAAGTCTACCCGAAAAAAGGTTTCCATGCTTGTAGATTAAAAATCTAATATCGTTACAGTTACACAAGGATTGGCGATTTCCATATTTTAGAAAATCCAATCACCCTTCCCAGAAAAATATTAAGATTAGGTGAATTAATTCTTGTTAGACTTATTAGTAATTCATTTGTGTCTTTACTCTAGTAGAGTTAGTTTTTTAGTTTGAGCCCTAGTTAACATTAAGTGGTTCTTATTTTAAGCGATTATTTAGGTTATTTAAAATATTAATAATTGTATTATATTGCTGTTGTTGCTACTATAACTACTATTAGAATAGGAGCAATACATGGTATTTGCTTGTGAAAGTTAACACTTGTCATGCGGGATACTTCACTACCAACTTATGCATGCAGCAGGCATTTTTTCGTGAATCGCGCGAAAGTTTAGTTATTATTCAGAAATATAGCAGTAAATCAAAACCTACTTTGTTTTTATAAACGAATTTTTTTTATATTTTACACTTTAATATATACTGTATGATTATTTAACAAAAGAAAAAACAATATTTTTACGAAATCCCAAAAATAAACGATTTTTAAAATTAAAGTCCGATAATCTGTCAGCGCATATTTCTTTATCACTATCTTTGTGACAAAGGCTCATTTTATCAATTTTATATTCAACAATAAAAAACCAAGCTTTAAATTGACAAAACACGACTTGTACGTTCTGGAGTTAGGAATTCGATTGAAGACGAAATAACGCAACAAAAGACCGAGTAACTCGACAATCATAACTTGTGGAAAGACAAAATACAAAGCGATGCTAGCAACGCAAACAACACGAATATAATGTCACACATACATATAATTATACGTATTTAGTAGATTTGTGGAGGTTAGCGGGTATCTACCACAAATCTACTAAATACGTATTTTTACGTGATCCGCGATCCAGTGAAAGACTGCAAAAAACGTAAAAATACGTTGAGAGCAAGCGAAGTGTTAAATAAAAAGCTGTTAAACTCTCATTTTGTGATACAATATGTCAGGGTTAGAAACTGAAAGACTTTCTGTAAATGAATGAGCGACTAATTAAATAATAAATAGTTATAACCAAATTCTTATTTATACATACCGATAAAAGAATTTAATATAAATAAAACATATATGTTTATTTAAAATTAATCTAATATACCCTTTTTCCTTCAATATTTTACATGAGTTTACAACTTGCAACAAGTATTAATACAAAGATTATATGAATATACTATTTCCTAAAGCAAATTATCTCTTCCTCCTAATACATTTTTTACACGACCGTACAGTGCATAGACGATGACATTGACAAATGAGAATGATTTATAGCTATTCTTATAAAGAAAAGGCACAATAAATCTTTCTCTTAATTGTTCTGTATTATCCACATTGCATACGTCTTAGGAAAAGAACTATTACTCAAAAAATATCAGTGCATTATAAGGACATGTAATTACGTCTTGCAGATGGTTTTGTCATGAAAACAAGATTCTTGTATACGACTTATGTGGTAGTGAATAAGTAAAACAAATAGTTTAGCAAAATGTATCTATACGTATATTCTAAAGTTAAATAACCATGAGAAATAGTTTTATCTTGTATATACTTAAATTATTCGCTAGAGAAAAGTAAGATTAAATTTGTCACTCAAAATACTGTATTGAAAGCAAGTGGTTTTACAAAATTTACTGTTCAAACTCTTTTTTACACTAGATGACTTTTAATAAAGAAAAAAATGCTGTTATTTTTTTACATAATTCTGTAAGATAAAAGTTAAACTTATTAAACTTAGAATTATTTATATATTGTTTTTAAATTATTAATTATTTAAATTTGTCTCTCGCTATATTACTATTGCCAGTGATTAGATATTTTACGTAAATTTATGTTTAATCAAACTAAAGATTTAATCTTTCTGTACATCCATTGGAGTCAACTAATTAAATTTCAACATGTATAATTACAGGGAATCCATGCCCTCAAATGAAAATTGAGCACAAAGCAAGTTTAGATATGTGTTTCTACAAAATTTACTGTTCAAAAATTTCATAATAGAGAACTTTTATTAAAAGTAAAAAAATACTTTAATTTCAAGATATCTTAGCAAGATTTTTTATTATTTATATATTAGCTTAGCAAATTTTTGAATTATTTATATATTGTTTTTAAATTATTAATTATTTAAATTTTTCTGTCATTTATTACTATTGCCAATAATTAGAAATTTTAAGTAAATTTATATTTAATCACTTAACTTAAGATTTAATCTTCCAGTACATACATTGGCATCAACTAATTAAATTTCAATATGTATAATTACAGGAAATCCATGCCCTCAAATTAAATTTGAGCAACAAGATAACTACTATATTGTAAATTACAGGAATTTGAAAAAAATTTAAGCATTTTAATAATCAGCTACTTTATGTATATACATATCTATCTATATATCTATCTATATCTATATCTACATCTATATATCTATCTATATATCTACATCTATATATCTACATCTATATATCTACATCTATATATGTCTGTCTGTCTGTCTGTGTATATATATATATATATATATATATATATATATATATCTATATATATATATATATATATATATATATATATATATATATATATATAATGTACGTGTTTATATACATATATGTTAAGAAAGTTGACATCCCTTTCAGGGGAAATGAACTTCGAATTTATTAACTGACCTCGCACTATATATTATCAATATATGTGTATATAATTTTTGGCAGGCTAAAATTACTAATCAGATTGTTATATTTAACCTTTATAAAAAATATATGCTTTAAATAGCTAAACATTTGTTTTCTAAAGCCAACTAATACTTAAAATATTTTATAGAACTTGAGATTTGAGGGGGAGGTGTGCATTTCGAATTCAAAGAAGTTTCCATCAGCATTTCTTGAAACCTTATTGGAGTTATCAAAATTACGCTGAGTAACTTCTCCTCATCTGTTATCAACGCTCTAATGATTCCACAGACAATATTTTCCTTTTACTTGACTTAAAATTTTGTACAAATCCATCTTAGTCTCCACGTGGAAATAAAATCTCGGTTTCCATGAAGAAGACTTCCCCCGTTTTATTGAAAATAAATTTATGGTTCAGCTGGTAAGTCGTTAAAAGATGAAGATGCTTTTTAAGGGACTCTTCGCTGGGGATTTTATTTAGCTGCCACAAAAAATATTTATGAAATTATCTATGAGATAAATTTATTTTTAGTGTATGATATAAAGCATATATTTAGAATAGTGATATCAGTAGAAGAAATAATAATTAGGTACATAAATGTTTACAAATTTATTAATGTTAAAAATGGTAGTTCAAAATTACTCCATTTAGAATTCTTTGGCTACAGAAAGCAAAGTGATCATCATAAAAGTTTGAAGTCATTATTGTAGTTCTAACAAATATCCTATATAATAGCCTAAGTTGTCTGTCCACGAATTTATGGAGAGGTTGTACCTGAAATGGATACAGCATCCCTATTGGATTTTTTTTATGAGTTAGGGTTAGCAAAATTCAAAGCAAGTTCGAAATCTACCGCATCTCCCCTTTTCGAGCGTTTAACGCTATTATTTCAAGTCTTATTCTCCCACTTATTCTATGCTAAATACATTCTTGATATGAATTTAGTATGGAATAATAGGGAGCAGCGAGGGCGAAGCGTAATATTTAAACTGGACTGTGTTTACTCGACGCTCATACACTCTAGTTAGTTCCTTCACCATGTGTAGGCCTAGCACGTTCGGTAGAGGGTCTACCCATTTCATCATCGTACTTATCAGGTGGACGGTTCTGTCCCCGATACCGCCAAGCTTTTCTAAATGTCTAATTAATTTAATATTTTCTGCTTTTTCTTTTAAATTCTTATTCCTAAAGTTGTTTTATTATTTTCAAAATTGTTTTATTATTTTTAAAATAGATGTTTACTATTTTTTCAACTTTTTATGACTTAAAATTTCTTCTCGTAATGTAATAATAACCTAAGTTATCTGCCCGTCTATCCTCGAATTTATGAAGCGGTTGGACCTGGTATGGATATAGCATCCATATTGGATTTTTGATGAGTTAGTGTTAGCAAAATTCAAAGCGAGTCAAGTTTATCTTTTCCTAAACTATAGATCCGATTCTGAAATAAATTGGTATGAATAAGTGTCGTATCACAGCGAAAAATACTGTCATATTTAAAATATTCGAAATCCACCTCGTAACCCTTTTCGAGCGTTTAATGCCATTATATCAAGCCCCATTTTCGAAGCAGGCGATTAAATTTATCCATTTATCACATACGAAATAGGTAAAAATAACAATTTTTTCTAACCTTATGACGTTATTCCTTTAACTATCTCATTTAATCATTTCTTATTTTAAATTATTTAATTATTTTCTGCATTATTTTCATACGTTTTATCACTGAACTCAGATATTAATAATTTTCTTTTTTATTTGACTTAAATAATAGATTAAGTACATATGTGATAATTTTAATCGATTATTTTTTAGAAAGATAATTTTCAGCCAAAAAACAAGCCATTTTTTTTACCTATTTCATAGGGTACCTTTACAATTCTGGAAAATTAAAAATTTTACTGATCCCGTCATATGACGGGCTATATGCTAGTCAAAAATAAAAGTCGTTAAAAATAAAAAGGGTTTTTAAGGGGTCTCTTGCTGTTGCTTTTATTTACATGATACAAAACGTTTTATGAAATTATCTTACAGAAATGCTTTGTTTTATACACTAAAAATACATTTACCTTTTGAATAGTTATATTTATAGAACAAATAGAAATTAGATATATAAAATTTCATAAATTTAATAATGTTAAAAATTGTAGTAACAAATTCCTCCATTTAGAGTTCTTTGGTTAAAGATAGCAAAGTGATAATCAGAAAGAAGTTTGAAATGAAATTTGTGTTTCTAACGAATTAGAAATAAAGATCGTTAAAAGATGAACAGCGTATTTAAGGGCTTTCTTGCTGTTGCTTTAATTTATCTGCCACAAAAATGTTTTACAAAATTATCTCAGAAATGCTTTATTTTATACTTTAAAAATAAATATATCTTTTGAATAGTGATATTCATAGAAGAAATAGAAATTAGATATATAAAATTTTCAAAATTTACTAATGTTAAAAATGGTAATTAAAAACTCCTCTGTTTAGAGTTCTTCGTTTAAAGATAGCAAAGTGATAATCAGAGAAAATTTGAAATCAGTATTGTATTTCCAACAAATCAGAAATAAAAGTCGTTAAAAGATTAAGAGGACTTTTAAGGGGTTCCTTGCTATTGCTTTTATTTATATGCCACAAAAATTTTTATGCAATTATCTTACAGAAATGATTTATTTTATACACTAAAATTAATTCATCTTGAATAGTAATATTCACAGTAGAAATAGAAATTAAATACATAAAATTTCACAAATTTACTAATTTTAAAAATGATAGTTAAAAGTTAGTTGATTTAGAGATCTTTGGTTAAAGATAGCAAAGTGATAATCAGAAAAATTTGAAGTCAGGACTGTATTTCTAACAAATCAGAAATGAAAGTCGTTGAAAGATGAAGAGGGTCTTTAAGGGGTTCCTTACTGTTCCTTTTATTTATATGCCGCAAAACGTTTCATGAAATTATCTTATAGAAATGCTTTATTTTACGCACTAAAAATATATTTATCTTTTGAATACTGATATTCAAAAAAGAAATAGAAATTTAAATACATAAAATCTCACAAATTTACTAATGTTAAAAATGGTAGTTAAACATTCCTCCTTTTACATTTCTTTGCTCAAAGTAATAATCAGAAAACTAACAAATCAGAAATGAAAGTCGTTGAAAAATAAAGAGGGTTTTTAAAGGGTTTCTTCCTGTTGCTTTTATTTATATGCCACAAAACGTTTTGTGAAATTGTCTTATAGAAATGTTTTATTTTATACACTAAAAATAAATTTATCTTTTGAATAGTGATATTCATAGAAGAAATATAAATTAAATACATAAAATTTCATAAATTTAATAATGTTAAAAATGGTAGTTAAAAATTTCTCCATTTAGAGATCTTTGATTAAAGATAGCAAAGTGATAATCCGAAAAAGTTTGAAATCAATATTGTATTTCTAACAAATCAGAAATAAAACTCGTTAAAGGATGAAGAGTGCTTTTAAGGGTTTACTTGCTGTTGCTTTTATTTACATGTCACAAAACGTTTAGCGAAATCTTATGGAAAAGCTTTATTTTACACACTAAAATGAAATTTATGTTATGAATAGCAATATTTATAGAATTCAACAAGTTTTACTAACATTAAAAATAGTAACTTGAAAGTCCTCCATTTAGTTTTCTATGGTTATTGATATAAAAACGGTAACCAAGCAAAGATTTAAAGTCAATACTGTACAAATCATTTTTCAACTAACGTAAGAAATTTATGCTTAAGTTAACGAAATAAAATACTAAAAATACACATTTAAACTCATCATTTTATTTAATTTTAATGCCATAATATAAAATAACGTTTAATTCATTAGCAATTTTAATATTATTTAACGGTTCTTTTGTGTGGATTTTAATGCAAAAATGTAAAATCGTTTTATATTAAAAAGAAAAAGAATTTGCAGTACATTCATGAAGTATAATGAGTCTCGCATTAAATAAAATGAAAAGTTAAGAAAACTGAGAGAAAAATAATTCAAGGAAAAGTATTAGTGTTTAATAACAATATTTAAAAAAATAATTTATACAGTTTTTAAAATTTGATATCATTGAAATAATTTATAACTGATATTTTCTTTCTTTAAAACAAACATATGTTCAGGTAGGAACAGGTATAAAAGTGTTTTTTCATTTCTAAATTTTAGAACAATCATTTAGGTAAAACTGTTGTATTGGTATATAATAGGAGAGTAAAGGTATAATATGCAACTTAAAAGAAACACAGCAATTGTAAATAGAGTATAAAATTTATAAAATAAAGGAAATAAAAGGAAAAATGAAATACTATATAAATTAGGTACTTCAAGAATTTTTTTTCTTATTTACATATTTTTTAAGCTTTATTTGAACTTTGTGAAGTTTTTTTCTATCTTAAGGAAATTACATTAATGAAATTCACTACTTTTAATGAAATAAGTCATATTCAGAAATTACACAGTAGTTGAAGGTATTAGTAATAAACAACTAGATAAAATAACATAATTGATCAACATGAATTTTCAAGTATCTGAAAAAAATGTAATAAAAAGTTCGATCTAAAAAGTTCAGAAGACTATATTGTTGAATGAATCAAAATATCATAAATAAAAATCGAAATTCCTTAACAGCGCTTTTAAATTTACTCATTTTTATTCATGTTTATATTTGTCATTATGTTGAATTAATTAAAGCTGCAGGCGAAAAATGAAAAGATAAAATTTTATTACAAAAACATTGTTTAATTATACAATATTTCTCTAAAATTAATAAGAGATTCAATGTTAAACTAACACAGGAAACATTATTTCTGAAACGCATTGTAAAACGCGTTTAGTAAAATATATGCACGGAATTTTATTGTAAAATTTAATATTTAAAGCTCTAAAACTAACAAAACGATAAAATGTCACAGACATTTAATATACAATATAACTCAATGGTGCCTAATTTTCAAAGCAGATTTCTAATTAACTTACATTGTTTACAATAGAATTTTTTTGTTATTAAAATGTAAGGATGGAATGACATTCTTAAATTTAAATTAAATTTTACAGCCTTTTATATATATATATATATATAATATATATATATATATATATATATATATATATATATAAATATATATATATATATATGTCAAAATTGTTTCAATTACACACAAATCTGAAACTTAAAAACAATTTTTAAAGATTGATTTTTTTAGTGTGAATATATATTTTTTAGTGTGAATAATATTTTTAAAATTCTATCTGCATAATCTCAGCTTAATTGCTTTTTTTAGTCTGATATAAAATATAAATGTACTTAACAAACATATTTTTAAAATTCTATCTGCATAATTTCAGCTTTTATATGTTTCTTCATATACAAAAGACATATGAAAGAAAATTTTCCTGTATGAAACACTTTAAATATCCTTTTCTCATTTTATATATTTTTATGGATTAATATTTTACCCCCTTTTATATAATAATTATATATTAAATCATTATATAAAAAAGTTTAATACATTTATTTTATATATTTTTGTATTTCTTAGTAGTGCTAATTTAAAGTAAATATTAATTCGGGAATTGAATTTGATCCTCTGTGAATATCACTATGTATAATTCAAGAACTTTAAACAGCAATTGGAAATTTGCATACGGCCCCTTTAGCATTAATTAATCTCGCGCAAATCTTCCTTTCCATTTAAACATATCTCCTCCCGCGGCCATAGATGACGTTGAGTGGAGGATGTCCAGCCTTTCCATTACCACCCTTCGGTGGCCAAATGTATCTGGTTTACGTTCGAGGGTAGATGGAACTTGTCATTTTGGACAGTGGTCAGGTCGAAATTAAACAGCCTTGCTATTTGACCACACAAGCCTGCCGCAGATGCGAAGCCGGCAGAGCATTAAGCCGATGCCTTTAATGTATGCATTAGAATATGAAACCTTCTGACGCACCGGATTGTTGATATATTAGTTAAATCTCATGTTATGGAGTGCACAGCAGAGCAAATATATAAACGCTCTCAGATCAAATGAGATGTCTGCACTGATTGGACGTTTTCCAAAGCATAAAATTGCTTATATATATCTTTAAAGGTGGCCAGTGGAAGTTGTTTTCAAAATATTTAAGGAATATATTAAGGATGGATTAAGGAATATATTAAGGACGAAAATTAGTTTACAGAATATATTAGAGAACAGATTATGATAAATCTATGAGTAATTTATTTTGACTAATTTAATAATAATTTAATGATATAAATAAATGAAAAATAATATGACTATTGTATATGAAACTGAACTTAATTAAAAATTGATTAAAAGTTTAAATTAAAAACTTTTATTTTGTGCTATCCAAAACTAATATTTTCTTTAAATAAGATCTGAAAATTGTATCTTGTTAAGTATAAGTTTTATCGTTTAAAAAAATGATTTCTCACAAACTAAAATATATTTTTAGTGTACTGCATATAAATAGTTTTATTGGAGTATTTCTGCAGTTAACCCCTTCCGGTAAAATGACGAGTCTAGCTCGTCATTAGTTTTTCATTCCATACCGCACAATGACGAGCTACACTCGTCATGCGATTAAAGTTACTGTTAAATATGATAATTAATTTAGTTTAAAATTTCTAGTGTACTGAATTTGGCAACACTTTTATCACTTGTGAAAATCACAAGTCACTATTGCATATTGTTTATTTAGAATTTCTTGGTACAAGTCATTGCCAAGTTAATGAGTCAGAATAAAAGAAAACCTACTAAGAAATGCCGTGTGTGTTACAAGAATCAAATTAAAAGTGAGACAACTTGGCGGTGTAAACAATTAAGAATTCCTTTGCACTTTGTTTTGAAAAGTACCACTAGCTTGAAGACTATTATCTGCATACCTTATTAATGTTTTGCTTTGATATTTTCTTAATTTTACTGTTTCTGATATTATTTAACACTATGTAAAAAGTGGATTAAGAATATGTAAGAATTGTAAAATGAAACAAGTTTTTTAAATAAAAATTAAATGGTTATTTCATGCACAGGTTTTCATTATTAAATCATACCGGAAGGGGTTAAATAAGATCTGAAATTTATATCTTGTTAAGTATAAGTTTTATCGTTTAAAAAAATGATCTCTCACAAAATAAAATATACTTTTAGTGTACTGCATATAAATCATTTTATTGGAGTAATTTCTGCAGTTAAAACTGTATTTTTACTGTAAAATACTTTAATTTCTAAGCGGTATATTACCTCAATTCATGGAGCTCAATTTAATGAGAATAAACTGAACTATTCACTTGAACTTCAAATATCTATTCATTAGTTCAGCTGATTGAAATAAATCATTAATTAAAATTCCAGCGAAATTAGCTGTATTAAATATAAGATAAATATTTTTTAAAACCATTTTGTGTGTCTGTTTCATATAGGCAAACTTTTTTTCGGACTTCTTTTTTTCTGTTAAATAATAACGAAAACAGCAAAAATGTGAATTTTGAATTTAAAAGAAATCTATGAATATTAAAATGCTTATTTTTAAGGAAATAAAAATCAAATTAAACAGATGAAAATGAAGAACTAATCTTTCAGAAAAATTCCATAATTTTCTATTTGTGAGTAGTATTAAAAATAGCAAAGTCTGTTTATTTAATGAGAATATTTTGCATATCAAATATAACATATATAATATTACATATATTAGTTATACTTAGATGATAAAGCATGTTAAAAGAATAATTTATAAGCAATTAAGTACGATAAAACAGTAAATTATAAAAGTTATATGAACTGCAACCTGTAAATTATTGTAATTATACAATTAAAACTATCCTAATTAAAAATTATTTGAATTTTATAATACAGTTTATATAAATTTATTCTACAAATATGTATAGTATAATATAATTAAAGCAGATTTATAACAAATAATTTGTTTAACATATCCTTTAATTCTGTATATTTATTGCCCTTAAAATATTTTAGTTATTACTCTGTAGACTAATCTTTAATTAAATATGTGAATTTTGAATTTAAAAGAAATATTTGAATATCAAAATGCTTTTTTTTACGAAAATGAAAAGTAAATTAAACAGATGAAAAGGAACAACTAATAATTCAAAAATGTTCCATAATCTTCTATTTGTGAGAAGTATTAAAAATAGCAAAGTTTTCTATTTATTTAATGAGAATATTTTGTTTATCAAATATTACATATGTCAGTTATACTTAGATGATAAAACACGCTAAAAGAGTAATCTACTAGAGTAAGTTATATGAACTGCAACCTGTAAATTATAATTATACAATCAAAATTATCCTAATTAAAAATTTTAAATTTATAATACAGTTTATATAAATTTATTCCACATATATGTATAGTATAATATAATTAAAGCAGATTTATAACAAATAATTTGTTTAACATATACTTTAAATATGTATATTTATTACCCTTAAAATCTTTCAGTAATTACTGTTCAGAGTAATCTTTAATTAAAAATGTTAATTTTTAATTTAAAAGAAATGTTTATATATTAAAATGCTTATTTTTACAGAAATAAAAAAATTAAACAGATCACTCAAAAATATTTCATATTCTTCTATTTGTGAGTAGTATTAAAAATAACAAAGTTTTCTTTTTATTTACTGAGAATATTTTGCATATCAAATATTACATATATAATATCACATACGTCAGTTATACTTAAATGATAAAGCATGTTGAAAGAGTATTCTATAAGCAATTAAGTACGATAAAAGAGTAAGCTATAACAGTAAGTTATATGAACTGCAACCTGTAAATTATCATAATTATACAATCAAAATTATCCTAATTAAAAATTATTTTAATTTTATAATACAATTTAAATAAATTTATTCCACAAATATGTATAGTAAAATATAATTTAAGCGGATTTATAACAAATAATGTGCTTACCATATCCTTTAAATGTGTATATTTTTTACCCATAAATTCTTTTAGTGATTATTGTGCAGATTAATCTTTAATTAAATTTTGAATTTAAAAGAAATGTTTGAATATTAAAATGCTTATTTTTACGAAAATAAAAAAAAATTTACACAGATGAAAATAAAAAACTAATGTTTCAGAAAAATTCCATAATTTTCTATTTCTGAGTAGCATAAAAATAGCAAAGTTTTCTGTTTATTTACTGAGAATATTTTGCATATCATATATTACATATATAATATTACATATGTGAGTTCTATGTAGATGATAAAACATGTTGAAAGAGTATTCTAAAAGAAATTAAGCACGATAAATGAGTAAGTTATATGAACTGCAACCTGTAAATTATTATAATTATACATTCAAAATTATCGTAATTAAAAATTATTTTAAAATTATAGTACAGTTTATATAAATTTATTCCCGAAATATGTATAGTGAAATATAATTAAAGCGGATTTATAACAAATAATTTTCTTAACATATCCTTTAAATCTGTATATTTATTACCCTTAAAATCTTTTACTGATTATTGTGCAGACTAATCTTTAATACCAAATAAATAGGGCAGTTTTAATTCAGAATTGTTTAAAGATCTTTTCAAATAAGATGAAATCTCTCTGATAGAATAGATATGTTTGTGTCTACTACACATTAAAAATATCAATGAATTACCAACATTTCCTTTAGTTGATTGAGCAAGTATGTGACTCACGATAAATTCCCCTAAGACCTTGAGCAGTTCCTATGAGTCATTTATAAAACCGACAGGTTTAGAAAATACTTCAAATTCCCCCCTTTAAAAAACATGCTAAGATATTGGCTTAAAACAGACAGTTTAAAATAATTTAACTATTGTCTTTACACCCACCAGATTAACTAATCTGGTCGAAAATTAAAATAATAATAATAGTTTTAATGCAGAGTATTAAGATATTTTAAAATTTTTCCTTTAAATGTTATGATAAACTCATAGCATCTAGAATTATTATTTGTAATAATTATTTATAAATTACTTGTAAAATTATTTAAAAAATTGAAAACGTAAACAATAATTTTTCTTGGACTTTGAGTCACTATAAATTATCTTTTAATAGTGTACAATCATGTAAAAATTCCTGAAATTCAGATAGTCATATCTAGCCTACTAATACCATTTTTATGTAAAAGTTTATTTGTTAATAAAGATAAACAAAATAATTGCATATTAGCTATCCTTGATTGTATAGAAAACTACCCTTAATGTTGCAATTAATGATTATTATTTTGAGTTAATGACATTCTCACAGTTTACTCATATATAGTCCTCAAATAATTTCTAAAGTTTTCTAAAAAATTATTTATCTTTTGGTTTTTACAACAATACTCAAATTTCTGAATCAGACAGCCATATCTAGCTTAATCTACATTTTTCTGTAAAAGTCTATTAATGAATAAAAGTAGAAAAAAACTAATTGCCTATTAGCTGTCATTAATTATATATAAAATTAGACTTAATAACTATTTTTTTAAATTAATGACATTCTTATTGTTTACTCATGTATAATCCTTAAATAAATTTAAAGTTTTCTAAAAAGTTATTTATCTTTTTGTTAACTGCAACCATACTCAAATTTCTGAATCAGACAGCCATATTTAGATTAGTCATAAATACCATTTTGCTGTAAAAGTCTATCAATAAAAATTTTAAAAATTAATTGTAAATTAGCTGTCATTAAATGTATAGATAATTACCGTTAATGCTACAGTTAATAATTATTTTTTTTAATTAATGACATTCTTATTGATTTCTCATGTATAGTTTGTAAATAATTTTTGATGTTTCCAAAAACTATATATCTGTCAAGTGAGTGTAGGTTTAATGTTTTGTAGGTATTCATTTAACCCATTCGGGTACATTTATTAAAGGTAAAATTAGTTCATATATTTATCTTTACTAAGAGCAAGCATACAACTCTTACTATATTATTAGTTTAACAACATGCTGTTAACATGATTCATAATATAAATCGTTTGTATACGCAAGCATGTTGTGGCAATTGTGTTTAATACCACATGAGAGCATTCCTCAGGTGAGTCAGCACTTTGATTAGCAGTTAACATACCAGACTTGATAGCACTGGCATCTATGTTGAATGATATTTGTGCACAGATTCTAGACACGTTAACTAAATTAGAAGTAATTTTAAATGAAGGAGCTCTAATTTGTTAATGCCTGATAACTAAGATTGCTAATTTTTTTCAAGCTGTGGTTTCAACTTGATCTAGGATACAAGTCATCAATTTATATATTAAATAGAGAAGAAATAATTTTACGATACACTGAAATGGAACAACATATTTTTGGTGCATATAACATTATTACAATTTGTGAAGCATTAACGACTAAGACATTAAAATTTATGGAATCAATAAATATGGACTAAAATCTTATATGATAGACATTCCCTTTTGTTAATTTAATCTTCAGAATACAACAGTTGTTATAACTAATGCACATATTTTAGTACACTAGCACGATATACGTAAATCAAAGGAAAACATATACACAAAGATTAATTTTAACCCTAATAAATTAGTAAGCAATGATAGATGAATTATTATTTATATTTTGGAATTACATACCAGACTTGATAGCACTGGCATCTTGGTTGAATGATATTTGTGCACAGATTCTAGACACGTTAAATAAATCAGAAGTAATTTGAATTGAAGAAGCTCTAATTTGTTACTGTCTGATAGCTAAGATTACTAAATGTTTTACAAGTTATGGTAACTTAATCTAGGATATAAGTCATCAATTTAAATATTAAATAGAGAAGAAATAACTGTACGATACAATGAACTGAAACAAAAACTTTTTGGTGCATATAACATTATTAAAATTTGTGAAGCATTAATGACTAAGTGGTTAAAATTAATGGAATCAATAAATATGGACTAAACTTATATGGTAAACATTCCATTTTGTTAATTTAATCATCGGAATACAACAGTTATAACTGATTCAGAGATTTTAGTATACTAGCTCGATATAGGTAAATCAAAGTAAAACATATATACAAAGATCAATTTTAATCGAACATAATAAATTAGTCAGCAATGGTAGATGAATTATTGTTTATTTTTAGAATTACTTACTTTAAACTATATTGTTTTAAACAACATTATTGTTTCTTCAAATATCTTTAAACTTATTGTCAATTTAATAAAGAAAAATTAAATCTGATTAAAACACTCCTGCTCCAAAATGGAAAAGATAATAACTCTCTTCTATAGGCATTTACTACGAATTGAATATTCAATGGGGGCGTTACAGAATAGAGTATTTTCAAACAATCATTCTTCTCTTTAAATTTTTAAAATTGAGAAAACATTCACAGAGATATGGAGTTTTTTTTTACATCAAGTGTATGACTGGATAAAAAAATATAAGTTAGATTATTGTTAAAACTGTAAAGTTTTTCTTATGTTAAGTTGAAAAACGAAAAAATATTTAAGAAATACAACAGCTTGGGAAACACTAATAAGCATTTACTCCTCGACAATCGATTTTAAAAGGAGAGATAATGTTGAAAAAGTTTTGAGATAATAACTTACTCAAAAGATCATATGAATTTTCTATCATGTACATAGAACATCACAACTGAGCAATTACCTTGCCTTGGTAATTAGTCGAAAAAGGGTTTCCAAAGACAAGATATTGGATTAGGTCAAACACATTTAACTTTTACTTCAGATTAAAAACAATATATATGGCTTTGAAGCTTCCAATTGAATTATCTTCCTGCACTAAATTGCTATGAGGGATTGCTTTAAGTTTGCATGCTGCTTCAAATTTATTCCACACATAAAAGTATATATAGCTAAATACCAAAAATTATTATGATCAATTAATAAGCTTAACCAAAACCCAGTTCACCCTATATATATTTCATACAAATCTTACATTGTTTTAGTTTATCATTTTGTGTGATGGAAAACCTTTTGAATTACTACAATCTTCTATTAAGTATACACTAATTGAAATACGGTATTTAGAGGTAGCAGAGGTTTTGAAACACTATAATTGCTATTCGAGTCCATTAGTAGTACCTGAAAGTTAAATATTCGTGATACTTACAACAGTTAAAATCTCTATTAAAATTCCAGGCTAATACATTTGTTGCATTAAGCTGTTTTAACACAACCTTTACCCAAAACTGTTTGATCCATGTTTATGAAATGCAGGAGTTTAATATGCAAATAGTAGTAGAATGGTTTTATTTTATTACATGTTTAAAATCTTATATTTAAAAAAATATTACATTTTTCAGTAAAATATTTTCATCTATTAGCTACACAATTACTCTACACATACAGACTCGTATCCAGTACTTCCACATTATACAAACACACACATATATACACACACACACACACATATATATATATATATATATATATATATATATATATATATATATATATATATGTATACATAAGAAGATACAAAGTTGATTTCCTTTTTAATTCTTGTCAACTATTTTAGTATAGTAAGATACGCATAGTACACAATAATATGTATATATAACTGTGGGCGTGTATCTGTCGAGATGCAATGTTATGTGTGTATTATGTATTACAAAAGTAGTGGTGGGATAAGTAAATATCATGTCATAACATTCTTAAGTCCAAGAATAGAAAGTTGTATTTGTCATGGATCACACAATCTGAACCATACACACAATTACACCCTACATACATACCCATACCCAATCTCCTAAATACACACGCACGCAAGCATATATATATATATATATATATATATATATATATATATATATATGTGTGTGTGTGTGTGTGTGTGTGTGTGTGTGTGTGTGTGTGTACAATGATACATATTTATATTGAACCTTAATTTGTCTTGGTTCCGAAGATATATGACGCCTGAACTACAAGACTGGAAAATAAGAAACATTCTTCTGCTAAACAATTTCATTTTCGTAAATATATAGTTTTTCTTTTGAGGGAACCAAAACAAGGATTATTCCATTCTTGTTTTCATATATCATAGCCCTAAGCAATAAACAAGGGGAACAAAACGGAAATTTATAAAATGTGGCTAGAATTCGATATTTCAGAAATAAATACCAAGTGTTACTGTTATCGAAAAAATAATCTGTTTTTAGAGGACATGTTTCTTTCTATTTCATTTTTTAAAAAATTCCCTTTTCTTTGCAGTGTATTTCGCTTTACAGGGAATTTGCTTTTAAGTTTCTATTTTTATCCGAAAAAATTATAATATATATTAGAAACATCATTTAATATCGATATAACTTTTGAAGCATAATTTGAATATATTGATTTTATTTCTCTTCAAATCGGAAAACAAAGTCCGAAATAAAACATTTAACGATCAAAAGAAACGTTCAAATAGTATAAATAAATGCATAATATTACTTCTTTTTAATATCCCTTTCCACTTTAAAAATATTATAATTTTCGTACACAAATTATGTATAAGTAACTTAAAATGTTTTGACTATTTAATTCATTTATTTATTAAAACAATGAATGAATAATCATCTAGTTAGTGGTTTGGTAATTACTACTAAAATTTCAAATAAAGTTTATGTTTTGTATGTAGGGATAAGAGTTATTTAATACTTAGGTCTTTAATTTGTTTTTAACCGTACTTTTAACTCTTTAATTTTCTTAGTTTTAAGAAAGAGAGGTTTAGAAAAAAATTAATAATTTTATACACAACTCTTCCGATGATGTTTCTGCAATAGTTGAAAGATCGTAATTTCTTTCATAGATCCTTAATAGTCTAACACTTTTCGAATAGGTGCAGATACATGTCCTACAACTCTATCAACATTGCTCGTTTTCTATCATATCTAATTCTTTCTTCATCTACAACACGTGAACTTAAGTAACACGTTGAAATTCTTGTTTTGACTCATATTCAATCATTTAGTTCCCCATCTAAAAAATAGCTCTCGTCTTACAAAATGTTGACCGTAGAACTTCAAACCAAATAATTCAGTTCAGCACTATAATTATCTATTTTACATAAAAAATACAATCCTTTAACCATATCATGTAATATTAACACGCTTTATAGATTTATGATATTAACCTTCTTTACAACTTCACAGATTTATTAAAATTGCATTCGAACTGCTACTTGAAGCGTTCAAACAAATTTTCTAAAGTAATAAACTTATTATAGCATATACAAACAACTTTTAACTAGTAGTTTCAACTGTCAATAGGTTTTTAGTGCAGCTACTGTCACTTTCAGTTTCGAAAAAGGTGAAAGCCCAAGAGGATAAATGGTAGAAAGAAAATGCAAGATAAACGCCACGTGGCATCGAATGACAACGATGAGGAAATATCATGTCGAAGTTATAGTCAACAGACTATGGAATCTGCTTATGAAATCTTTTATATATCCTTGATTTGGGGTTTTTTAAGGTTAAGATAATCGTATGATCATGTTTCACTGAAAGTAATATCAGTCTCTTATTTGTAACAATTAGTAATTTTATTATCATATTTATGGAAAATAGAAAATACCTAGGAGATATAAAGATGAATTTTAAAGAATGATCTCAAATTTATTTATACTACGGTGAAAATAAATGTATCTAGAAAATTGATAAGGTTGACTAGTTTAGCCTATAAGGAATCTACTTAGGTCATTATGTGCCAAACATAAGTTGAAAATCGAAAAGATTATTAAAGAAAGCTTATATAAGGAGTCTAATTTCTGAAATAATTAAATTGTATCAATAGCTGTGGGCAAGCATTTAATACATATATATTAAATATTATAAAAAAATTTAATATAATTTAAATGTCTACAAATATTTGTATAAGTGTGTGAATCATATTTTAAACTATATTAGAAATATTATATACTTTAACACTACATTGTCATCCCAAATATGTATTCACGTTCTAAATGCAAATAACATTTCGACAATAAATATCAGTCAGTTCATATTTTGCAATAACAATTTAAATTTACCTGGCAATACAAAAACATTCCACGAAGAGAACTTTACAAAAAAAATTAAATTTCTTCAAAAAATAATGAAAGATCTTTTATAGAAGAAAAATAGCTCTTGCACGAAATAGCACAAAAATATTCTTTTTCTTCAAGAACATAATCCTCTTAAAAAGAATTCGCATAAAAATTTATCCCTTAATTGGATTTTCAACGCGCATGGAACACCATCTAAAATTGCCTTTCAGAAGGATTAGCAATGAATCAAAGCACTTCCTGGAGAAAAAGTTGTAAAATTTATATTTTTTTATTGTATTCCTTGACTATAAAAAAATGAATAAGCGTGAAAATATTAAGACGGCTTTTATTTTCATTAATTAATAGCAGTTGCTTTAAAATGAAATATGAAGCTTTTTAAATTAATGTGTAAATTATTTTTTATCACAATGAGAAAAAATGTATTTAATGACGATATAAATCAGTATCTTTTGGAAGGTTCCTAGAGTATTAAAATCAGTTTTAATTAGAAATTTTTAACAAATTATAACGAAGTGATTAATAGTTTTTTTTAGTAAACTTATATTAATTTTATAAAAGGAACTTTTGTGTTTCGATTATTATTTCTTGATGTTTGTTAAATTAAAAGCGTTATGTGAACATTACATGGTTTACTCGTATACCTATTAAATTATACGTAATTTTTGTTAAACTTTTTTATGTGAATGCGTGATACGATCCTTCAATTATTTAAGAAAAGGGCCATTTGCTCGATTATTATTTTTTATTACCTGAATAAAGTTATACAATATTAAATCAACAACTAGATGAATATATTTTAATAATGAGTAGTAAATTATGGATTATACAGATTCGACTTTACATTGAGCTATAAAAGTGCTATCTGGGGGCGATTAGTAACATTTTAATAATTTATAAAATTTTCATTATACTATATTTTAAGTATTATTATTATTTATTATTACTATTGTTATCATAATTATTCGTTATAATATATATATATATATATATTATACATTATGCATATATATATATATATGTAATCCAGGAATTATATTACCTGCCTGTCACAATATTTATGTAGCCCCTATTTTTTTTTACTTGCCCGGGCTACTGGACAAGGAGAAAAGTAATAAGCTAACAGTAATAACAATACAGTGGGGTCATTGAAAGAGAATAGCACAAGACTAGTTAAAACTTTATTTTAGAGCTGCTAAAACTGACATCTTTACTAGTGAACAACAGACAAGAGAAAAGACAAAAAAAAATCACTCTGCTCGAACAGAGGTGCACCCAAGAGTGAAGACAGAAAGAATTTTTCCAAGGGACAAGAAACGTACTCAACTAATTTAAGTGTTAAGATCAGAAAAACCCGGAAGCATTTGCCAGTGACAGCTGGAAAACGTGTTGAATAGACAGATAATTTACACCCATAGGACAAAAAGCTTTGGGAAAAATATCGATAGGATTTTAAGTCGAGGACACTTCATTGATTAAGACATTTAGAGGCTGAGAAAAAGATTTTAAGGAATTAAAATGGGAGAGAAGAGATTTTTAAGGATATATTAAAGTTAAATGGTTTTGATATATTACATATATATATTAATTAGAGATTACATTAAAAAATTAAGGTTTACAACTAGATATTATAATATTTATTAATCCAAATTTCAACATTCTAAAACTAAATTTTTTATATGTACACATACGTATGAAAATACTCATAGATTTAATAATAAATATGGATAAAGTTAAAATACCCTTCTACGCGAGTATAATTGCTACCCAAAACTATTCAAGACGAATTCAGGTATGGTCAAAATAGTTCTGTCGAAATGAGATAACTAAACTTTTTCCTGATTACAATGTTTCTTAAGTTTTATGTAAGTATGTAGACACGCTTCAGTTAAAATTATATTAGATTCAGCCAATTCTCGAACACAGTCTAGTTTCAGTCTAGTTAAGTATAAAAAAGTATTATAGAGGAACAAAAATACCAGGAAAGATAAATAAAAAAGTTTTCTCTAACAATATTTTAGTCATATAAAGAACCAGTGAATTTTTTTTTAATTTCATTTCCTTTTTTGTATAATAAATGATAATAAGATAATAATGATAAAATTGATAATTAATAATATAAAAATGATAAGAAAAGTTAAATTGCTAGAGTAACTCTTTATTATTGGATATCAATTTTCTTAATATTGATTTTATAATAAAATATCTTATGGTTATTATTAATCATATACTATTATGAATTATATCTATTTTATTAGTATTAATATATGTGTATATAAATGTCTTTTCTTGTAAAAGTGTGCCCTAAAGTAACTCTAATACACTCATGTCCATAAATTAAGGATAATTCAGAATCACACAGAAATTGAGCTCTAAAATAAAAATTTCACCTGTAGAATTATCACACACATCTTGAAGAAGAATTTGCAAATTGCAGGAAACCATCAGATGGCGCGGATAGTACGTCACAATGACGAGAGTGTATGAAAGGGGTATATAAGGAATGGTAGCAAAGAAGTAAAATTGTTCACAAGCGCTTTAAAAGACTTTCAGTGCAATAACCGCATAGTTAAGGCACAAAGGAAGCATTTGGATGATTTTTTACGTGGTAGAATTATCGGACGACTGGAATGTAGACGTACTCAGCTGGAAGTATCCGAGGAACTCGGAATCGCCCAGAGTGTCATCTCCAGGCTTTGGCAACGATTCAAACATGATGGTAATGTGAGTAGATGTTACAGCACAGGTGGCCCCCGAATTACTACGCAGACTGATGACCGGTATTTGGCAATTACTACCAAAAGAAACAGACGGAGCACAGCATCAAACCTGTCTCGTCAGCTCTCTTCAGCTACTGGTACGACAGTTTCAAGGCCGACCGTGTACAGACGCTTAGGGAACATTGGTCTATATGCTCGTAGGCCTGTCAGATGTGTTCCCCTTACCGCAACTCACTGTCGCCTGCGATTATGCCGGGCGAGAGAGCATGCATTGTGGACACCGCAACAGTGATCTTGTGTGATGTTTTCTAACGAGTCCAGGTTCAGTTTACATTCTGATTCTCGCCGGACTTTCATATGGAGAGCGCCAGGTACCCGTTACCACCAAGAGAACACCATTGAACGACACCGTTACGGTGGTGCAGGATGGCTCGTTTGGGGAGGAATTATTCTTGGTTCCAGAAGTGACCTGCATGTTCAGAGTGTAACGATGACAGGCCACATCTATCGGGATGTCATTCTGGAACAACATGTACGTTTGTTTCGGAGCGCCATGGGTCCTGAATTTCTGTGTATGGATGCAACACCCGATCTCACCGTGCAAACATTGTAGACGAATGCCTTCAATCGGAGGATATCACCCGTGTGGATTGGCCAGCATACTCACCGGACTTGAATCCAATAGAGCATGTGTGGGACATGCTTGGCCGACGAATTGCAGCCCGTCAACCCCCTCCCAACTGTCTATCGGAACTTCGGAGGGCATTGCTTGATGAGTGGTGTAATTTTTCCCAAGATCAGATTGATAATCTGATACTCAGCATGCGTAGGCGTTGTAACGCTTGTATTGCATCGTCCGGGAGACATACTCCGTGTTAACCATCATACTAACCATGTTATACTGTTTTCTGTAAATAGGTTCTTTTTTGAAATTTGCTCCAGGGAGTAAAAATCGCAATTTTTAATTATTATGTCAAACATATAGCATCTTTTTTGCTCTTTACCTTTTGTTTAATAAATAGACTTTACAAATAAGTCAAATTTCTTTTGCTTTTGTCTCTTTCATTGCCTGAACTTCATTATCCTTAATTTATGGACATGAGTGTACTTTTTGGATCCGGCTTTTGCACTTTCAGTATTTTCATATTCCTTACCACAAGTAACTTAGCGATATATTACATTAAAAGCCTCAATACTTGAGATGAAGTGTTAGTATTTTATTGATTTATAATTATTCTTATTTCTTATAATGAATACACATTTCCCGATTTCACTAGAGATATCTCATAAGTTTTATAGGCACATTTAATATTAAAACATTGTATGTTTTTGAAATACATTTGATTTTTTCCTACTTCAGTATAAAAAAATTAAGATTATTTCACTTCTTTTGCGTTTTCTTTTGCATGAACATAGAATTCACAAAAATATTAAGCATTTTTAGTCTCACTATCAGATTTTAAATTTATAAAAAATATTTTTTGAATCAAACTGCAGATTATAGAGTTAAATTTCTAAAACAAACGTGTTCAGTTTAGTATTTTCTTTACCGTATTAGTTATATGTGTTTAGCTAATGTAAGTATAAAAGCGAGCCTACTTTAGATTCTTGAATTAAAGTGAAAACAAGGTAGACTCCACGTATTAGAGTGAGTCAGAGGAGAAGTAGCAAATGAGAGGGGGAGAAAAGATAACATTGATGTCAAATAAAGTAGTAAACCATTATTTCGAATTTTACTATTTGAATCTTTATTATAGTCGTTAACTAAAGGTTGCTGAAATATAAAGAAAACTTCATTATTTTTAGGCTTTCAAATTAATTTTGAAACACTTGGAATTAAGATTAAGCAAAGTTTCTATAAGTTATTATTTGTAGATTTTCAAACACACAAGTTTAACTAAATGTACATTACGATTTAAAAACTTTTGTTGTACATATTCATATTGGAATAAATAGCATAAATTTTAACGACATTATGATCTTGCGTTTATTTGTTCTCATTTTTAAGAATTTTCATATACAATGCACAATGTATTACATAAATTACAAATGCATATGACTGTATATGGCACGCATTCGAAACCTATACATTGTGTGCTTTACAGGTTGCTCAAACTTTTTTTCTGTTTTTTTCTTTACACAGCTATAAATTTGCGATTGTCCTTGTAAATGTTAACAAGTTAAAAAAATTTTAATCTTAGTTTAGTGATACTCTAAAAATAGATAATGGATGACAGCAATAGAAAAAATTGTTTGAATAAATTACAAACTGAATAGTGGCTTTATTAACAAAAAGCTCTTTCTCAACAACCTTCATTTAAAGGATAAAAGCAGAACAGAACAGAATCTCGCTAAATATTTTTGTAGCTGTGATTAGTAAAACGCTTCACAACTTGAAATTTAAGCACATTCTTTTCAAGAATGTGCTTCTATTTTCTTTAAATTACCATGCTATTTATAACAGTATACGTTTAAAGAATAGCAGCTAGGTAGTATTCTCTTCGTAATCACTGCAATGAGATTTATTTAACACATCACCATAATGCACAAAAGGCATTTTTTTATATATTCGACTGCATATGTTTATTATTATCCAGAATATAGATTTCATCATGTGAAAAAAGGAATAAGTATTAGTTAATGGAATCATATCTATATATTTATATCTATTCTTTTACGTAAGATAGGTCAATTACAAAATCTCTTAGTCTTAATTAACTATCATTTTTCTTGTTGGAGCCGTGAAAAAATGTCGGAGACTGTGAAAGAAAAAAATTAAAATCTTCTGAATACAGGGCAGAGTAAAACATTATGGAGGAAACTTGGTGACATCAAAGACACTTGTAGTGATTTATATACCGTACTTTGGTAATAAAAGTTAAATTGACTAAAATATAACTTGGTAAAATGTCGCTCGCCAACAGTTTTACTAGAATTTAAGTGAAAATGGGACTTTTGCTAAATGAGAGAAAAAGATTGTCTCTCAGGAAAAAAATCGCCAAAAATAAATTACAGTATGCAGTTTGAAGTTAGAATAAATTATATGTAAATATGGAAGTTAAATCTATCTGTCTATCTCTCTCTCTCTCTGTAAGTATATCTATCTACAAAATTATATATATATATATATACATATATATATATATATATATATATATATATATATATATATGTAAATATATATCAACCAACCTACTTGCCTATCCACCTGCCATCTCACTCACTTATATACCCTCTTACTTACCTACTTACTACCTATCTACTATATCTACATATTATATATTTATTTATACATATATGCATACCCTCCAGTAGCAACATCGGAAATTTACCCATGTGGGCAATCACAAAAAAATATAATATATATTTGTCTGTATCATAAAACTTCATTTCGGTCTAAAGGCAGCTCGACTTGATGGAAAATCTAATCATAGTAAAAAAATCATAGAAATAAGAAACGAAGTCTCAAAGTCTGTATTATAAAAATTAAAATCTGGGATACACCGCCAGAAAATTGTTTTCAAAAGTTAATAATAGTTTAAGTATGGTAATGCATTTATATCTTTGATTAATTATATTAAAACTTTATGTCTATAAAATCGGTCATTGCATATTGCGAATTGATTTGCATATTATATATATATATATATATATATATATATATATATATATATATATATATATACATATATATATATATATATATATATATATATATATATATATATATATATATCACCTATATAATAATAGCCTAAGTTATCTGTCCGTTTGTCCTCGTATTTATAAAGCGTTTGGACTTTGAATAGATAGAGATATCCTTATTGGATACTTGATGAGTTAGGGTTAGCAAAATTCAAAGCGAGTTCTAAAACATTCGAAATCCCTCCCTTCTCCCCTTTCCGATCATTTAAAGCCATTCTTTCAAGCCCTATTTTCCACAGGTAAGAACAGGTTATGGGTAAATTCATCAATTTATCACAGAAGTAAGTGATAATAAAATTTTTTCTAGCATTAAGACGTCATTTCTTTAACCAACAAGTTTAATCATTTCTTATTTTATATTATTCAAATATCGTCTGCATTTTCATACGTTTTATCATTGAACTTACATATTACGTAAATAATTTTCTTTTATATTTCGCTTAAATAATAGGTAAGGCACATATGTGATAATTTTAAATTTAATCATCGATTATTTTTTGTTGAAATGAAAATTTTATCACCGGTATTAACAACAAATTCTTTTCATAAAAGTCTAGCAGTCTATTTTACGGGCTAATAAACATCTAGCGTTTAAGTTATATATCTTTGAAAAGTAAATTTGTTGTGTGATTGTTTTTTATACATAACCATACTTTTTGCAATCGAATTGCTAAATTTTGGAAGTCATTTATATATAAAACCAAATAACCACTGTCAATATTAAAACCTCTGCTGTCCATCTCATCACGTAATATAACAAGATAATTTAAGGGTAGCAACTAACATGCGGTTAGAAACGATAAACAAATTATTACGCTTGTACCAGATAATTCTCAGCCAAAAAACAATATTTTTTTCTGCCTCATAGAGTACTTTACAGTTCTGGAATATTAAAATTTTAATATTACCGACATATGACGGGCTATATGCTAGTATATGAAGATTTTGCCGATATAAATTCAAAAACTACATAAGACTTCAAGCAAAAATAATCATAAAAAAACTTAACGATTTGCATGAAATAAAATGCAAAATGCTTCAAATGGGGATAAATCCAATAGGAATCAAATAAAACAATAGAATAACTTTCATTTAATCGATTATACTACACTAGGATGGAATTATATATATTTCTTTTTCAGTTTAAACAATTATTCACGTAATCTAATAAAAAAAACAAATATTTCATTCAAAATAATATTATGAAATTTATATGCGCGATTCATGCAAGAGACAATTTTGATACTTTACAAGATATATTGATTTTAGAAAATATCGATATGTCATTGATTTTTTGAAAAGTTATATCCCTTCAAAGTTTGCTAATGGATAAAATTTGAAGAAAAGTTGAGATAAATAAGATATTGGTCCGTGAAAAAAGCCTAGGACATATCTATGGCAAAGCATAAAGAGAAATATGTAACTAAAAATCCGACATTAGAGTATCGTTTTTCGATATTTGAAATGTTAACAGAAAATTCCAACTTTAACATTCGCTGCATAATAGAAGACATTTTGATAGTATATATGTATATATAACTAATTTAAATAATTATAAATAATTCGTTTAAAGTAGTTATCTTCTTAAACTGATTGCTTCAAAAATATATATCATGATTTTTCAGTGCCACTGTTGAAGAGGATTCAAATAGTTTCAGCTGTGTTTTAAATGATTACATAATAAAGCAAACTTTTTTGAGAAAAAAAACAGACACATATTGATTATTAGTTTGGATTTTACTGACATTTTTTACAATTTTTGTCAGTTGTAATTTATCGGAATGAAATAAAATAGTTTAAAAAATTAAGGTACATAATATTAATTTATTTCGATTTGTACAATTATTTAATATAACAACATATTTAATATTTTATTATATATAATTACCTAAATGAGTCATTTTTTAATAAGATTGCTTTGAAAAAAATATGTAATGAGATTTTAACATTAATATTGAAGATCATTCAAATAGTTTCAGCTGTGTTGAAAATGTTTCATAATAGCTTAAGTTTTGTTCAGAAATGAACAGACATATATCGATTATCAGCTTTGATTTTATTGACATTTTTTATAATTACCATCAGTTATTTCCTCTCATTGAGAAATATAATTTTTAAAAATTAAGTTAGATAGTATTAATTTATTTAGATTTGTACACTTATTAAATATGGAAATATATTCAAAAATTATTATTATATATGGACTGTTTAAAGTAGTTAATTTTTATGATAGATTGCTTTGAAAAAAATAGTTTTCAGTGCTGATGTTGAAGATGATTCAAATTGTTTCGGTTGTATTAAAAAACTATTACATAATAACGTAGACTTTTTGAGAAATCAGCAAACACATCAATTTTCAACTGTGGTTTTACTGACATTTTTATTTCATAATTAAAGCCATTTTAGATTTTCTATTAATGAAAAAATTTTTTAAATTTTAATTATTAATATGTATTTATGTGATTTGTACTTTTAATTAATACAGCAAGATATTCAATAATTTTACGGAAATATAAAAATTTAAAGAATCTAATACATACAAAATGTTTGAAGAAATACTGATATTGTAAACCTTTGTTATATGTTAGGTTAATTTTTTCAAACACGATAGGTTCATATTAAACTACACACTGATATCTTCTGAAATATATACAAATATAAAAATTTTAAATTAATTTTTTCAATAAATTTTTTAAACACCATAGGTTCATGCTAAACTACATGCTGATTTCTCTAAAACATATACAAATATAAAGATTTTAAATTAATTTTTGCCGATTGATTTTTTTTAAACATGATAGTTCATGCTAAACTACATGCTTACTTCTTCTTTATCATATACAATTATAAAGATTTTAAATTAATTTTTGCCGATTGATTTTTTTTAAACATGATAGTTCATGCTAAACTACATGCTTACTTCTTCTTTATCATATACAATTATAAAAATTTCAAATTAATATTTTCCGATTAATTTTTTAAACGCGATAGGTTCATGCTAAACTACATGCTGATATCTTCTAAAACATATACATATATAAAAATTTTCAATTAATTTTTCCCGATTGATTTTTTAAACACAATAGGTTCATGCTAAACTACATGCTGATCTCTTCTAATACATATACAAATATAAAAATTTTAAATTAATGTTTCCAAATGATATTTTTAAAATCGATAGGATTCATGCTAAACTGCATGCTGGTTTCTTCTAAAACATATACAAATATAAAAATTTTTAAATTAATTTATTCGCATAGATGATTTTAAAAAGATTTATTCTAAACTACATGCTGATTTCTTCTAAAACTTATACAAATATAAGAATTTAAATTATGTTTTTCCGATTGATTTTTTTAAACACTATAGGTTTATGCTAAACTACATGCTGACATATTCTGAAATATATACAAACATAAAAATTTTAAATTATTTTTTTCGATTAATTTGTTAAACACGATAGTTTCATGCTAAACTACATGCTGATTTCTTCTACAACATATACAAATATAAATATTTCAAATTAATTTTTCCGATTGATTTTTTTAAATAAGATATGTTTATGCTAAACTAACGCTGATTTCTTTTAAAACATATGCAAGTATAAAAAGTTTTAATTAATTTTTTTCGATTGATTTTTTTTAAACGATAGGTTTATGCTAAACTACATGCTGATTTCTTGTAAAACATATACAAATATAAAAAAATTAAATTAATTTTTTCGGATTGATGATTTTAAAAATGATAGGTTTATTCTAAACTACATGCTGATTTCTTCTAAAATTTATACAAATATAAGAATTTAATTATTTTCAATTGATTTTTTTAAACACGATAGGTTTATGTTAAACTACATGCTGATATCTTCCGAAATACATACAAACAAAAATTTTAAATTATTTTTTCCAATTAATTTTTTAATCATGATAGGTTTATGTTAAACTAGATTCTGATATCTTCTGAAATATATACAAATATAAAAATTTTAAATTATTTTTTTAAATTAATTTTTTAAACACGATAGGTTTATTTTAAACTACATGATTATTTCTTCTAAAACATATACAACTATAATTAATTTAAATTAATATTTTCCAATTGAGGTAATTTTATTTACAAGTAAAAAATGATTATTTCATTCCCGATATGAAATATTATTCCTTAAAAGTTAAATTTTCATTTGGCAAGTTGAATCAATTTTTCTCTCCCTATGAATCATCAATCTGCAGCGTATTCAGAGCATAAAAAGACTTTTTTCCCTTTTGCGGTTAAAAAAGTTATCCCGTTATCCCCAACAAAAGCTTTATTGACTAAACATCTCAGTTCTGCGCATTATGTTCATGATAAATTATCCTAAAGATTAGGAAAGCAGACATAAAGGCTGCTAGAAAAAGGGAAAAAAAATCTCATTTTTTCTTATGAAATCTATAAGCAAGTAAACCAATGTGCATAATTTTCGAAATGTGTAACACATGCTATGAAGTGAGATACATTTTAGAACTGCCTTTAAATACATTTTACGATGCTAATTAAGCTATCGGACACTAAAATTCTTTACTAAAATTTAACTTTTTCTTTCAGAAAAGTAATGTATAATAAATATTGATTTTTCAAAGCGTGGCCTTTGTTCCGTTTCAATAGGAATAATCATTAAGTCTGGAAAAAAGTCACAAGGTGATGATATTCCTTCTTTTAAGTAAAATTATATGACTCTTAAAATGATTTAACTTAGAAGTTTATTAAGTTTCGCAATCTGCTTTTGCTTTTGATAGAAATAGTAAAACTATACAATAGCAATATTTCGCAAGAATTTTCGTATATTTTGAAGTTTTATAATTCTTTAAATATTTCAGATGAAACACCAATATAAAAATGTATTTCATAACTAAACCAACTATTATGAATTTTTACATACTGAGGTGAAAAATAAAGGTATTTTACATTTATTAAAAATTATATTTCATTGGCGTTTTCCTACCAAACAATAAGTAAAAACAGAATGGAGTTTTTGCAAAACTCACAAATGCATTTCATTGAAGAATGTATTTCATAAGTATCCATTATGAATTTTAATATAACAGAGTTGAAGAATGTACAGATTTATATTCATTGAAAAAAATATATACATTCATTGATGTTTTTACTCCCAACAATAAATAAAATCATGCAACTGAAGATGTTACTAAATTTATGAATGGACTTCATTGAGGAATGTATTTCATAATTGAAGTACCTATAACAAATTTTAGAATAACCGAAGTGAGAAAAAAAGGTATAGAACTTCATTTATTGAAAGAAAAGATCTTCTCTAATTGCCGTTTTCAATACAAGCAATAAATTGAAACTTACGAATGCAGTTTTTAGCGAAATTCACGAATAAAGCTATTGCGACAAATCAATTGGTTTGGTTGGTTTGTTGAGCTACTATCTTTTTTTTTCTACAGGAATGACCAATTGAAGGAAAATTGTATTATCCCTTTTGCATTGGATTTCAAGGGTATAAATATTTTACTGTGCAAATGCAATCTATACATTCGGCTAATGGTAGATTCTGAAAAACTACGTGCCAGATAAGCCTTGCCAGAAGCATTGATTTAACCTTTTTATGATGGTACTGAAAGGCAGCGAACTAACATCTGGTCATAGCCCGGTTCTTCCCTTTATTGAAAACGATCTGAAATTCTTATTTCAAATGAGGAGACATTCGCTTTACAGCATTCGCCTCCAAGTCGTATATATTTGCTAGCCATTCTTTTAAGGAAATCCATATGGGTGGTCAACATTATTCCCTAAGAAGGGACAACATAAAGTGGGTCCTCGTAGTTTTGAAGCAGGGACCAAGCAGATGTACTACAGTCATAGGCTACGCCCACCCGTGATATCGTGTGGAAACTTGGATGATACGGTGATTACGATACTATTTTTGTGTACCAACTACCATTGATTAACAAGGAGGATCTTTGGCCGTCTCGAGTAACGAACTTGCAATAATCCAATTACGAGCCTTTTCCGACTCTGCTAACGTGGATCTGCAACAAAACATTGAATTATCTGATCTATATATATTTGGATCTTTGAACAGTTAGAGCCTCGATGCCACAATCATCTAATTATGAGCTAAAAACCTTGGCCGAATGACATACCCTGGCTCTTCCTTCTGTGTATGCAATACAAATGACTATTGTCTGCGACTATTTTTTGAGCAAACTCAATTATGAACATTTTAATTTATAAAACATTATAGAAGAAGCACTAACGTCTAATCTAGTTTTATTTCGAGAATATTTAAGGTGGATATAAGAAATGCATCCATTGAGCTGCAAATTGATAATACGATAGTTGATAAAATTCATACAAAACAAACTAGATAAATTTTGACTTATTTAACGTATCCCTTTAATCTTTAAAGAATACCGCGAATCTTTAGCCTGATGGAACTTTGAACTCGCAGCCTCAAGTCGTGAGACCAATGCGTATGCCTATTGAGCTAATGCTGCCGATTGTGCTGATGCGTAAGTTCTGAAATGATATCATTCATTTTTTTCTCAACTTATAATGTAAATTAATATTACCCTTATGTAGAACATTGATTGCTTTTTAGAAAGGAAATTCATTTACTTTTAAAACAAATTCTATACTTGGATGAACTACTTGGGTGAACTGCATGTATTTTTTAGGTTGTTTTAAGCAACGAGTCCATAGCATATCTCTAGGGAGACAAACCGTATTCGAAGAAGTGCAATAGGAAACTCCCTGCCTCCCTGAGGCATAAGAAATACGAAGCGATCCTTATTCGTGACATACCTGAATTGTATTTGTTTGTAATCGAATTCTGAAATTAATGAATTCGAATAAAATGGAATTCAATTCCTCAAATACTAAATGATTTAAATAACTTTTTCGGTTTTAGAAATAATATGAAATTAATCTTAAAATGAATAACAACTTAAATTAAAATATTGATATTTTGAACAAAACTTATTTTCTTTGTGATATATATATATATATATATATATATATATATATATATATATATATATATATATATATATATATATATATGCTTTTTATAATTTATTTCAGCTTTACAAAGTATTACCTGTTTTAAGAGAATAAAAATAGGAAATATAATTCTTCGAAGTTATTAAAAGATTATTTAAGTGAGCATTAGCAAGTATTTTACAAGGTTATATATATATATATATATATATATATATATATATATATATATATATATATATATATATATATATATATATATATAGTACTATTTTTATGCTTTTCTCCCTGTTGCTTTCTCATTATCCCTATCTAGTATTTTCTGAAAGTCAATATTTTGACTAATATATAACTGTACATTTCATTTTATTAAAAGTATTATAATAACATATTTTATGATTTTTTCTTGCTGCTTTTCTATTATCCCCATTACCCCTCGTGTTGTAGAAAGTAGACCGTATCACTCCAAACCAAACCAAACCATTATCCCCATCGAGCATTTTTTTAATGACAATTACTATTTTTGCTAATACATAAGTGAACGCTATACTTTGTATAACAATATTACTATACTTTATTATTTTCTTCCTGTTGATTTCATGTTCCTTCCGTTCAGAAATTTTAGTTAATTAATATTTTGTCTAATACATAGTTCCACATTATAATCTAGTGATAGCATTATAATAGTATTATACTTTATAATTTTCTTTTTGCTGTTTTCTTATTATTTTAGTCCAGTACGTTATGAAAATTAATATTTTATCTAATACATAGTTGAACATTATTATATTTTACTTATTGTATTATAACTGTGTTATGCTTTATCGTTTTTTGTTGCTTTTGCATTATTCTTGACCAGTTCTTCGTGAAAATTAATATTTGTCTAATACAGTGTTGCACATTATAATTTAGGGATTGTATTATAACAGTGTTATACTTTATAATTTTTTCTGATATTTTCACATTATTCTCGTTCATTATTGTGTGAAAATTAATTTATATTTTGGCTAAAACAGGGTTGTATAACTGTGTAACTATGTAATAACTGTGTTTGAATTAGTATGTCAATGTGCCACTAATTAAAATTTAAATTTTTATTTACTTTTTAATAAATTATTTTGCTATAGAACGCTATCCTTAGGCTACGGATACATTTTGTCAATAAAGTAATTAACTGTCGATAGCTGAAGAAACCTTTACGTACAAAAATCAATTTAAAAAAATGAAAGTGTATGCATCATTCGCCTTTCCTTACCTTAAAATATTTTTCTTATTTTGTCTTCAATATGTAAAAATAACAAGATAACAAAAATCCTCTTTAAATCAAATTTTACACGAAGTGATTGTTTAGGGTAATATGACATAAAGATAATTTGGATATATATAAATCTTACATTATTGGTACTTTAATACTAAATTAAACAATTATCAATTATTTACAGGGATAATAGAAACTCTTTTCTAAAACCCTTTAACTAATACTTCTGTGCAAAATCAAGAATGATAAAAAGAGTAGTATTCCTTTTCCAAAAAGAGACTCTAAATCATTATAATTATGTGTAAATGTTTAAACAATCACAATAAATTAAACAAATTGCATGCTTGAGGAAAATAAATATTACCTCCTGAAATCCTTCTTTGTACAGGTGTGTAATATTTTGTTTTTTACTAGGAACATACTATAACAAATGCATGTTGATCTAACTATATGCGTGTGTTTCTAATAAGGAAATAAAAATAACTAATATATTTCTCCACAACAGAAAAATTCAAATGGTAAGGTTTAATATACAAAAATGAACGAACCTTACATATGTATTTAATTTATATTTCGTAACATTAAATACATTCTGTTTTTGTTCACTTCATTATAAAAATGCATATAAAAATTAATATTCATATCTTATTGATATAAGATTTAGACTGTTATTAATTAAAGTTGAAAGTTCTAAAAATCAGTGTATTTGGAACTTTGCGTGAGCCGTTATAAAATTTCTTTCGTCTTTTTCTTCCTGAAAATTTTACAAAATAATTTTGCTTGGAAACTTGCTGGAAAAATATATTTCCATATCACCCTACCTTCACCAATAATTCTTTTATATCGCAAGAAATATTTTCTGTTCAGAAAGATAGAATTTGCTTAGTAAGCAGTCTACCGTGTATTTGGGAGAAAATAATCATATGTACTACCAATTTTTCAATGTGGAAACGCCTCAGGATACGACATTATTAGCTCAAATATTTTATGAAATTTTAGTTACTCTTATTTATGTATTTTCTTATAAAATTATTGAGCAAAATATTCTGTCGTTATTTTCGTCGCCCCACAAGCCTTAAATTTAGATATAATAATGCTCAATGCAGTATTTACATTAAGTTTTAATTATTAATATCAAAAGTATAAAATTATTCAAATTTTTATATCAAATATATGAAAATATTAAAAAATGTGTCTTAAAATTAGAAATTAAACAATAAATACTTAAATTATAAATTATTAAACTGCGAAAATTTTACATTAAAATATAACAAGAATACAAAAGATATTAAAAGTCATCCTGTTTATTATCAATTTTATTTTCTTTTTTCATTTTACTTCAAATTCAAATTTCCATTTCAATAATTTAATCGTTCAGCATTACCTATGAAAATTTCGAGGCAAACTTATACTTTATAATACATAAAGTATTTCTTTATTATATGTTTGAATAACTATAAAAGTTATTTCCTAAATTGGGGTAAAACACTTTATAAAAATATAAAAGATATGAAAATTTATACATTATAAGAAATAATATAAAGTATTACTTTATTATATGTTTGAATAACTATAAAAGTTAGTTTTTAAAATTAGAGTAAAACATTTATGAAAAGTGTTTTAACTCAAACTTTAGAAATTACACAATACATAAATAATAAATTATTAAACTTGAAAAAAAAATTCATAGTCAAATGTAATAAGAATATATAATAATATATCATCATGTAATAAGAAAATATAAGGTAACGAAATTCACCCTGTTTATTACGAATATATTTTATCATTTATTTCATTATTATTTAAAATTCAAATTTCCATCACTTTATGAAAAAAATTTTAACGCAAACTTTAGAAAATAAACAATAATACATAAATAATAAATTATTAAACTTCAAAAAAATTAGCAGTCAAATGTAATAAGAATATATAAGTATTTATAGCATACCAAAACTCATAATGTTTAGTGCGAATAATTTTCATTTTTTTCATTATTGTTTAAAATTCAAATTTCCATTTAAGTAATTTAATGAATATTTATCAGCTACGCAATATTCGAGTAAATTCAATTCTTTGTTATAAATATTATAAAATAATTATAAAATTTAATTTCCTAAATTAGTGCAATAATACGTTATAAAACATTTTTAACGTAAACTTTGGAAATTAAACAATATAAAAATAATAAATTATTAAACTTAAAAAAAATTCCCAGTCAAATGCAATAAATAAGAATATATAAGAATATATAACATAACAAAATTAATCCTATCTAGTACGTATATTTTTTTCACTTATTTTATTGTTTAAAATTCAAATTTCCATTTAAGTAATTTGAT
This sequence comes from Pardosa pseudoannulata, assembly GCA_032207245.1. NCBI lineage: Eukaryota > Metazoa > Arthropoda > Arachnida > Araneae > Lycosidae > Pardosa > Pardosa pseudoannulata. The sequence goes on from CM063501.1 coordinate 17,693,958, forward strand.
TAATCTTTATGCGAAATTCTAGGAAATTCAATTTTTTTTATAAATATTATAAAATAATTATAAAAGTTAATTTCTTAAATTAGGATAAAATCACTTTATAAAAAGTGTTTTAACACAAACTTTAGAAATTAAACAATACATAAATAATAAATTATTAATCTTCAAAAAAATTCATAGTCAAATGTAATAAGAATATATCAGAATATATAAGATAACAAAATTCACCCTGTTTATTACGAATATTTTTTATCATTTATTTCATTATTATATGAAATTCAAATTTCCATTCTAGCAATTTAATGAATCATTATCAGCTATGCAAAATTCGAGGAAAATCAATTCTTTGTTATAAATATTATAAAATAACTATAAAATTTAATTTCCTAAATTAGTGTAATAATACTTTATGAAAAAGTTTTAACGCAAAATTTGGAAATTAAACAATATATAAATAATAAATTATTAAACTGCAAAAAAATTCATAGTCAAATGTAAGAAGAATATATCAGAATATATAAGATAACAAAGTTCACCGTGGTTATTACGAATATTTTTTATCATTTATTGCATTATTATTTGAAATTCAAAATTCCACTAGATTAATTTAATGAATCTTCGTCAGCTATGCAAAATTAGAGGAAATTCAATTCTTTGATATAAATATTATAAAATATCTGCTTGCTATATGTTTCAATAACTCGTATTTTTACTGTGTTCTAAAGCTACGTTTGCTTTTGTTCAGAGTCACCAATGAAATGCTTTACATCGGGTATATTTCTAAACAACAAATTAGTGTAAAACACTTTATAAAAAAGTGTTTTAACACAAACTTCAGAAATTAAACAATAATATATAAGCAATAAATTATTAAACTGCAAAAAATATCGCATTTAAATGTAACAAGAATATATAATTCAAAATTCATTCTCTTTAATACAAATATTTTTTTCATTTAATATATTATTATTTGAAATTCAAGTTTCCATTCCTGCAATTTAATGAATCTTTATCAGTTACTCAAAATTCGAGTAAAATCAATTCTGTGTTATAAATATTATAAAATATCTGCCTATTATATGTTTCAATAACGCCAAAACTATTTTTACTATGTTCTCAAGCTACGTTTGCTTTTGTTCAGAGTCACCAATAAAATGCTTTACTTCGGGTATATTTCAAAACCTCCCAGTGGCATATACTTATTCCCAAAATGTTATATTCTGGAGTGTAATATTGCATCTTCCGAAAACATTAATCTTGGATTCGAGGCACATTGGATTAAAGCCATAAAAATGTACTATGTGGTTGTCAATTCACGAAGAAAAAGTTTTCAGCCATTAGTCGTCTTTTGACTCGTGAGTTATGACGAGCCATCCTTTAGGTATTATGCCAAGAACATTTTATTTTTTTTTCCTTGAGAGGAGTTTTGGCCAAAATTTATTCATTGATAAATTATCTTCAATATTTTACACACTGTACAGTACTTATATTATCATCTCCGGCCAAATATATTTGAAGCTGAGAATTTCCTTTACATTCAATAAACTTAATCGAAAATGGAGTAAACTTCGTTTGTTCTATTAATCACTTTTTAAGTATGATAAAAGTACTGATGTAAGCAAGTCGGGATGATAAACTTTAAGCAAATAAATCTAACAATTTTGGAATTGTCCTCAGACTATTAGATCCTACTTTTATTTGCTAATACGATAAAAATCATAAACCTAATAGAATATTTGAACATAAACAACATCATATTTGACAATAAAAAGTATAAAACTAAGAAAAAGAGAGCAAGAATTGTGAAATAAGAAAAGTTCAATATACCTTAACCCTTTAAAGTTCATAATTAGATATTCTTGGACATTTAATGGGAATCGTTTATAATATTAACTATGAACCTTATAAATGTGAAAATTAATGAAAACAAGTATATGAGGAGTTGTAGATGTGAGCAGTAGTTTCACTGTAAAACCCTCCCCCTCTAAGGCTTGAAAATAATACTTTCATAAAATTCAATATATATTGGAAAAATAATGAATAATTATCATTAATATTATGCAATAAATAAATATATAAACCATTTATAAGTGTTGTTTCATGTAAGTACTTTTATTTGGGATTATAAAACACGAAAAATATAATTCCTGATTGTTTCAAGCAAAAGAAGTTTAAAAGTGTATATTTGAAAGTGAAAAATAAATTATGTAATTTGCTAACATCTATAGATAGTTGTCGACTAACATCTATAGATAACATCTATAGATAGTTTGATAAGTGTTAAAAACGTAGAAAATCTAAAAAGTCATTCATATATCTTTAAACAGAAGAGGAAAAATAATTCTAACAGCTGGTTTCACTGCGAAACCACTGTTCTTTAAAGGGTTAAGGGGACAAGAGACTTTCCAAAGGACAGATTTTTACCAAAAATGAAATTTGGACCAAAAATGGAGTAAACTTTGTTCTATTAATCACTTTTTGAGTATGATAAAAGTACTCATGTAAGTAAGTTGTGATGATAAACTTTAAGCAAATAAATCTAACGATTTTGGAAATGTCCTCAGGTTATCAGATCCTACTTTTATTTGATAATACGATACAAACCACTGACCTAATAGAATATTTGCACATAAACAACATCATATTTGACAATAGAAGTATAAAACTAAGAAAAGGCGAGCAAAAATTGTGAAATAAGAAAAGTTGAATATAACTTAAGGGGACAAATTACTTTCCAAATGACAGATTTTGACCAAAAAAATGGAGTAAACTTTGTTCTATTAATCACTTTTTATGTAAGATAAAAGTACTCATGTAAGTAAGTAATGATGTTAAACTTTAAGCAATTAAATGTAACGATTTTGAAAATGTCCTCAGACTTTTAGATAATACTTTTATTTGCTAATAAGATAAAAACAATAGACCTAATAGAATATTTGCACATAAACAACAACATATTTGACAATAAAAGGTATAAAACTAAGAAAAAACGAGCAAGAATTGTGAAATAAGAAATGTTGAATATACCTTAAGGGGAGAAGGGATTTTCCAAATGACATATTTTGGATAAAAATGAAGTTTAGACCAAAAATGGAGTAAACTTTGTTCTATTAATCACTTTTTAAGTATGATAAATGCAAATAAATCTAACGATTTTGGAAATGTCCTCAGACTTTTAGATCCTACTGTTATTTTATAATACGATACAAACCATTGACCTAATAGAATACTTGCACATAAACAACATATTTGACAATAAAAAGTATAAAACTAAGAAAAAGCGAGCAAGAATTGTGAAATAAGAAAAGTTGAATATGCCTTAAAGGGACAAGGGACTTTCCAAATGACACATTTTGGCCAAAAATGAAATTTTGACCAAAAATGGAGTAAACTTTGTTCTATTAATCACTTTTTAAGTAAGATAAAAGTACTGATGTAAGTAAGTTCGGATGATAAACTTTAAGCAAATAAATCTAACGATTTTGGAAATGTCCTCAGACTATTAGATCCTACTTTTATTTGCTAATACGATAAAAATCATAGAATTAATAGAATATTTGCATATAAGCAACATCATATTTGACAATAAAATGTTTAAAATTAAAAAAAGTCGAGTAAGAATTGTAAAATAAGAAAAGTTGAATCTACCTTAAGGGGACAAGGGGCTTTCCAAATGACACATTTTAGCCTTGGCCAAAAATGAAATTTAGACCAGAAATAGAGTAAACTTACTTTGTTCTATTAATCACTTTTTAAGTACGATAAAAGTACTGCTATAAGCAAGTAGTAATGGTAAACTTTAACAAATAATTCTAGCGATTTTAGAAATGTCCTCAAACTTTTAGATCCTACTTAGATAATATATAATAGAATATTTGCGCATAAAGAACATCATATTTGATAATAAAATGTATAAAACTAAGAAAAGGCGAGCAAGAATTGTGAAATAAGAAAAGTTGAATATACCTTAAGGGGACAAGGGGCTTTCCAAATGACATATTTTGGATAAAAATTTTTGACCAAAAATGGAGTAAACTTTGTTTGTTCTATTAATCACTTTTTAAATAAGATAAATGCAAATATATCTAACGATTTTGAAAATGTCCTCATACTTTTAGTTCCTACTTTTGTTTGCTAATACGATACAAACCATAGACCCAATAGAATATTTGCACATAAACACATCATATTTGACAATAAAAAGTATAAAACTAAGAAAATGTGAACAAGAATTGTGAAGTAAGAAAAGTTTTATATACCTTAAGGGTACAATAGATTTTCCAAATGAGAGACTTTGACCAAAAAATGAAATAATTTTTTGACTATGAAAAAAAAATTAAATTATATATAAGCTTCGTTATCGAGACACATATCTTGAAAAATATGATTATTTTACTGCACCGAAGAAACCTCTTTTTTGTCATACATATATATTTTAAACTTTTAAAAATAATATTTTCCAGCTTGATGCTTTTTGTATTGAATTATTTTTAAATATTTCAAGTACATAACTTTTATGCATTTCATATTTTGTTTAATGTTTTTGTCATAAAACTGAGTATGCTTTTTAAAATCACAAAGTATTTTCTCGAATTACAAATGCTTTAAAATTGTGTGACTATGAAAAGTTTCCCAAAACACTGCACTTGAAAATATGTCTAATATAACTGTTATTTAACTTAAGGAAAATTTATAACCAGTTTTGAATCTATAAAAATACTAAAGATTAAAGAAAAATAAAAGAATTAAGTTAGTAAGGTGTGTTAGTATGTAGGGTAAACATTTAAGCAATATTGCTTAAATGTACACTTACAGTAATACCGTAAATGAGCGAAAAAAGTTACTGAAACTTTGTATAAATTTAAATTACTGTCTTATATAAATAATATTTAAAATAAAAGAAATAGATACCCATTTTTTACTATGTAAGCTCTAACGATAAAATTAAAAATTAAGAGAAATTAGAATGTTGTGCATTAGCATCATTTTCAAGGAATAATGCTTTATGACTTACTTTTTATGAACTACTCTCGTATTTTATGCAAAATTTATTTTTAAATTTCTTTTCCCGTATTATATATTTCATGAAAGAATATTATACATACTCATTACAAAAATATAAAAAATTCAAATTTAAATTTCAAATTTTAAATTCCTTAAACTTTAAAGTAAAGAATATTGAACATATAAAACTTTTGATTCTCTTGAATGATTGCTTGTTTTATACACAATTTAGAAATTTTAACTGTTGATTTTTTTATAGTTACTTAGTTAAAAATATGAACAAATATTAAAGTCAAGGAAAAAATCCTAATAATACATGAAAGTTGAAAAAATGTTTAGATATATAAAATGATGCTCTTGAATAACAGCTTTGTTTTATACACAATTTAAGAGTTTTAACTGTTGTTTATTATGTAGTTACTTAGTTAAAAATATGAACAAATTTTAAAGCCAAGTAAGATTTCCTAATAATATGTGAACGTTGAAAAAAAAATGTTTAGATATATAATAATATCCAATAAATGATTATAATCAAAAATCATTGTGTTACATTAATATTAAAGAGGTATAATAATTGAAAAAAAATTCGAATAGTTGCAACCAAATTATGATTTCTTTCCAGAATTTAAACACTCGAATAGATAGAATTTAACATGGGTTTTCAGCCTTTTTCAAATACGCTTTAGAGCACACTGACGTTGCGGAAAAACACCGAAACTATTGAGAATAGAAGAGTCTTGCAAAGAAAAAAAGTTACATATGTTACAATATGTACACCTCTGTACTAACGCATTTAAAAAATAACAGCGGGAAGTTAAAATATTCCGCAATACATCCCGTTATTTTTTTCTGATTATAAATAAATCCCTATGCCAACTGAAAATGAAAAACGATCGTTTTAAAAGTTTATATATTTATCGTTATTTATTAAATATGTATCGCGTATTATTTTCTTTATACTCTACAGGCATACTCAGGGCCTTATTTCCGACAGAGCAAACGGAGCAAACGCCCGGGCCGCCAATCAAAAGGGGGCCCTCAAATTAGCTGACAGGTTAAAACTGTAATGCGTATGTCGAAAATTCACATTAAATTATCGACAATTTCTTCTTTCAGTTTTATACCTATTCAGTATCATTAGAGAGCTTGTTCACAAACGTAAATGCTGCCAAAAAATGTAGAACACTCATTAGGTAGGAAAATTCCTCGGGTAAGGACTTACAAAATTCTAACATGCGCTTTACCTTCCAGGATTCTTTTAAAAATATTTTTTATAATTTTACTTACTTCATATTTTTTCATATTTTATAAACTAATCTCATTTCACTAAGTACATTGGTGAGTCAACTTTAAAGGCTCTATGGGCCATAGTTTAAGCATTACTACATATAACAATTAATCCGCAGCCATCACCTGTGTACAGCAGAGTGAGGGGGAGACGGATGAATGGGTTTGCCCTGGTCCCCCATTTATGTAAGTCTGGTCCTGCACAAACTCAATTATAATAACATAATGATACCTTAAACAGGAAGGTTTGACAACTGAACATCCTGGTCCAAGCCTTTTAGTTCAGATGTTACTGGTAATGGTACATACAAAAACTAGTAACTTTGAGTTGGATGACATAAGAAAAGTGTAGTTAAAAGGGGACAGTTGAGATCATAGGAAAATATGCTTGATTTTCGGAAGGTAGAAGACCCAATTCTAAGCAGTAATATAGGGGGAGGAACAATCGTTATAAATACAAAGATTTTTTTTATTAAATAATAAAAGGAGCAACCAGACTGTGTGCAGGCACAGACTTGGAGAGGAACGTAGTTGCGATCCAAATGAGATTTTGACGACCAGTCAAAAGTATTGAAGCAGACCAATGGCAATCGTAGGATTTGACCTCCAAACGTGGAACCCTAGGAGACGCTGCTGAAGTGTGGCTAACAGGGCGAATGATTTCTTAAACGAAATAACCAATTTAATTATAATTGTATCTTAAAATAAATTTCTGGTGATTCTATCGATAAAACTACAACTTTTGACGAAAAGTATACATTTCTTCTCAAATTGTTGTAACTTTGGCGACATTGAGAACACAAAAATGAATGTTGTTTACCTCAGATATATATATATATATATATATATATATATATATATATATATATATATATATATATATGCTTTATGTATTTTAGTTTCCCTTCTAACATCCAACACTTAAACATTGTAATACTCTCATTGGTTGTTTCGATTTTGCTATCACAGCACTATATTTTGCGGGCCAAAGTTTATACATCACTACATATAACTATTACCCCGTAGCCACCACCTGTGTACAGCATAGTGAGGGGGCAGCGGATAAATGGATTTGCCCTGGGCCCCCATTTCTATAAGTTGGGCCCTGCACATATTGAACTATAATAACATAATGATACCTTAACAGGAAGATTTATCAACTGAACTTCCTGGACAAATCCTCTAATTTAGATGTTACTGGTAATGGTACACACAAAACTATTGAGTTGGCATGACATGAGAGAAAGTGTAGTTAAAAGGGGAAAGGTTAGGACATAGGAGTTTGGGCAGGTAGAAAACAATACGAATACAGAAAAAAGTTAAATCCAGCTGAAAGTAATAAGACCCAATTCTAAGCAGTAATATAGGGGGAGGAACAATCGTTATAAATACAAAGATTTTTTTTATTAAATAATAAAAGGAGCAACCAGACTGTGTGCAGGCACAGACTTGGAGAGGAACGTAGTTGCGATCCAAGTGAGATTTTGACGACCAATCAAAAGTATTGAAGCGGAACAACGACAATAGTAGGATTTGACCCTCCAAACTTGGAGCCCTAGATAACACTGCTGCAGCTTGGCTAGCTGGGCGAATTATATCTTAAAACAGCAGTAGATTTCATTGCAGCACCTGAGACCAAGGCCGAATCTCCAGTCTTGATTAGGTGAGACATTAGAATAAGATGGTAGGTAATAATAAAAAACTATTTACATAAGTTTAAGAGCCGAAATAAGCAATTTAATTATACTTGTATCCTAAAATAAATTTCTGGTGATTCTATCGATAAAACTACAACTTTTGACGAAAAGTATACATTTCTTCTCAAATTGTTGTAACTTTGGCGACATTGAGAACACAAAAATGAATGTTGATATATATATATATATATATATATATATATATATATATATATATTATATATATCTATATATATACTATTACTCTTAGTTTCCCTTCTAACGTCTAACACTTAAACCTTGTAACACTCTCATTGGTTATCTCACTTTTGCTTTCACAGCACTATAATGTAAAGAGTTTTGGGGAAGTACCACAAAAGATGGATTGTCTTAATAAACTTCACATACTTAAATTTTAACATTTTTTTCACGGTATCACGAATCCCTTGTATCTAATATGCATAAAAATATATCTATTTATTTATCACACACACACGCGTTTATATCTGTATACATACATGTGTGTGAAAAATATTTATTTATGAATATTGTATAAATGAAATAGGGTGTGATGTGAAATTAAAATTCTAAGTCAAAAATGAACGATACGGATTTCTGTTCATAATCTTATTTACACGATATTCCTTAGTTTAAAAAGATCTCTTTGAAATTTTGATAAAGATTATGTTCCCCTTTTATTAAAAATCAGTCGATGTTGTTTACTGTTCAAGAATTTGATACACACTTCTGAGATAAAGGAGGATTATAGTCATACATTTTATTGGATTTTGAAAGTTGAAAAAAGGGAGCTTTTGTTAATGTACGTAAATAAAAAAATTCATAAAATGGATTTGAATAATATACTTTACGTTTAAGACAATAGTTGTTTATAATCCTTTTAAGATGATGCAGCACATTCAATGATGAAAAAATGGTGTCAAGTGTAAGATGTTAATTTCACAGTAGCACGAATAAAAAATTAAAATGACTTAATGTGATTTCATTTCTTCCTGACAACTATCTCTTGTAATTGTAATAGATTAAGGTGTGTACATAAATCATTGTACATTATGCAAACATTGATAAAACTAAGGAAATGATTTATAATTAAGGTTAAGAGCATGAATAAATAATGCGTACGGATATATTGAATATAATTCAAATGGCCATGACAATCAACTGTATCATTGGATTTATATTCTGGAAGGTCGTAATTATTTTACACCACGTTAATTTTGCACACACGCCCGTGCATTTAATTGTGTGTGTGAGAGAGAGACAGAAAGAGTTAGAAAGAGAGCTATGAACACCTATGAACGAAATAGAATTATCTCTAAATTTCAGTCTAAATTGATGTAGGTAAAAGCTAACTGTTACTTTAAAGCACTCACTTAGAAACACGTCAAAATAATAAAAAAAAATATACACAATTTATTCTCTTTTTTTTCAAATTTACAAACTTGGGTTAGTAAATAAATTACACGAAACAGATATGCACTCTCAACCAAACCGGCAGTAAAATTCAGAACTTATGTAAATATTTCTTTGCTATATCTTGACCGTGGTATCACCGTTTTCATGACTCTGGGGAATCACTCCGCACTATAATTAAAACTGCACGAGATTCATTAAGTGTTGATAACATTGTAGATACAGGAGTTGTCAAATATATATAAGTAATAATATTTTGAACTTCAATATTGTAATATAGTAGACCGTATCGCTCCAAACCAACACGAAAACAATGTTGTGAATAATAATGATACCGAATATAATTATATCGAAATTACAGTCAAAATTCATCCAGCTGAAAACTAAGTGTCAACTTAAAATACATATAGATACGACTAATATATATATATATATATATATAATATGTATAATATATATATATATATATATATATAATATATTATTTTTATAATTATATATATATATTATATATATATATATATATATATATATATCATATTTATCCATTTTATTTCGAATTTACTAACATGGAATCATAAATAAATTTTTTAAGCAGATATGCACTTCCAAATAAGCCAGTAGTGAAAATCGGAACGTATGTAAATATTTTCTTCGCTATACTTCGTCCATGGTATCACAGTTTTTATTACTCTAGAGAATCACCACTCACTGTAATTAAAACTGCACGAGATTCATTAATTGTTGATAATATTGTAGATACCGAAGTTACTGAATATGGAGGTAATAATATTTTGAACTTCAGTATAGCAAAACAGAAGACAGCAGCGCTCCAAACCAAACCAAATCAATATATTAAATACCTACAATACGAAATAGAATTATATCTAAATTTCATTCTAAATTGATCTAGCTAAAATCTGTCACTTTAAAGCACAACTTAGAAACACGTCAAAATAACAAAGAAAAAAATATACACAATTTATTCATTTTTATTCAAATTTACAAAATTGGGAATATAAATAAATTACACGAAGCACATATGCACTTTCAACGAAGCAGGCAGTAAAATTCATAATTTATGTAACTATTTCTTTGGTATACCTCGACCATGGTATATATTTATGACTCTAGGGAATCACCACGAACTGGCAATCAAAACTGCACGATATTAAGTGTTGATAACTTTGTAGATACCGGAGATATCAAATATATGTAATAATATATTCGATGCTTCAGTGTTGCAATACAGTAGACCGTAGCGCTCGAAACCAAACCAAAGCAAAATTGTGAATACCAATGATACCGAATATAATTCTATCGAAATTACAGTCAAAATTCATCCAGCTGAAAACTAAGTGTCAACTTAAAATACATATAGACACTACAAAATTAAAAAAAAAATTATATACAATTTATTCCACTGTATTTCAAATTTACTAAATCATAAATAAATTGCTTAAAGCAGATATGCACTTCCAATTAAGCCTGTTGTAAAATTCGAGATTTATGTAAATATTTTCTTCGCTATACTTTGACCGTGGTATCACCGTTTTTATGGCTCCAGGGAATCACCCCGCACTGTAATTAAAACTGCACGAGATTCATTATGTGTTGATAGTGTTGTGAATACCGTTATTTTTCACAGCTACAGGGTTCATTTGCAGGTGGCTGTATCGATTTCCGGCCCGAAAAAAAATACAGCAGATAAAAAAGATTAGTGTTTGTACAGGAAAGGAGCTGGGCCCATTTTTTATCATTTAACTACGTAATTTATCAACATAATAGTCTCAACTGTAAGTGTGTTATGTCAATAACAGATATTTTTTCCCGACTCGTACTTTGACCCGGCTACTATTGTTTAAAATGAATCTTTTTATGTCCCGCTGCTTGAAACTGTATTTTATGATACACCCTTTTTTTCCTCTTAGGCAAATGCGGTATGTGATTAATCGCGACATGTAGGGAAGTCACTATGGAAATCGGTATGCGTGAAAAACATCATATAATTAAAAACTGCGTATAACGGTTTCTCCTGTACTATTGATTGATCTAGTCACTTAATTGCTTTCCTTCATAGGATGTTGTGATAAAAAATACTATATTATTATGCAAAGAACTGTAGCGAAAGTTCTGAAAAAATATTTAGTACCCTTTATTGCATAAATATGACTAAACAGAGTTTTATTATCGGAAAAAGATATTTTTAAAAACAATAGCTTTGAACTTTAGTATATATCTTCTTTCACTTACAATAGAAAGTGGAAACTTCTTTCAAAAAATAAATAAAAGTAGAATATTTCATTGAAGAAAACCAAACTTTCTTGAAACATTGAGATAATTGATATCAACGAAGAATCAAAAATAAATTTAAGCAGTATTTTGTTTTATAAATTATACAATTTTAGTCAACATTAAGGGTTGTATTTAAAGTGTAGGATCTATAGATGAAAGGGAAAGTTTGTATAAAGAATATACTATAAAACATATATATAAATTTTAAGTAATTTTAAAGCATATTAGAAGAAGGAAAAACACTAGTTTTTATAACTATATCTCTAAAAATTTAAAAAAATTAATTGGTGAAATAGATATTTACCACCAACAATATAACGTCTCAATTTACTTAATATACATGTAAAATAATTCCTTTCTTTGTTTTGAGAATCGAAATGTAATAAATAAATATCATAATGATAAACTAGTATTTTCCTTCAATGATTATACATGTTTGGTACAAAATATGGATTATAGTTAGAAATCTGTATTTTTACACCAAAGTAGGAACTACTAATTTTATATCAAACTAGCTGCTTCGCACTCATACCTTCGGTCTGGGTAGTAATTTTTTCAAAATAAAGTTTTAGAACTACTGCTGTAGATAAACGCATCCATAAAAAATGTCAAAGAAATAACGGGTGCTGCAGATTGTTGATGAATATGATAATTTATTAACAATACACAAACCCTGTTATAAATATTATTTTCACTCTTTTTCCAGTCAACCACAGCGTAAAGATACTAAATTCGAAGCCTTTCTCTACCACATGAGTCAAATGTCTTTTATGTTATGGACATGTATGCTTTTAATGTCTTTACTGTGAAAATTTATTTGAAATATATTTTTATTCCTTAAATTTCGTTTGTTATAAATGTTTTCATGACTTACTGCACACGATTTTTTTTTATTACATGCACGATTTTACACTTCCTTTCTATAAAAATTAGGTTCCTTTTATAATATACTGGAACACCAAGAAATTATGAAAATGGAATATTTTCAAAGTCATTAATAAAGAATACAATTTTTATTTATATCTATCATGTAGCCTAAATAAGACATACGAAACTAAAAAAGAAGACAAACTAAATAAGACATACGAAAACTTTATGATAGATATATGTTATAGAACAGCTTAAAGAAATTGTGATATTTTTAAAGGTTTAAATCAATTTTGATTCTTGAAACATCGCAAAATATATATAGTTTCACTCGAATTTTACTTGCGCAGGTTGTCATTTCACGGGATATAAATTGAGAGGAAGAAATTTTAGGTATTTTACTTATTTTTTTATACAAGCTGTTTTATATGTTATTTATGTTAAATTCAAAAAATGGTTAAAAGTAACAAGTTTTGTAGTTGTCTCTAAATTTAAACGATTTCGTAACTGTATCTCATATTTTATGTTTTTTACTGAAACTGGATTACATTTTTGCATGGTACATTTCTAAAATTCAAGCATTCTTATTATACTGTATAACAATGTTAAATCTCTGAACTTGTTAGTGTAATATTTTGTTTAACTGCACTACTATTTTTATTGCTTATTAAAAGTCACTTCTAATTACAAAAGATATTATATATTAAAATTAAGACCACTTAAAACTATTTTCAACAATTCTGACCACTTTTGACCACTTTTAACCAGTTTTGGATGGTTAAAAACACTAAATTACACTTAACAAAAAGAAAAGTGGAACTGAATGATGTAATACCTCTCTCTCAGAACATGAATTATTATTTTTTTTTCTCTTTTGATCAATCAGTTTTCTGTACAATTATGTAACAGAAGAGTACAAAAAAAAAAAGATTAAAATCTTCAAATTATTGATCAAAGAAAATCCTATCGTTACATTTTAGAGAAGACATTAATATTTTCTTGCATTAGAATATTAGAATAAATATTTTTATAAAATATGAAATTGAATTTTGTATTTATATCCAATTATGCAATTTTATTGAATTAAAGTACAATATATCATTTGAAAATGCCAGATTATATTTTTAGGAAATTGAATTAAGAAAATTTTAACACTCAAATAAGGAAATTCACTAAAGTAATCGAGAGATAAAACAGATAATTAATAATAGTTTATTTAACAATTCCCTGTTTTATTAAAATTTTTAAAGCAGTTTATTATAGCAAAACAAAGATTTAAGTTTTAATTTGCAATAGAAGTTTTTAAAAAATAAATTGATTTATTTAGAATGCAATTATTAAGGTTTAATTTCGAAAATAGCTAAGTACAAAACATTTTATTGTATCTAAATGCACTATGCTATATACTACATATATATAATTTGTTCACTTTATTATAATATTTTATGTCAACAACTTCTTTTTATACCTATTCCAGCCGCATAAAAATAATATAAAGCACATCTTAGTAATTCAAATATAAACATTAAATAAATAAAATTCTTGCATCTTTTCAATATCTAACTTGAAGACGTTGGAATGAAACTTCGCAAGAAACATGTCTGCCTATTTTACGAAAAGATGAATAATTCATAGGCTACTAGGTGTGAGAAGAGTTTAGAATTGGATCTGAAAGCGTCAACAGCAATAAAAAAAATAAAGTGAAATCTCTATTCTGAAAACACCTTTGATACATTTCCTGCTAGTTGTGAAAGGTTAATTACCGAAATTTTTAGAACAACAAAGTTGATTATTTCGTAATAAACAGGATAAACAGTTTTAAAACCTAAAATAGTGAATTTCTTTGAGTTTAAGGAAGATGATAGAATTCTTTTGTAAATTTGAGGAAGTTAAAGAATTATTCTACGTTCATCATTCGCGAAAAATTTAAAACATGTATTTGAGAGCAAATTATGTTACTTTCAAAACAAATAACAAAAGAAATAGAGTTTGTAATCGTACATTAGGATTTTCTCTGCTGATTAGTAGCAGGGAATAAATTAGGCTAAAAATTAAGGATAAAATAGAGGAGATTTAAGGAAGTAAAGTAGATATTGTTTTGTCCCTATGTTCTTAAAAGAAACTCGTATATTGTTTAAAATGATTTACAAAAATCTTATTTTACACCGTTTATATACTCTTACTGTAAACTAGTTAGTATTATAGTATTCAATAAATTACGTTTGGCTTGAGTTTTAAAAGTTTTTGCTCATTTTTCTTTTGGACCAATGTTTTCGCACAAAAAAAACCTACATTAACTAGTCAAAAATAAATTTATAATTCAATTTTTAATGTATACAGAAAACAGATTATAAAATAATTTAATATATTGATTTGTCTATCTATATACATGTAAAATACTTACAAAAATCATTTTAAATAATATAAGAAGTTAATGTTAGTTTTAAAATATCAAAGAATTGATTTATTTTTGTCATTCTCTTCCAAAAAAAAATAAAGAAATATTATCAATGTTTTATTTATAAAAAAAAAAATATAAAATGAATAATATAGAATTTGTTTATATACATAAATATATAATCTAAAAGGAAATATATATGTATATATAATAATATAAACTATCATAATTTAAAAATACAAAGAATATTTACAAATGATATATTAAAAAGCTCACTGAAATATGAATAGCTTTGTAAATACTGTATACATGCATAAATATGTGTATTATAAAATAATATAACTTACTTTAAAAATACTAAATAATGTCAGTTTTTATATTAAATAAAAGAAAAACAAAATTTTAACAAGAGCACAAGCGTTTAGATAATACATATTAAGGAAAAATTGAGCTACTTTTATTAATTAATGGCTCCATGAAATGCCATTCCGGTAATTCTTTTACTGTAATTACTTCTATTTATGTTATACGCACAAATAAATTAACATGCGATTCTAAATTTAATGTGAAAAATGACGTTCACATGTATTTAAGAAAAATATGTTTTAGAATTTTATTACATATAAATGTGTGTGTACTTAAAAATCATTTATTTAAATAAACATTTCTTGAGCTGTAAATAACTATATTTTAATAAGTATAGTTAAATACATAACTTTGCATACATCTCCTATATAATAATAGCCTAAGTTATCTGACCGTCTGTCCTCGAAATTATGAAGCGGTTGGACCTGGAATGGATAGAGGCACCCATATTGGATTTTTGAGGAGTTAGGGTTAGCAAAATTGAAAGCGAGTTCAAAAACGTTCGAAATCCACCAATTTCCCCCTTTTCAATCATTTAATGCCATTATTTCAAGGCTGTTTTCCCAGGTTAAGAGCAGGCGATTAAATTCATCAATTTATCACATTATAAGTAGATAAAAAATTTTCTAGCTATATGACGTCATTTCTTTAACCATCTCATTTAATTATTTTCATCTGCTTTATTTTCATACATTTTATCACTGAACTTAGATATTACGTAAATTATTTTCTTTCATATTTGGTTTAAATAATAGATTAGGTACATATGTGATCATTTAAAATTTAATGATCGATTATTTTTTGTTCCAATGAAAATTTTATCACCGGTATCAACAAGTTCTTTTTATAAAAGTCTAGGAATCTATTTCACGGACTAATATATATCCAGCATTTAAGCTATATATTTTGAAAATTAAGAAGTTTGTGTGTTTGTCTTTTACATATAACCACACCGTTTGTAATCGATTTAAATTTTGCACATCATTCATATATACCGAAAAATAATCACTGGCAATATTAAAACCTCTGCTGTACATCCTATCACGTAATATGACAAGATAAATTAAAGTTGGTGACTAATATACAGTAATTAAAGATAAACAAATTATTGAGCGTGTACCAGATAATTTTCAGCTAAAAATCAAACCATTTTTTACCTCTCTTTTAGGGTGCTTTACAGTTCTGTAAATTTAAAAATTTCACTGATTCCGTCATATGACGGGATATATGCTAGTACGATATAATGCTAGGCCTCCTGTTTATTGGATAGCGTGCGTAGATTAGACATATTAAATATTTCCATTAACTAATTTTATTTGCAAAATATTTAGTTCTTTTAATATAAGGATACAATACCTGTCAATATATAGTAGAGATTTTAACATCTAAAAAGAAATTATTTAATTTTCTGTTCTTTAATAACATTAAATAAGCTTACAATTAAGAGAAAGCAAAAATTACTTTCTTCAAAGTGTTGAAATATATAATTTTCCCCTAGATTGTTAGTACTCTCTTCTATCAGATTCTCCTAATGAAATTTGTCAGTCACAGTTCTGTTCACTTCACTTTGCATGAAGACTATATAATGCATCAAAGATTATGTAAATGACTCTAATATGCAAAATGTTCCTAAGCATGAGACCCTAATGAAAGTTTTTCATCAATCAAGATATGATGTCAACAGTTTTTCCTTTTGCTTTTAAGTATTACATGCTGGTACAAATATGGTTCTTAAAATCCTTTAGAAACGAGTGAATCAGGAAACCCACGCTGAATATAAAAACAAAGTACTTTAAAAGATAAGACTTTATAAGACTTTTAAATTGTTTCCCTGCTAACTCGAAATAAATTGCTTTAAACGAAAACTTGCTCAAACAATATATGTATGCATTATTGTATAGAAAAAAAAAGCTTTAACAGAAAATAAACCTTTCAGTCGTTACTTGATGGCATGAGCGTGAAAGATAAAACTAAAATAGGACAAACGGGAAGTTACCATCCTATTCAGTTCCAGCTGCAACAAATTTACACATATTGTAGACGACATTTACAGCTCCGGAGGAGTATAAAGTTTTTGCAGTCGCTGCAGTATATAGGTGTAAAAGAAAAACACTGGGAATGCCCCTCGTGTTGGATGATGCACAATAAAAGCTTCTGGTATGTCGGAGGGAAAGAAAAAGTAGCCCCGGTTACACCAAAGAAGAGCTTGGGGCTAATGAGAAAGAATGGAGACCAGGACGATATTTTATGGGTTTTGCTCAGAGAAGAGACCTAAATATATTTCACAGGGGAAGGAAATGCTTACTAACGCAAGGAGGTTTTAAAGAGAGGTATAGCTCTTACTTAGTTTTACTACACATATCTTCATGAGTTCGAATCTGTTCAGAATTGCTAATTATGTGAGATTTATTTTTTAAGTAGATCACTTGGATCTAAAAAAACCTAGTTGAAGATTTGATTTTTTATTTTTAAATATTTCTTTCGGTGTAGTAATCTTTTAATAATTTAAATATAACACACATTTAAATATATTTATTTAATATTAATATATATATATATATATATATATATATACATATATATACATATATATATACATATATATATATATATATATATATATATATATATATATATATATATATATATATATGTGTGTGTAATATTAAAATTCCTTATTTACATATTTTAATATTACATTAATAACTTTTGTTCATAAAGTACGTTGGGGGTTTCAGCGGCAATTCTGATTTTTCCCTCCAGACAATTTATAGACTTAATTCAGCCTCTGTCTGTACTACTTTAGCCAATAGTTAGCGAGTTCCCTTTAAACATGGGTATTTTTGATCACGTGATCAATTGTTCTTAGGGATTATTTGTAGTCTTTTTACCTGAGAAATCGCTATTTGAAAAGGGTGTGTGTGCAGAATCATTTTGTCTTGGTGCACGATGTTGTGTATGTGCTTGCCTGTTGTATGGATTTCATGTGTCTCACCAGAAATAAACTGTGTTGTGATTTTGAATATGTCTCGCCATTATATATATATATATATATATATATATATATATATATATATATATATATATATATATATATATATATATATATATATATAATATATCTCTATTTATGTAATTCTATTTATATAATATAAACATATTTATCGGTACGTGGTTTATACCTACATTTGAGTTGTACATAACGAAACTCTGTAATACATACATATATAAACACTATGAAAATATAGCCTACGGTGGCAGTTCAAGTATTTTTCCTAAAATCGTGGGAATTAAGTATTATCGTGCTTTAAAAAGAATAGAAGTATTGTTATATTATTAAATACATCAGTTATTCTTTACCAATATATATTTTTGACTTCCTCATTATTTATTGTTTTGTTTATCTTTTTCTATTTCTGAAATCATAATTAACACTTCGTGTGCAGGCACATTTCACTGCGGAATTGAACCGGGAGTGGACGTTTTGAGCGTCAATTTAGTTATTAAGTTAAATCTCAATAGATCGAAAATTATTTAATTTTTTAACCAACTTTTCGTATTTTATATTGAATCATATAAACAAATATATAAGTAGAAATATATAAATAACAACCATAAGATTTTTGTAAACACAAAATATATTTTTATTGGTTAAATTTATATTAGTATCGTAAATAGGAAAAATCAAATAGAAATAGTAGTATACAGATTTAAATTTTTCCCGTTCTGTGGTTTCGCATCGACGAATGTAAAAATTAGTTTTTATGTGTCTAAATTGTCCAGGATATATGTAGTAGACAAGAACATTCGGCTTCGTTTTCCTATATATACCGTTATTTTTGTACCCACAAACAAACCATGTTGTTACACTAACCCGTACTAGTACTTGACCCGCACTCAAGTATCAATCTTCAGAAAACGTACTAGTAAGTGCCCGCATGCAATGTGTTAAGATGGGTTATGAAAAAGTCATCTGAAAATCTAATAAATATTAAATTTAGGAAATTAGCTACTTCAAGAATTCAGTATATACAAATATATCCACGGATAAAGAAGATTTACAGTGTAAATATTCAAAAAACTAACAGGAAAATGCAAAATGCTAATCTAAATCAAATTCACTTTCAAAATCAGATACAGTTAAGAGTATGTTAAACTTTCAGTCACCTTAAGTTGAAGGAAAAATAAATAACTGTAGTAACTGCAAAAGAAAACATTTAAATTCATTAACAAAATATATTATTTTCGTATAAAATATATTCTAGGCAATATGTTGACTTGATTGACAGTTTTTTTTAATGGAAACGTTAATTATTTACCTTTTGCTATTAAGAATCCATACTCTTTAATTGTAAGAATAACGTCTTTGAGGATATTTACCTACATCTAAACAAGGAACGCCGGTCGAATAGCCTCTAACATTATATTCTTTGGCGGCATGCCATGAATCTTTGATCCTACTTGCAGCTCAAGATCAAAGACTATATTGCTTCAGATAAGGTATGGCCTACCTCCCAGTTGCTCTAATGGAATACTACAGATCCTTAAATAAGTTAAGACTCTGATCCCAATGATACAAAATTCATAAAAGTAGATCAAATCATGACTTCGTTCTGTAACATATCACGTGTAGCCATTTTAAAGTTCGGTGTATCTTTAGGAAATATATAAGAGAATAGTAAGATTTAACAAATATGAAACATGATAAATAATTAGAATTTAAAAATACTTCTTTCTAAAATGAGCTTATGTATAGAACATGCTTGCAAAGCATATCCTTAAACTAGAAAATAATATTCATACCTATGAGGAGTTACCTGAAAAAAGTATGAAAGTATTTTGTAAATACATGTTTTTCAAGTTTCATAATAAAAAAAGTGCTTACATTGTTGAGTATTTTACCACAATGTAATAAAAAAGTATTTCACTGATTTAAATGTTAATCCCGTAACATGAATTCCAATAAAATAAATAGAAAATTTCACTTGAAAACTGGATATTAAAATTCCATCTCGAACAAAATTCTTTTTTAAAATATATTTTATTTACTGTTTGTGGTCTTGGGGAAAGAAATGATTAAAATCGGTATATTTTCTTAAAAGGTAAAGATTATTTGTATCTTCACTGTTCAATAGTAGCTGTTCAATAATAGCTGTTCAATAATAGCTGTTCAATAATAGCTGTTTAATAATAACTGTTCAATTATAGATGTTCAATTATAGATGTTCAATTATAGCTGTTCAATTATAGATGTTCAATAGTAGCTGTTCAATAATAGCTGTTCAATAATAGCTGTTCAATAATAGCTGTTTAATAATAACTGTTCAATAACTAACAAGAAATTGCATACAAATAGACCGCATTACAATCGGAAAACAATTGAAATTAGATTATTGAAGACCGAATTATTTTATTGATTCATTTATTATGAAAATCTCAAATTTGATTATTTGCAGACCATACTTCAAACAAAAAAAGTATTATGAATCAGTACTTGTATTGAATAGAAAGAATTTTACTTTGAATTACCATGAATCTTAATTTTTGGTTGTTTTTTTTAAATCAATTAATAAAAGGTTAAGTAGTAATGGTAAGCAATTATTGAATAAGGTAATTTCTTACCTTAATTTTTTTAATCCTTTTGAATTTGATTTGAAGAATCCTTAGAAATCGAAATGGTGATACAAACCAGAAGTCAATTGATGAATGAAATTGGCTTTAAGGACGAAACACATCACGAAGAATTGAAGCTACATAAAATTAATTTAGAATTAAGAATTAGGTTTCAAAACACATGTGTAACACTGAATATGAATGGCTTACACCAAAAAATGAATAGAATTACACAAACCCCGAATACCAAGCAAACAGCCATTTTTTCTGGCCTTGAATACTAAAAACAAACAAAAAAATAAAAGCCGTTGCAGGGTGATGCCATCTGTTGAAATACAAATAAATAGAACAAAAACCATAGACAATAAAGAATAAAAATGAAATAACTATTATGAATTATTTAAAAATTAAGATTAAAATAAATGTCTTTTATGGAGATGGAACAGTACTGTTTTAAAGTAATATACACAAATGTATATGAATATGTTTGAAACGTGTAATTTTTATATTTCAATTAACAACAATGGTTGGTTGGTTGTTTAGGCAGTTAAAGTTTTACGGTGCAAGGACCTATTTAGGACATAAGCGTCAAGCACAAGGTGTTTTTCGTACATTAGAATTTTCTCTGTTGATTAGTAGCAGGGAATAAATTAAGCTAAAAATTAAGGATAAAATAGACTAATTTTAAGGAAGTAAAGTAGATTTTGTTTTGTCCCTATGTTCGTAAAAGAAACTCATATTGTTTAAAATGACTTATAAAATTGTTATTTTAGGCCGTTTATGTACGCCCATTAAACTAGTTAGTATTACAGTATTCCATGAATTGAGTTTGGCTTGAGTTTAAAAGTATATCTCTTTTTTGCTTTTGGACCAATGTTTTCGCACAAAAAAAGAACCAACATAAACTAGTCAAAAATAAGTTTATAATTCAATTTTTAATTTATACAGAAAAATAATATTATAAAATAATTTAATATACTGATTTGTCTACCTACATACATGTATACATGCATACATCTAAAATGTTAATAAAATTCTCGTATTTTAAATAACTTTCAAAGAATATAAAGTTTTCATTTTCATCTATCTCTTAAAAACATACATATATTCTGTGAAAATAACAAAGAATATTTACCAAATGTATATTTAAAAAGCTATACTGAAATATATTAATGAATAAAAGAACTTTGTTTATATCAATAAAATATAGCGTGCATATATATGTGTATATATAAAATAACTTAATATAACATCCACATAATTTAAAAATATAAACTCAAGTACACAGAAAGGTACGTAAAAGGTAAAATGATAAAACATTAGAAGGTAATAGCTAAAAGGATAAAAGTGAATTTCTTTGAGTTTAAGGAAGATGATAGAATTCCTTTGTAAATTTGAGGAAGTAAAAGAATTATTCTACGTTCATCATTCGCGAAAAATTTAAAATGCGTATTTGAGCGCAAATTATATTACTTTCAAAACAGATAACAAAAGAAACAGAGTTTGTAATCGTACATTAGAATTTTCTCTGTTGATTAGTAGCAGGGAATAAATTAAGCTAAAAATTAAGGATAAAATAGAGGAATTTTAAGGAAGTAAAGTAGATTTTTTTTTGTCCCTATATTCGTAAAAGAAACTCATATTGTTTAAAATGACTTACTAAAACCTTATTTTAGACCGTTTATGTACGCCCACTATAAACTAGTTAGTAGTATAGTATTCAATGAATTTCGTTTGGCTTCAGTTTTAAAAGTTTTTTTTTCCTTTTTTTCATTTGGACCAATGCTTTCGTACAAAAAAAAGAACCAACATAAACTAGTCAAAAATGAGTTTATAATTCAATTTTTAATTTATACAGAAAAATAATATTATAAAATAATTTAATATATTGATTTGTCTATCTATATACATGTATACATGCATACATCTAAAATGTTAATAAAATTCTCGTATTTTAAATAACTTTCAAAGAATATAAAGTTTTGATTTTCATTCGTCTCTTCCAAACATACATATATTCTGTGAAAATAACAAAGAATATTTACCAAATGTATATTTAAAAAGCTATACTGAAATATACAATGAATAAAAGAACTTTGTTTATTCATTGTATATTTCAGTATATTTCAGATATATCTATCTCTCTATATCTATCTCTATATCTATCTCTATATCTATCTCTATATCTATCTCTATATCTATCTCTATATCTATCTATATCTATATCTCTATATCTATCTCTATATATCTATCTCTATATCTATCTCTATATCTATCTCTATATCTATCTCTATATCTATCTCTATATCTATCTCTATATCTATCTCTATCTCTATCTCTATATCTATCTCTATATCTATCTCTATATCTATCTCTATACCTATCTCTATACCTATCTCTATACCTATCTCTATACCTATCTCTATATGTATCTCTATATATATCTCTATATGTATCTCTATATATATCTCTATATGTATCTCTATATATCTCTCTATATGTATCTCTATATGTATCTCTATATGTATCTCTATATCTATCTATATCTATCTCTCTATATCTATATCCCTCTCTCTATATATATTTATATCTCTCTATCTCTCTATCTCTCTCTATATTCCTCTCGCTCTATCTCTATATCAATAAAATATAGCGTGCATATGTGTACATATGAAATAACTTAATATATCCACATAAATTAAAATTATAAACTCAAGTACACAGAAAAGGTACGTAAAAGGTAAAATGAGGAAACATTAGAAAGTAAAAGCTAAAAGCATAAAGCACAATAAATAAATTTTAAAATTAAAAAATGAAAAATAGTACTAAAACAATTCATAAAAACAAGTTAAATTGACCAAAATAAACCTTTACAACAATGGTATTTGACTTTAAAATATAGGAAAAAATCACATTTTAAGGCTAATTATTAAAACGCTGACATGCTATTTTAAATGTTGTATTTTAAAATTGAATGGCAGCATAACATCTTATTTTGGAAATATTTTAATCACCGTGTGCGGTCTTGAGGGGAATAAAATGATTGAAAGTGGTAGATTTCATTAAAGGTAAGTAATGTTTATATACCCACTGTTTAATCACAAGCAGGAAATTGTCATACAAATCAGCTGCATACCAGTCTGAAAACAATTCAAATGTGATTATTGGAGACAGAATCTATTCATAGTCTAGAGGCATCGGAATTAATCATGGCGATTCGCATTTAAAGCGAGAGAAAATGCATTCATAGTCCAATAAGCGGAGCAAAAGGGTTACAAAGCAATGAATAATTCCCCTTCTCATTATTAAATTAGTTTTTGGGAAAATATTATCAAGTTAATTTGCTAAAATAATTTTATACCCATGTATATCGTATGGAACGTAATTTATAAGATAAATATAAACACATATTGGGGTACAAAAATATATAGGGTTTTAGGTACAACATATACATAATGATATAACATGCCTCCCTGTCTCTCTCTCTATATATATGAATATATATATATATGACATGACTGAGAGGTTAAGGCAGGGAAGACACATTTGATTTCACATATAAGCCGAACGATAGCAGATTCGTTAGGGTGATGGCCTTCGATAAAGGAGTTCGTGGGTTCGAATCCCACAGAGGCATGGATGTTCGTAGTCGTTTGGAACTCGCTTTAAGCTGTAGGTCCCGGTCTTATTAGCCTTCGTGTTGCATAAAGTAGACCACAGCACTCCAAACTAAACCAAACCATTTCACATATAAACACTATTTTACTGTAATTCTTCTGTCCATGGCTATGCCGTTTAGATATTCTTTGTTCTCATCTTGGAGCGACAAGAGTGGAGGATATTATCAACCCGAGTTCACACTCAAAACGATGTCTTTTGCCGTTGATACCTAAGCGCAATTCCTATGTCTACCTCCGCGTCAGCTTTTTTACTCTGCATAGTTCCACTCGAGTTTGTGTTTTTATCCTGTTACGTTATTATTAATGAGTTCTAATTATTTTTAATTATAAGTAGCTGAATTCCTAACCCCCATTTTTAAACCTGACATATCTTTAGTAATGTTATTTTTTATATTAAAGACATCACATAAATAATTGATATTCCAATTCATAAAGATAAGACTTTCTGATTAGATATATAATTGTTTTATAGGGAGTACTCAAGTCTTGGTTCATTCCTCACCTTTTCTTTATAACTTATGACTTTAAGTCATCAACCCTTAATGTGACAATAAGGAGATTGCTTCTAACTGACCCTGAACATTTAACCTTTTATTCATTAAAGTTCCAGCTCATTCTAGCAATTTTTACTATTTTATTTTCTTTTATTATAGATATCAGCATATAAAGTGTCCTTTAGACAGCAGTGCTAGTACTTCAGTTTGATATTTTCTACACTAGATTGAAGTATTCAAGAAGGTATCTTTAAAGAAATTATAAAATTTTAGTGTACATGTTTAGTGTAACTTCCTTGAAAAACAGCATTAGAAAACTAAATGAAAATATTTCTTCCCTGTTTTTTGATAACAGTAACCAGCGACAAATCCCTCGATACTCGAGCACTAAGGCTATAAAAAGAGACACAAACAGCGTCAAGTTAAAAAGATATGCTTTTCGTCAAATTAAAAAAAATCTAAATAGACGTAATTTACATAAATGTACGTATTGTAATGTAAATGGTAATGTATTGTAGTGTACCGTAATATAAATAATGTAAATGAATGTAAACAACCTTACCTGAATAACCGATAGTCATTTAAGAAAATCTTGCGTTGTAGGTGATGCATTCACAGTAACACTTTAACCCACTTTCGGAAATATTTTGGAGATCTAGGTTATGTATTAAGAGGAAACTTCAAAATACAAAATAAATTAATAACTTTCGCCAAAAAATATATTCTAAATTATCTGAATAAAAAATTATGATAATAGAGAATGTTTCAAATTTGATAAAACTGTATTTCGAATTTCTACTTACTTCAGGTATATCTATTAATCAAAAGAAATTTACTCTACAAGAATAACACTTGTTTATGTTCTTTGTAAAGATTATAGTAATTAACTGTAGAATAATCACATTTCTGATGTAACTAGAATTATTTCGAGATGCCACTTAAAAAACCGTAGTATAAAATGCCATATTTTAGAAATAACATTTGTTAAAAACATCCACAGAATCTTTATATAAAATTTTATTGTTTGTTGTTCAGGGTGAAGAGACTACTGCATAGTGATCTTTTTCTAAACAAAATCATTTAATCATAAGTTGTGGTTTTATTCCGATAATTGGTAATACAGTAAATAAGTCTTCAAATTTATCAGTGTTACATATACCTCTAAATATTTGGATATAGCAACGCTGATGAATAAAAAAAAGGAAAATTCAATAAATTTCAAAAGTGTCATTCATTTTTTTTCTATTCAGGAGTGTAATGGAGTTTTATATATTATGCTATATAATTATGATACCATTTAAAATTTTCACACTGTAGTAACACACAAGATTGTTACGAATATATATCAAATTATACAATATTTATTGTTCATTGAACTAGGAACATAAAACAGATGAAATATCTTTCAGTGCTTTTTCGAAATCATTTTATTTTTTAAAAATGAGACCACATTTTTTGGAGTAAGTATTAGTTTTGAATTGCTTGAATCCATAAGATCTAGGCAACACGAGAGCTAATGAAACCGAGACCTATTGCTTAAAGACGATCCCAATCGGATATGACATCCATGTGAACAACGGGATTCGAACCCATTAATTCCTGTCCGAACAGCCACTCATTTAGCCATTATCCACTTTGCAGAGAAAGAATAATTTTTTTGTAAAAAATTTAGATCCTAACTCTAAACTAACTATTGTGAAAACTTTAAGAAAACAGAAAAAGTCTAAGAAATGAATGTGATGAATAGCTTTCTAGTTAAATACTTCACCGTAGTGACCCTACTGAGTTGGAAATATAGAAATTTGGAATTGACAAAGGGAATAAAAGTCTGCTCGTGATTCCTAGTATTTCTAAAAAGAATATTCACAAAGAATTTGTCTAAAAAAGAATATTGTGGAAGGTAAAATAGAGCAGGCTATAGAAAAGGTGGCATCAGGTGGAAATTCTGGCAAAAATAAGCTATTTTCCCCCCAAAAAAATACTTGCGACTCGTAAATCAACACAACAGACAAGTTGACAAGTGTCACATGTAGCTGTGCTTTGTCATAGAACATAAGAATATATTGTGTTCCTTTGTTCTTGAAATATATTAAAAGAGATTGATGTTATAGATATTTCTGGTATATTAATTAACTATACAGCTTGATAATAATGATATTATCCATATACATGTAACGATATTTTAACCCAAAACTATTTAACTTAATTAGAATTGTATTATAAAATGAAATTCTAGATATTATATCCCCAATATTACAACCTTTGCTTCTCTTCTGATTATGATAACCTTTAGCGACCCCGCATTCACCAAAATTAGTTTCCGCTTATTTCAACTATTAACTGAGTTTCGACTGTCGCGTCTCCCATATTATTATTTTTTAGCTTTTTTATTCGCTGTCTCACTAGTACATCCCACTATGTTACAAAATGTAGTGTGTTTCGGAGATAGAGCACCATACATGAGGTGTCTCAATAAACTGTATTTTTAATTAATTTTTTATGCATATTTCAAAGCCAATGACTGCAAACTATCCACCATGGATACTGTTTTTTCTTTTGTGTTGGGTATATAAACAGTAGAACCTTGATTATCCTAAATGGGACCAAATTACTTCCGATAATCGAGAGTTCATCAACAATCATCTAGTTTAATATGTAGTATCGCCATTGGTGCAATAGCATTCGATTTTTCTGGCTCGGCAGTAGTTTGGTTTGGTTTGGAGCGCTACGGTCTACATTTTGCAACACGAGGGCTAATGAGACTGGGACCTACTGCTTAATGCAGATTCCGAACGGCTAAGAACATCCATGCCACAGTGGTGTTTGAACACACGAACTCCGGTTTCGAAGGCCAGCACCCTAACCATTCGACCATCGTTCGGCGGCTCGGCAGTAGTACCATCCAAATTTCGAAATGGGTGTGTTTTTGTTTAGGACAGGGATGTTTGAATGTGGCGAAGAGTACACTCATAGAAAGAACTGGTAGTTTGGAAAGGACGGCAATACAAAAGGAATGCGGGAAAAAAGAAAATTTAAAAAATGCATGTTTGTGAAGAGAAAATTTTGGATAATAGTAGAAAGTGAAAAAAAAGTAAAGAAACCGAATTCGGTTAACGGAGAGTTTCGGTTAATCGAGATTCTAGTGTTAGAGAGAGATAGAAAGAGGGAGCGAGAGAGAGAGAGAGATAGACAGAGAGAGAGAGAGAGAGAGAGAGAGAGAGATAGAGAGAGATAGAGAGCGAGATAGAGAGCGAGATAGAGAGCGAGATAGAGAGCGAGATAGAGAGCGAGATAGAGAGAGAGAGAGAGAGAGAGAGAGAGAGAGTGAAAGAGAGAGTGAAAGAGAGAGTGATAGAGAGATAGAGAGAGAGAGAGAGAGAGAGAGAGAGAGAGCGAGAGAGACAGAGAGAGATGGAGCGAGAGAGAGATAGAGAGAGATAGAGAGAGATAGAGAGAGATAAAGAGAATGTGCGTGTGTGGCTTACACACACTGGGGAAAAGAAAGCAAAACCACTGGGGACTGCGGAACTAGTTTTAAGTGGCCCTGTTTTATAAATTATTTATATACGACTGTAATGTACAACTATTAATATACGACCTTAAATAAAATGTTATGTGTTGGCAAAGAACATGGAAAAAACATTTAAAGTTATTGCAAAAGTTCACAAGGGTTAAAAAACTACTCTTGCCTAATTCTATTGTTAAGAAATTTAAAAGAAATTCTATTCTTATTTTAAAGAGAAAAAAAACCCTTATTTACTTTATTTACATTTAAATTATTTCTTGTCTCTTGTACGCAAAGGAAATACTTTGAGAGCACATTATCTTGATAATGACTACTACAATTTTTTTTCTCCTTTGATGATACAGAATTCTCCTACAATAATTTCCTCGTTTTATTGTGACATTAAGAAAGCAGAACTGTGTCTCCACGATGTCGCCGTTTTAATCTCTGTCGGACGATGCAGTTCAGATGAATGACACTTAAAGTGCACTTTTCGCTTAACATTTTATGTGGAGCAGAAGTGAAATAAATCGCTCTCCTAAGAAATAATATACTTTTTTGGAGAAAGTACAAAACAGTATTTTATTTTACTTTAGTTAGGTTAATAGTAGTTAGAAACGGGAATGTTATTTTATATAGAAGAATCTCTGTAAGATAAGAAAGATACATATAATTATTAATCTTAGCGATTTTATTTAAGGGCCATTAATAGAATAAAAGTTAATCATAGACATTGTATTTAAAATTTCTCTAAAATATGTTTTTGTTTGAAACTGCTTTTTGTAGCATCTGTTATAATTAACAAAATACAAGATTTCTATAAAAAGTATAACATAATTTAGTGTTTAATAATTTTTAAAATAATGAAGCTATTTCAAAGTATTACGTAAAATATTTCATAAATCAAAGTTAATAAATGATAATACATTTTATCCTTTACTGTCTACTCAATACGATCATAATGCTTAATTTATTCAAGTATATATTATTTAGAATACCTTTTTATGTGTAACATTCTTAAATTATTTAAAATGGTTATTATAAATAATTCTTATTAAAAATAGTCATTTAAAATTTGTGCAACAATATCATTTTTTTAATCTGCTCTTAGTATCATGTTGCATAATTAAGGACATACAGGATATTTATAAAAGTCGGACATATTTTAATTTTTAATAATTCTTATAATAAAGCTTTTACAAAATGTGTGAGTAAACAATTTCGTAAATCAAAGTTAATAAATTATACATTTTAACGTTTACTGTCCACTCAATACGGTCACCATGCGTAATTTATTCTAGTCTATATTATTTAGAATACCTTTTTATGTGTAACATTCTTAAATTATTTAAAATGCTTATTATAAATAATGATCATTTAAATAATAAGCATTTAAAATTTGTACAAAAATATGATTTTTTTAATCTGCTCTTTACATCATGTTGCATAATTAAGGACATACAGGATATTTATAAAAGTCTGACATATTTTGATTTTTAATAATTCTTATAATAAAGCTTTTACAAAATGTGTGAGTAAACAATTTCGTAAATCAAAGTTAATAAATTATACATTTTAACGTTTACTGTCCACTCAATACGGTCACCATGCGTAATTTATTCTAGTCTATATTAATTAGAATACCTTTTTATGTGTAACATTCTTAAATTATTTAAATGCTTATTATAAATAATGCTCATTTAAAATTTGTACAAACATATTTTTTTTTAAGTCTGCTCTTTGCATCATGTTGCATAATTAAGATTATAAAGATTATTTAAAAAGTCGCACATATTTATATTTATAATTCTTATAATAAAGATATTTCAAAATATATGAGTAAACAATTTCGTAAATCAAAGTTTATGAATCATAATAATACATTTTAACTTTCGCTGTTCACTTAATAAAATTATATTGTAAGTTATTATATTCTATACAATTTAAAATACCCTTTTATGTGTAACAATTTTAAATTATTAAAATGCTTATTTAAATAATGCTCATTTAAATAATAACATTTAAAATTTTACAAAAATATGTTTTTTTAAGTGATTTTGCATCATGCATAATTAAGATTATAAAGTATATAAATCTGACAGATTTTTATTTTGTAATTCTTATAATAAAAAGATTTCAAAATGTGTAAACAATTTCATTTAAATTATAATACAATAATACATTTTGACTTTTGTTCACTTAATAAAAAATTATATTGTAAGTTATATATTCTATACAATTTAAAATATTTTATGTGTCAATTATTATTATATTTTAATTATTTAATAAATTAAAATTGTACATATGTTTTTGTTTGAACCTGTTAACGTAGTATAAGAACAACATACAGAAGTATATAAAAAATTCTCAGATTTTGATATTCATTTTAAAAATCCAGAATTTCAATTATGTGTGTAAAAATATTCATAATTTTTAATTTATAAATACATTTTACTTTTTTTGTATACAGTAGAACCATCTGTAATGTATTCAAAAAGAACATATGTGTAAAATATTAAATATTCAAATATTTATATGTTTTTACAGGACAAACTCTGAAAACAGAAGAAGTACTTAAAATTTTGTACCATAACATATTAAGACTTCTTTAAAATATCCAGTTACCATTTATGCCTCAACAATTACAATTTCAAAGAAAAAAGTTTATTCATACAATATAATACACCTATGCGTACATTAACAATATTTACAAGAAGTTACAATCTGAAAATGAGAATTTATTGGGATAAAATATGTGTATTTACAAAGCACAAACGAAGTACGAATGCCAAAGGTGTCTATGGAAATCCTGGAAAATGTTTAATATTTTTTATTAGGGATAGATTTAAATTACCCCCTTGACATACAATGACTGACGTCTGGGAGACGTCAGTCTTCTCATGTGCCAAAGTAGATTTTGACGTTTCCAAAATGTTGTTATCTCTCTTCGACAGACGCCGTGCAGCATTATATTAAATCGTAATTTTCTACTATTACTTGAGTATTGTACATCATATGTAAACCTCATTAAATATTACACAGAAATGAATATAACAAAGTAAATCGTTCTCTTTTTCAAATTTTCCAAAATTGTTCAGATGAGCCAGAACTAAATACTATTTTTCGGACACATCAGATTCCGTTTTACTTGTAAGTCAAAGGGTAAATAACATTAATGGCTAGATAGGTTGAAAATGGTTTTATGGAACTTGTCAATGAAATTCAATATTCATCTCATTGTTAATATAAGGATAATTGTTGATTTCATGAAACGTAAGGAAAAAATGTAGGCACCCACAGTGGATATTAGGATTTTACAATCATTTTTAGTAATTCATAAAATTTCATATTTTGAACCTACATTGATGCGGATAACAAAATGCAACATTCTACACATTCGGCTAATATGCGAAGTAAATTGAATTTTAAAAAACTTCATTATTGATATTTTTCAGGAAATCATTTAGAATTTTTTTAAATTTGTAAATTAATAAACGTTTTATATTAATTAGTGTAACATGTTTACCGATTTTTTAAAATTACATCTGTTAAGAATTTTTTTTATTAAATATAAGTAGAAACTATGCATTTCTGTTTTAGTTTAATTTAACACAGCATTTGTTATTTTCATTTTATTTTTTATATCAATTATGATGCAGTTTAGAATATTTCAGGAGATTAGCGTCAAATAAGAATATTAGTTCGGTACACTTTTCAAGTAGCCTTGAGGGATGTAATAACATAATTTATGATGCTTAAAAGATATAGTTTCACATCTAAGAAAATATTTTAAAACTTATGAATAAAATTTAATCATGTACAACAATTTTTATGGGCCCATTTTTACTACATAGCAACTAAAAATACATTAAACAAATGTATAGTTTACTTTAACACAGCATTTGCGGTTTACATTTTATTTTTTTATATGACTTATGATGAAGTTTAGAAAATCTCAGGAGAATAGTGTCAGATCAAATTATTAGTTCGGTACACTTTTCAAGTTGTCTTGAGGGATATAATATTATAATTTATGATTATTAAATATATAGTTTCACATCAAAGAAAATATTTTAAAAATTATGAATAAAATTTAATCATGTTCAACCATTTTTACTGTATACAATGGTTTTTCAAACTAAAAATACATTAAACAAATGGATAGTTTACTTTAACACATCATTTGTGGTTTACATTTTATTTTTTTACATGAATTAGGATGAAGTTTAGAAAATCTCAGGAGAATAGTGTCAGATCAAATTATTAGTTCGGTACACTTTTCAAGTTGTCTTGAGGGATATAATATCATAATTTATTATTCTTAAATATATAGTTTCACATCAAAGAAAATATTTTAAAAGTTATGAATAAAATTTAATCATGTTCAACCATTTTTACTGTATACAGTGGTTTTTCAAACTAAAAATACATTAAACAAATGGATAGTTTACTTTAACACATCATTTGTGGTTTACATTTTATTTTTTTTACATCAATTATGATGAAGTTTAGAAAATCTCAGGCGATTAGTGTCAGATCAGTATATTAGTTCGATACTCTATTCAAGCAGCCTTGAGGGATATAATAACATAATTTATGATGCTTAAAAGATATAGTTTCATATAAAAGAAAAAAATTAAAAGTTATGAATAAAATTTAATCATGTACAACAATTTTTATGGGCCCATTCTTACTGTATAGAGCGGTTTTTCAAACTAAAAATACATTAAACAAATGGATAGTTTTTTATGGCTGTTTTATATAAATCAAAAATTTAAATATCTCTAACTACTTTTTTATCCATACCTGCTTAGAAAGCTTATATATATTGTTCACAAAATGTAGCTCTATACACATTTGGGTACCCAGCGAAGTAAATTGAGTTTTAAAAATCTTAAATTCATTATTGATATTTTTTATGAAATCATAAAAAAATGTTTAAATTTTGTAAATTAATAAAGATTTTATATTGATTTGTGTAATATGTATACCTATTTTTTAAAATTACATCTGTGAAGAATTTTTTTATTAAATATAAGTAGAAACTATTCATTTCTAGTTTAGTTTACTTTAAAACAGCATTTGTGATTTACATTTTTTACGTGAATTATGATGAAGTTTAGAAAATCTCAATCGATTAGTGTCAGATCAGTATATTAGTTCAATAATCAAGCAGCCTTGAGGGATATGATAACATAATTTATGATGCTTAAAAGATATAGTGTCATATAAAAGAAAATATTTTTAAAGTTATGAATAAAATTTAATTATGTACAACAACTTTATGGGCTTAATTTTACTGTATAGAGCGGTTTTTCAAACTAAAAATACATTAAACAAATGGGTAGTTTTTTATGGCTGTTTTATAAATCAAAAATTTAAGTACCTCTAACGACTTTTTTATCCATACCTGCTTAGCTTCTATATTACGTATGAATTAAAAATATTGATTTTCGGATTAGTTTACTTTCCCACAGCTTTTGTGATTCAATTATTTTTTCTGGGAATTAATCATAATGAAGCTTAGAAAATCTCGGGTGATTAGTGGCAGATTAAGCCATTAGGTTTGTACATTTTTCAGGTAGCCTTCAGAGGTATAATAATATAATTTATGAGGTTTAGATAGATATAATTTTAAAAAGAATTTTTTTTAATTGCAGGAAAAAAATTAAAGCATATACAAATATTTAATGTGTATAGTTCAAATAAGGAGTCATTTTATATACAAATTAATTGTAAGTAATATAGTAAGCATTCTAATTGTTTATATTTTATAAGCCATTGTTGGAAGATATTAATAATAATTAAATCATTTTGTATAGTTAAATAAAATTTAAACTTAAAACTTTTTTTTTTTAATTTTTACACTTTTTGAATTTTAATATTTTTGTTATATATATATATATATATATATATATATATATATATATATATATATATAATATATATATATATATATATATATATATATATATATATATATATATATATATATATATATATATATATATATATATATATATATATATATATATATATATATATATATATATATATATTATATATATATATAATATATATATATATATATATATATATATATATATATATATATATATATATATATATATATATATATATATATATATATATATATATATATATAATATATATATATATATATATATATATATATATATATATATATATATATATATATATATATATATATATATATATATATATATATATATATATATATATATATATATATATATATATATATATATATATATATATATATATATATATATATATATATTATATATATATATATATATATATATATATATATATATATATATATATATATATATATATATATATATATATATATACGAAGTGCATCTAGAAAGTAAGTTTCCCTACTTAAAAAGAAAAAAGAACTTTTACTTTCAGGGACATATTTATTGGCACCAAGTACAGCAATGTTTCAGCTATTTTTCAATATAGACACCACCAGAATTGAGACATTTGTCGTATTGTGGGATCACCTTTTGTATCCCTCTGTCATAGAGCCCTGCGGCCTGTGAATGGAACCAGCTTTCCTGTTCCAGAACACCGTGAACATCCCTTTCCGTACCGACAGCGTCTTATTTTGAATTTGGTTCTAACATAAGATCCATTATAACGCAAATGCATTGGCAGTTGCTTGGTTTCCGAGGTAAAGTGCGATATCCAAGTCTCACTGCTCGTGGCAATCCTGTCGAGAAACTCGTCGCTGTCATCGTAATACCATAGCAGAAGTGTCAATGCTACTCCTAAGAGTTGAATTTTGTGTTCGTTTGTCAGTTATGGCTCATAGACCTGACAGAGTTGACGATGAAGTTCAATAGGCGCAATGCTTTGTGCATTGAAAATCATCGACCAAACCTTGCAGGCGGCGGGAGAAAGAATTAGAGTTTCCATATCAGACCACTGTTACCATGCTACTGTCAGCAGTCGGGACCTGTTCAGCTGCCATATGATTGATACGTCATAGATCTGTTACGCATGCGCAATTGGCACAGCTAATTACGTTTACTTTAACGGGGAAAACATCGGAAATCTTACTTTCTGGATACAACTCGTACTATTTGTTCACTACCCAAAACTACATAGATTTTGAGGTAAAGAAATATTTGGCTAACATTTAGTAATTTTTTGCGCTTAAATGAATAAAGACCTAAGTAACTTGTACAATTTCCAAGCACAGTTTTTCATTATACATATAGAACATCTGTTTTAGATATTTACAAGTATCCTACAGTAAGTATAAATGCATTCAATTCAATTAAACACAAACGAATGAAAAAAAGAATTTAAAGCTTCCATTTCTTAAAAAAAACTGTATAAATGAAATATAAAACTATACATAAATAATTGTTAATTTTTAAAAATACAGCTTTCAAATTTTGCATGTAGGAGTAAGGAGGTTAAAACAATTATTTGAGCTACTAAAACAATCCGATATTTTAATTGTATTTGAAGTATCATAGGGAGTAGCATACTTTTTTTAAAATTCTTTTCACAGCAATAAATAGTATAACACTCATATTGAATAATGAATTAGGCATTC
The DNA here is from genome assembly GCA_032207245.1 of Pardosa pseudoannulata. Lineage (NCBI taxonomy): Eukaryota > Metazoa > Arthropoda > Arachnida > Araneae > Lycosidae > Pardosa > Pardosa pseudoannulata. Next base: position 17,730,189 of record CM063501.1, read on the forward strand.
AATTTTATAATGCAAAAAAGTTCAATAATTTTTCTTATAATTTTACAAATTATTAAGCATTTCTGAAGTTTTTATTCATGTAGTTCTCGTAATAAGTATTTTTACATTGTCTGTAAAACCAGATGTATACATAAAAGAATATATATTTGAAAACGTTAAGCGGCTTTAGGCTCTTTCTTATAAAATTTCTCTTTGGGATATTTTAAATTGTAGTCTGTTACAACGAATTCTCAATTTCACACTAAGTGGTCACGTCTTGCAGTAGTATTTCTTTCACTGAAACAACTTTGTTACCCAAGTTGCATTTACTTGTGTAAGTTTGGGGAAACAACTTACTATCGGAATGTTTTATTTTAAAGTATAGTACTCAGTTAAAGAAAAATTTAAAAATTCCTACACAGCACTTCAAAAAATTAAATTATGCTAATATTATTGAAAACATGTTTTGAATACAATATGGGGTTGTACCAATAACGTTGCATTGAAGTAATATATAATTTTAAGAAAATATATATGAAGCTTTTACGATAAGAGAGAAAATTGTTTGAACTAAATTCAGTAATTACATTTCATATAATTGATAATTCTGTTACAAGAATGATTAAACAAAGTTATAAGATAATATTTAATGAATTAAACCAAGTGTATTTCAACACATATCTGTAAATTTGTGAAAAGGGAATTTATTTTTTACCCTTTCAGGAAGTGATTTTCAAGTACATTTCATATATGGTGAGTGAGATTTATACATATTTGGTAATTTTTGATCAAATTTAAAATAAGTTTTTAAAATTCTAGAAATAAGTCTCACATATAATGCCATTTTATACTTGGTAGTTGTTAATAAATCAATATGTCAATCGTGAAAATAAACAATATTATATTTAGTCTAATCTATAATCTTAAAAAATTGCAACCTACTTGAAAGAGTAAGAAACAGGATAAAGTAAAATCTAGTAAATATTTAACCCTTAATTTGGCTAAGTCTGGCCGCTACACCGGACATGTATAACTACTATATAACATAATTTTCAGTGTTCACCACAGCGGACATTAATTATATTAAAAATGAAAAATGATATATTATTTTTTGTTTATTTTACAGAGATCCTAATATCTATACATACATCGGAAAATAACAGAGATTAAAATTAAAAATATTTGAAAAAACATCTTGTCAAATTAAGGGTTAATAAATAAACATTTTAAAGTTATAAAGAATTTGACTAGATATTTTTAAATTGAAACATTATTAATCATTGATGCTAAAAACTTATGAACATAATACGGAATTTTTTCGCTTTTTACTAAGACAGTAGAATATAAAATTTGTTTTCATCTGAGGAATAATTAGTAGCAAATAAATCACTAAATGTTACATTAATAAAAGGGAACTGTAGTAAAACAATTTTTTATTGTAGAGCATTTTATTATTATTTATTGCTTATATAAATGGGAAGTATTTTTAAAAACCTACCTACTGGGAGTTTATAAATAAGAATTTCTTGCTCTCCAGGTTGGATGTTTGGTGTGGTTTTTGTTTGGAGTGCTACGGTCTACTTTTTTTGCAATAAGAGGGTTATTGAGACCTGGACCTACAGCTTAAAGCCGATTCCTAACAGCTAGGAACATCCATGCCGTAGTGGGGTTCGAACCCATGTACTCCGGTACCGAAGACCAGCACCGTAACCAATCGGTCATTGTTTGGCTGATGTTTGGTGTGGAACCTACCCAGTAAAAGAATTTTAGTACAGAAACCTCAACAAAGTGCAATAATTGATTTCAATCTATCCAAACGATAACGTGAGAAATGGTACATGGAATGTTCGCCCCATGTTTAAAAATAGAGTGCTGAAACACTTTAAATTTACGCATTTGAAAAATCTGTGATATTTCAGACCAGAAGAAATCATTCACTAGACGACTGGATGAAACTGAAAAATACCTAAGTGTTTTCAATTTAGTTTAGAGAGAAGTTTCTTTTGGTGGTAAGCGCTCGAAAGAGAGCATAGTTGAGGCAGCCAAGGAGTGCAAAAGGTTGTTGTGCTCATAAAGAAGTAGAAAAAATTACAACACTTATTACAAATACAATTTACATGTAGTACGTATAGAAAAAGTTTTTATTAATAGTCATCATTTTGTTTATAACACAAGCCAAAACTTATAATCTAATATTTTGTTTTTCTTAACATAACCTGTATTGTTTTTGTTAAACATGCATAACTATGCAAAGCATAATCAAATAACATGTTGTTTTAGTAACATTATTTCATGATACATAATTAATATCAGTGACAAGAAAGAAAACCGAAATATTTTCCTAAAACACATAAACGTAATATATTTTCCAAATTAAGATATTTTTATTATTTCACACTTAAAAAATGAAATTTTCATTAAACGACCATGGAATTTCAGCTGATAAAAATTTAAAAAATATTTATGAATATTGTACACCTGGAGATAAAAAATCTTTCTATTATTATTCTTTCCTTTTTAATATTATATACGATCACTTACAATAGTAACTAAGTTTTATGGTTGTACTAGTACATCCGGAACAAAGTCCATTACTCATGTTTGTTGTTTTGCACATGCAAATTTCTTAATGTCATTTACTTAATTTTATGTTATATATAACGGCGTAATATGTTTTTTTTTGTTGTTGTTTGTGTGTTTGAAAAAGAATGTTTCTCTTCCTTCAATTCTTTACATTACAACAATGGTAAAATCCAAAAAGCAACCTGTTAAAAATTATGTCCAATTTATGCGTAAAAAGAATTTATATTTTTCGTCGTAATTTTCACAATAACTACAGTTATATGTTGCTAATAATATACTAAGTTTTGAAAATATTTATTAAAAATTAAATTAGATTTTACCATTCACTGTCCCTTTAATATAAAGATTCTATTTTAAATTCTTGATTATAAATAGTACATTAAATTTAACTTTAGATTTACAAAGAAAATAGTATTTCAGAACTTCCGATCTTCACAAAAAGATTTATATTTCCCTGGAATTAACCTTTTTTAAAAAAACGTTTCTTGTTAATGCATGATTTGAAATGAAAATAATGATAATCGCGTTTTTCGCATGACCCAGCAAAAACCATTAACCTTATTTCGAAGTGTATAGCTTATATCAAACTTAAAATGAGCTTGCCTCAGCATGATGTAAAAGTTAAGGAACAAAAATCCACTATTTCCAACATTTTATCGCAATAAAGTGCACTTAGTGGAGTTTCAATTTTTTTCTTCTCAGTAGCGGCGGATTTTATGGACTTCAAGAATGTTTTTGGTTTATTATCGTATAAATAGTTATTTTTGCGATACGTTAATGTTAAAACGTCAATTAAATGTCATTTAAGAATAAATGTTTTTAAAAATCTGCAAACTATATAATATAAAGAAAATTTTAATGTTTTTTTTTACTATTTTTGTTTTTATTTCAAGATGTGCTGAAAAACTTATTTTTATTGAAAATAATAAATATTTAATTGTTTGCAGTAAGAGTATAATCTACTTTTGTATAAAAATGCAGACAAATTTATGATCACAATTGTTAAATTAAATTTATAATGTTAAACAGTTTGATAATTTGTATTTCTCTACAAATAAACAGGTAAAAACAAATATGAAAATATCTTAATATTACTATAGCAAAATGTCGAGATAATTACTTAAAGTTAAGTTTATCTGGTTCAATGGTTTTGGATAGTTTTGATGCTTAAGTGTAGACAGTATTTCAAAAGGACATTTCAAGAGTTTGCATGCAACACAATTAAAATTTAAATATAACATAAGTCTTCTTATATTATATGATAACATTTTAAATCAGTTTTGTATTTCCTCTTCAAAATAAAGTGTATTCTCGATACTGCTTTACGCATTTTATATACCTTCAAAGCATTAAAACAATAAAAATTTCTGATGTAGATAACATTTCATTTCCTTGCATTATTCTTACATTACCACATTCTTACATTGCTTCATACACGCCATTATATGATGCGTCATCACAATTATCGTTGACAAATCGACAATAGAATTTAAAATTTATAGTTTTTAAATAAAAAAAATGTTGTAAATACGACCATTCTGGAGCACAGTGCAGTGCTATGGACCCGAGGCAAAGCCTCCTTCAGGTGTTGTCTAGGGTCCAGCTCACATCACATGATGTCATACCAGGATGTAATAACCCAAGACACAAGTCCAAGATTTGATCTTCGGACTGGGCAAGGTTGACTTAGTCTTTCATACCTTCAATGTGTAGACAAACTGAGGACCAAGCATGATTGGGAATTAAACAATGTGGGTTCGAATAAGGTTGATCGCCTAACCGGGACATGACACACCATAGGGTCCTTGGTCTCGGAAAAGGAAATTGGTGCCGTAGGCCATGATCTACTAGTTGGGCTGTAATGATGAGTTTAGCTTAGTAATAAAGCAGGTAGAAATTAAAAATTAGTTTCAACAAATAGCATGTTTTTATTTTTTACATCTGGAATTAAAACCAGTTTTTGAACACCCCTTGGATACGTTCATACATTTCTGTTGTATTGCTGTAAAATAAAAGAGCTGTATTATTATTATTATTATTCGTTTGCGTTGTCTTATGCCCCTTGGTCAATCCAAGTACGATTTCAGCCAATGTCAACTCGATTTAAGGCAAAAGCCTTTCGTTTTTTAACGAGCACCGCCAGGGTGAAAGTACGACTTATGCTCAAGTGGGTCCTCGTATTTTTGAAGCAGGAACCAAGCAGAAGACCCATAGGCTTGGCCTACCACCCTCAGAGGTATTGATTGAGAACTTGGAGGACATTGGGAATATTTAAACATTTTACTCGCCCCAGTCACCTTTAACGAACACGTCGGATCTTAGACCATATAGGGTTCCGAAACGGCAACCTTGCAGTTACGAGAACGTTGCCATTACCGACTGAGCTACGATGGCTCATTCGTTTTCGTTATACATAGTGCTATAAGAGTTGGATGCTCTCAGCTAGATAATAAAAATGTTCAAATATAAAATTTTATCCCTATATGAGTAATCATTCTTGAGCGATTCCCATAGGATTAATATCCATTATCTTGAAACTTTTCATGATAAAGTAAGAATTGCAAGTACAACATTAAACCACTAGTAAATATTTCTTAAAGAACCTGCACAAATAAAAGCTTTTTTATACACTAATAGAAAATTAAGCCGCCTATAAAATAGAGTTTTAGTTAATAAATAATTTCTATTTTTGTAAAGAATTTTAATAAAAAAAATATTAGAATACTTTTTGAACATTTGTTCCATGCTAGACACATTTTAAGTGATATTTATTCAATAAAATAACAACTTCAAAATTCGTAGCTTTCAAAACAGATGAGAAAGAGTAACACAACAAGTAAAAATTTCCGAAGTTCAGAGCAGTGCTTGCAGCATCATATTAAATGAAGAATTAATCTTGAACGGTACAAATTGGGAAATTAGATTAAATCAAGAAATTAAGTCATCCGAAAAGATCAGGGATTTTTACTATTTTGAAATCAATTATGCCAGATAACCACGAACGAAATTAATTTCACAAAGACTTTAAAGCATTTTGTGGTTTACTTAGCTTTCTAGAATTAATTAAATCTCGTCACGCTTCATTTATGCCTGTGCTTACGGCAACCTTGAGTTAAAAAAAAGGCAATTTTTCGGAAAGAAATATCCGATGCGTCTAATCTAACGGATATTTAAATCACATTTAATTTGCATTATAAACTCATGTATTTTATTAATTAGGTAGTTCATTTTTGCGTAAAATAATATGTTATCAATGAGTTTGTAATATCGTGATTCATTGAGGAAGTACCGGAAATTAAAATGGGAAAATAATAAGTTGACGTATAGCGTAAAACGTTTAGTGATTAAAAGCTGATACAAATTTAGGTGGAATAAATGGCCTTTTAAAGAAAATTTGGAGTCATTTATATTTGAAACTTAATATAAGACTGAGGTCTTATTTTATAGGATTTTTTAAGTTATGGTGATATGATTTAAGCAAGATTAAATAAGCACCAATAGTGCTATTAGGAAAATAGTAACATAGCTTTAAAAAACAGAGTTTGTGACATAAGAAAGTATCACTTATTCTAAGTGATATTTTAAGACGTCATAAATAGTGATTTTTAAAAAAACAATGTCGTTTAACAAATAAAATAATGTTAAAATTGAAAAAACAATTGATATTTAATCATCAGAATAAAAATACCTTTCATAAACAACGTAAACACTTTTCTTATAACATACTGTATCTGGTAAGTGAATATTCCCTCATAGTAAGCAAAACGTCAGTTTTCCCAGGTGTCCATTTTATATCTCATTTCAATTCATTCATGTTTGAATACACAGAAAAACATGAATAGATTTAAAAAATCTCGAATGTTAACACATTGTATGCGGGAAACATACTAATACGTTTTCTGACTATTTATACTTGAGCGCGGGTCACGTACTAATACGTTTTCTGACGATTGATACTTGAGCGCGGGTCACGTACTAGTACGGGTTAGTGTAACAGCAAGGTTTGTTTGTGGGTACAAAAATAACGGTATATACAGGAAAACGAAGCCTAATGTTCTTGTCTACTACATAGATTCTGGAGAAATTTAGACAAGGAAAAACTAGTTTTTACATCAGTCGATGCGACTAATGTAAAATTAAATAATTTTCGATTTATTGAGATTTAAATAAATAACTAAATTCATCGCAAAACGCCCACTCCCGGTACAATTCCGCTACGAAATGTACCAGTACACAATGTGTTAAGAATTAAACTAACAGAAAGGGTAATCGGCAATCATACCTCTTTTTCATAATCAACATAATGCCTTTCTTATAACATACTGTGTCTGGTATATAAATATTGAATCATGAAGAGCAGAACAAAATCCCATAGGAGCCAATTTTACATTATACTGCAATACATTCATGTTTGCATATCCACCAACATATGAACTGCTTTTAAATACACCAACATTTCAAAATCCTATAGTTATATTCAAGAAGATTTCCACAACCTGCCTTAAAGAACTCCTTAGGTAAAAGTATAATCTTCAGACAAACCTCTTTTTCATGAACCGCTTCCGGTAAAATGACGAGGCTAGCTCGTCATTGGTGTTTCATTCCATACCGCACAATGACGAGCTACACTCGTCATGCGATTAAAGTTTCTGTTAAATATGATAATTAATTTAGTTTAAAATTTCTAGTGTACTGAATTTAGCAACACTTTTGTTACTTGTGGAAATCCCAGGTCACTATTACATATTGTTTAATTAGAATTTCTTGGTACAAGTCACTGAAAAATTGATGAGTCAGAATAAAAGAAAACCTACTAAGAAGTGCCGTGTGAGTTACAAGAATCAAATTAGAATTGAGACTCTCTGGCGGTGTAAACAATCCAGAATTCCTTTGCACTTTGTTTTGAAAAGTACCACTCGCTTGAAGACTATTGTATACCTTATTAATGTTTTGCTTTGATATTTTCTTAATTTTGCCGCTTCTGATATTATTTAACACTATGTAAAAAGTGGATTTTAATTAAGAATATGTAACAATTGTAAAATGAAACAAGTTTTTTAAATAAAAATAAATGGTTACTTCATGCACAGTTTTTCATTATTAAATCGCACCGGAAGGGGTTAAAAAAGCCGAACTCATTAATCTCCGTTGGTGAAACTTAACCAAAATTTTTCAAATCCTTTGATATTTCTTATCGAAAACTGAGCAGGAAAGACAATCACTATAAGGAATGCTTGAAATAGTTCTAGTAAGAAAGAAATCCTGAACAATACCGTATCTTTAAGAGAGTCAAGTCTTAGTGTATAGATTAGATAGGAAATGCATAAATGCATTCATTTTGTATATATATGAGATATCTATACAGCTTTTAAGCAGCTTCGATAATATTATAGAAAACTAGTTACCACACTCATATATAATTCATTATTATACAACTATAAGTTTCATAAAAATGTATCCCAAATACTAATCGTGATACTACTAATAAAATAACAATCTTCTAATTTCTAATTCATTTTCTGTCTCTGTAATCTATTCTTGTCTACGAATAAATAATATTTTAAAAAATATCAATAAAAAAACATTATAATTTGGCAAAGTTGCTATATAAAAAATGTTTTAATAAGCCTTTCATAATTTGAAATATTCGGCAATATTTGGTTAAACTAAAGATTCTAACAGGAAAGCAACGGACTTGAGTGCGTGCTATTAATTAGTCTCGGAGGACTTTTCGAACTCAGACGTGTTCATCATAATTCACTTGGTGTAATATTTAAACTTCCGTGGAAGTCAGAGGTGGAGAAATAACGTCACATATAATAAATGTTTGCAGTTGCCATCAGAAATGTGAAGCTGTCAACAGTTTGCCACATATATTGTGTTAAAATACATTTCCCTATTTTAATATGTAATATTGAAAATTATATTACCTAATTTTAAAGTATGTGTCATATCTATATGGCCGATTTTGAAAAAAAAATTGGATATTTATCTATCTATATATGTATACATAAAAATAAATGCATATACACATATCCGTATACATATACACGTATATGTATATGTATTTGTAGGTATATATGTATATGCATGCATATATGTAAATGCATAGGTATACATACACACACATATATATTAATATATACACATATATGCATATATATGCGTATATATATGCGTATATATATACACACATCATATATATACACACACATATATATATATATATATATATATATATACATATATATATATATATATAAATATATATGCGTATATACAAATACATATATATATATATGCGTATATATATATATATATATATATATACGCATACATATATATACATACATACAAATACATACATACATACATACGTATACATACATATACATACACATACGTATACACACATACATACACGTATACACACAGATATATATATATATATATATATATATATATATATACACATATATGTACACATATGTATATATATATACTTATGCCGATACATATAGGTATGCCTATGCATTTATGTATGCCTATACATTTATGTATTTATGATGCATATACATATATGTATTCATGTACACACACATGTGTGTGTGTGTTTGTGTGTGCTATTGTGTGTTCATGTTGAATGAAATTTGGTTATTAAATATACCAAGGAATTAAATATTCATACAGTTCTATTACTTGTTGAGCTGCATTTCTTGCGCCTTACTGTCAGTTCATCTTTATGTTGTTTTCTTTTTATTTACTGTATATTTCGTTCTCTCTCTCTGTATACATATATATATATATCATCTATTCTAAAATAATCCACTATGTGAGGCATCTTCCGCTATGAGTGCGTAAATTCTTCTTTATCCCGATAGATAGGTGGTCATATATATGACACTGAATACCCTCAAATTTATCACCCACTTGAACCCTCTCGAACTCCACCCACGCAGTGTGTGTTCCCCCTTCTCCTACAGCTTGCGCTTTTGCGTTTGATGTATTGTCTAGTTCAACAGGGAAATTCCCATATCTTATTTCATACAGAGTTCCAGCTGAGGCTATTGCCAATAACAGGCAGATTGTTCTTATTGTTCCAATCTTGGGGGGAGGAACTAAATAGAGCGTCTCGTATCAGTCTCATTTATGCTTATTCTTTTCTTCAGGTATAAGAAATGGTGGAAATTTGTGTATGGAAAGTGCCTTAATTTCGTCAAACGTTTGGTCTGGAAATCGAAAACGGAAGTGTATTTTGTATGCTATAATTCTAACTCATATGAAAAGGTGATATTTCCTTTATTTTGTTGTACGATTTATTGCTACTTGCAATTTATACAATGTAATTTAACGAACTGGTATACTAGAAAAAGGATTAGAGCTAATTCAATTTAAACAGTCAGCATGTATTAAAAATCAATATATATATATATATATATGTGTGTGGGGGGGTATATGTCTGTATATATATGTCTGTATATATATATATATATATATATATATATATATATAAATATATATATATATGTATATATGTATATGTATATCAATATGTATATAATATATATGTGTGTATGTATTTATGTAAACATACATATATATATATATATATATATATATATATATATATATATATAAGTAAAATATTTTCCAGCGTGTTATTGTTTTGAAGTTCGTAAGCAGGATTTCAGTTTATTAATTAGAATTCATTGACATTGTAAATAATTTACAGTTCCTTGTGTAGATTTTTAAACATTTCAAAAAAGCAGAAATATTTTTTAAAAAATAACTATGCAATTACCTAGCATTTATGGTTTATCAAAGAATCTCTTGGAAAATTATGTTAAATTCATCTTTTACAATTGTTTCTTGTAGCAGATAAACATAAATCTATTAAGTGATAAAGATGCACTCAAAAGATTAACGGATCTGATTTATATTACTGCAACTTATTCTCCAAGTGTATGTCCATAGTCCATCATATGCATTGTAATTTTTAAAGTGTCCTTAAGTTATAATCCTTAAAAATGCTGAATTCATGTATGACTTATTATTTAGATCAATGTTGGCGAACCTATGACCTACCTATAACCTTTTGAAGGTCACCAAAATAAGTTCATTGAAACTTAATGTAATTACTTTATAAATGTTATCTATGAACCTTATAAATGCAAAATACATAATTTTTTTTACATTCTTTAGGAGGGTTTGCCTTAGATTATACCTAAGCAGGGTTTGATGAGTGGTTTAATTGACAAAACCCTTCAGATTGTACAGCGTGAACTTTATACTTTTTTAAAGTTTAAGTACAGCAAGTTTAAATACATATATTTCAAATGAAAAAATAATTCAATGTAGAGCTATCATTTGTTGTAAATTTAAAATGTCAAAAATATTTAAAAAAAAAATCAAAAAATCATTCATGTTTTCAAAAAGTTTTTTTTTTAATTGCAGAAGCTCTTGATTCTACATTCTAGACTTCTATATATCACAGATATATGAGATTCAAGACGCAAATGGATGTAAAAAGGTAAAGTACTCAAAAAAGTAAAGTTTAATAAAAAAGGTGTTTAGTTGGTGGTTTTGCTGGGAAACTACTATTCGCTAAAGGGTAAGGCACTAAACTATAACAGATTTCTATGAATTCACTTCTATGGTTTCAACCGAATTCCGGGAAATATTTTACACAAAAAAAATGCAAACGAAAATATTAAAAGTAAAAGTAAAAAGTAAAAGTAGGAACTCCTACATAGGAATATCTAAGTTAATTTATAAGAAAAATTATTAAGCGAACGTTAGCAAACTGAATTTTATAATATATGATCTTTACTGTATTGTTTTAGATTTTAATGCTCAGGGAAAAGCCATCAGAGTATCATATGGTGAGACGAATTAAAGTCTCATTTCCTTGATTTAATTTATTTTTGAAGTGGACATTAATTTTTCATACTTTTCTTGCAAATTTGTAAGATCAACACGAAGTGTAAAATTTTTCAGGGGAATTTAAAATAAAGATTCACAAACAGGGGTCAACTAATATTTTTTTTACTTTAAAATTATCGGTGTTCCCATATGATTGGTAAGAGTAAAGAGTGACGAAGTGATCATAATTAACGCAATGGATACACAAGTTGTTAGCATCCTACAACCCCATGATCATATAGTAATATATAAAATATGTCATTTCCCAGTATTATACAAATTACGCCCAAGGCATCAGACCCTTTATTCCCCTCCTCTTGTTACACCACTGAGGGTAAACAGAGCGTCCATGGACTTCCAGTGGTCCGTGGGCCAACAGGACCAACATTTGGCAACTGCTGCTTTAGAGTTATGTTTGTTGCTGCTATTACATGGTCCCATCTCATATTGTAAACAATATTAATATAACGTTTTCAAAGATCTTAAATTCACGCGTCAGAAGTTAAAACACCATTGACCGATAATTATTTTATTAAATATATAGGTAATGTATCTTCTATTTTTCGTTTGATAACATTAGTATTTCATTACAAGATTAAAACTTACTCAGTTACAATTCTAGTTATAGGTTTCAGAACTATTAAAAAAGTTGAGAAAATAAAGTCAGAGGCATGTGCATAAATATTAAAAGAAAAACTAAGCGAGACTAATGCTTAGATAAATGTTTGCTCAGATATTTCTGGGAGAAACCTGAATTATTTATCATGTCTTTCTCTGAATTTGCTCGAGGGACAGAATTTTATCGATCCTGTTAAATAGCAGTTTACTCTTTGTAAGTCTCAAAGCGACAGTACTTTCAATTGTCATGGAAACACTGATTTTTTCCGTCTTTTCGCTAAGTGTTAGTCTTTTTATTACACTTTCACTAGATGAACATTCAAAGTAATTCTTCTTCTTTAACCTAAATGAATTGATGTGTTCATTCCAGTTATATTTTATTCTTTTGAATTGGTTATAAACAACGCTGGTCGAAAGGTACATATACTTATATGCAAATAAATTCGTAATACACAATAATCAGTTATATAATATTGTATATATGCATGTAATATATCAAAGTTATTTAACTTTACTAATTCCTTAAAAACATCTTTCCTCCCATTCTAATTTCTTAAAATCTTTTTCCCCAGACTCCAAATGTCTTAATCAAAGGAGTGTCTTCCACTTAAAATTCTTTCGATACAATTCCCAAAGCTTTATCCTATAGAGGAAAATTATGTTCATTCAACACGTTTTCCATCTGTCTCCGGCAAATGGCTCCGCGTTTTTTCTTGATCTTAACATTAATTCACTGAGTAAGTTTCTTCTACCTTGAGAAAATTATATCTGTCTTCGCTCTTGGGTGCACCTCTGTTCGAGCAGAGTGATTTTTGTGTTTTTCCTTTTTCTGTCGTTGACTCGTAAAGATGTCCGTTTTAGCAGCTCTAAAATAAAGTTTTAATTAAACTTGTTTAGGTCTCTTTCAATGGTCCGAATGCATCATTATTACTGCTAGCTATTTAGGCTTTCTCCTTGCCCAGTAGTCAGGGAAAGGAATATAATGTCCAGTAGTTTTATAATCATTGGATTACATGTATATATTATATTCATATAATATATTACAATAATTATTATCTCTAAAATATCTGTCTAAAATCCTTTTTCTGCTTGTCATTCTTTAATACCTAATTTCATAGCAGTAAAGTGAGAGATTTATAGGAGTGTTGACCGACTTAAATTCTTTTAACTTGTCTCTCAGAACTAACGGTAGAAAAAAGCTAATTTCTGTACTTTCACTACATTTTTTAGCTGTCACAGGAAAATAGTTTAGCTTAAAAAAAAACTAAATTGATGCCTGTGGGGTTTTCGAGTCAACTTAAATAATCAAAGCTCACTCTTGACTCTACATTTCCCAAAGCTTTCTGTCCTATAGATACTTTCTGTCTATTTAACATGTTTTCCAGCTGTCGCCGGCAAATGGCTCCTCGTTAATTCGCTGAGTAAGTTTCTTATCCCTTGAAAAAATTCTTTCTGTCTTCGCTCTTGGGTGCACCTCTGTTCGAGCAGAATGGTTTTTTTGTCTTTCCTTTCTCTGTCTTTAACTAGTAAAGATGTCCGTTTAGCAGCTCTAAAATAAAGTTTTATTTAAACTGCTGCCGGTCTCTTTCAATGGTCCGACTGCATCGTTATTACTACCAGCTATTTAGGCTTTCTCCTTGTCCAGTAGCACTGGCAAGTAAAAATAGGGGCTATAATGTCCAGTAGTTTTATAATTGGATTACATAGATATACTATATTCATATAATATATTTTCAAAATTATCCCTAAAATATGTGTCTAAAATCCTTTTTTTTCGCTTCTCATTCTTTAATACCTGATTTCACAGCCGTAAAATGTCAGATTTAAAGAAGTGTTTACCAACTTAAATTCTTTTTACTTGTCTCTCAGAATTAAAGCTAGGATACATGCTAATTTCTGTCGATTGACCACGTGTTTCAACTGTCCCAGGAAAATAGTTTTGCATCTCCAAAAACTAAACTGATGCCTGTGTGATTTTCGATTCAACTTAAATGATCAAAGTTAAATCTTGACTCCCCAAAACACACTGATTAATCAGTCTCATGGGAATTAAATTAGATGATCTCTCTCTACAGGGTGTGAAACATCATTGGAAGATGTATTTTTCTTGGGCATTCGAAGTAAAGCTCTTACCTTGTAAAGTCGGACAGTTTTTTTATCCCCAATAAATTTAAAATTCCACAAAGTTTGTCCTCGCTTGTTGTTGTTTGTTGTTTCTCATGCCACTTGAACAAACCAAGCACGATTGAGCCGGCAAGCTCTCGTATTAAGGCCAAGGGGTGAGCCTTTCATTTTAATGAGCACCATTAAGGTGAAAGAACGACTTCGCTCAAGTAAGTCCTCGTAATTTTGAAGCAGGGACCAAGCAGAAGACCCACAGGCTTGGCCTGCCACCCCCACAGGTATTGATTAAGAACATTGGAGGACATTGTGACCACAAACATATTTTACATGCCCCAGTCACCTTTAACGAACACGGCGGATCTTAGGCCGGCTCGGGTTCCGAATCCTCAACCTTTCAGTTACGAGATCGTTATCTTTGCTGACTGAGCTACCTCGGCTCTTGTTCTCGTTTTCTATAATGCAGCTATGACTACACTACGACTATTTCTTATTGCTCAGTTAGCCCGGGCAATTCAAATAAAATGAGCTAGTTTTCTTGCGTAATTGGCGAATATATTGTCACTGGTTACATGCATATATTATATTATTTTCATGCACTGTTTAAACGTATTTTTAAAACCAGATTATTCTCTTGTTTTCAAAAAACGTCTTCCTTATTGTCCTATTTACAAGACAACTTTTTGAAAATTTATTTTAAAAACGATGAAATATTAGTAATACGTTTATTAAAACGTGATTTGTACCACCTTTAAAATGTTTTTAGCTTATTACAGTTTTTAACATTAATTACAAAATGTCTCCAAGACGTATCAGTTGCGAGAAAATATCATTTGAAAAAATATCAATGTATCAGTAGTCCATAAGTGTAATTTCAGAAAAAAAATTGTAAAAGCAAATATTTTTAATGCGTTTATGTTTAAAATATTTGATCTATGAAAATAGTTGGTTAGTTGCTATGTTGGATTTTATGGTGATTAATCTATAAAGGAATTAAAAACATTATCTAATAATCAATATTAAATATTTCTAAAGCTATAAATAAACTTTTAGTGACTGAATAATATCATTCACTTAAATTGACAAAAAATCAAAAATATTAAAAACTAAGCATACTGTATTGGTTTTTGGTAATAAAGTTTGTTTATTGTATACATTTATATATATATATATATATAAAAGGTTTGTTTTGATGTAGGTTCACTTGCCTATTAAGCATTTATTCATACAAATGTTGTGGAATTTGTTTACCTTTTCGTTGTGGATAGGCAGTCAACAATGCTGAGACAATACAAACATACATAGTGTCGTCATAATTAAGAATCAGGTACCAAACAAAAGACCCCCAAAGCTTGGCCTGCCACCTCCAGAGGTATCATATGGGAACTTGAGAGACATTGCAATCATAAACCTACGTCATTTGTTCCAGCAGCTAGTAATGAAAACGACGGATATTTGGCCGTATCAAGCTACAAACTAGCAATCCCCCAATTATCGACTTTACCGGCTGTTGATGTTGTTGTCTGATGCCACTTATTCAAACGAAGCACGAATGAGCCAGAAGCTACAAGTATTAACCCTCCGAGTGGAACACACCGAGGAAAAAAAAGTCTCCAAAAAATGCGCTAAAGAACTGTGTCAGTGACCAAAGCGTTCTATGATATTTTACTTCACCCTTTGTCGACTAGATTAGAATTAGGGAAACCCACCCTCGTTATTGTCCCTTTACTTCCGGTTATAAATAGATATATAAATAGACATTGTAAATTGTTAATTTTTAATACTCATAAAGCTCGTCGAGTCTCGAAGATCATCCCATAAGAAATAATGGATTCTAAAAGTACAAATAAAAATATTCTTTGAGAGACTTGTTTATATTTTTACGAAAGTTCTCCAAGATAATTAAGTGGTGCAATTAGAGATACACCTGTTACCGCAAACGAAATACTTCGAAATAGAGATTTACAAAGCCATGAAAAGCTATCAGCGTCTTTGTGCCTCAGGGAGTAGGGGTGCAGTTCCTAAACAATCGACCTGACCCTCCTACCTCAAAACTCCATAATGGAAAACACTGGCAGAAATGTACAATACATCCATTTTCGGAACGTTTTTGGAGGTCGAACGTTTTTGGAGGTTGTACGTGACAACCGCTTTGAAGACATCATCGGTTTGGCGGAATTGTACGTGCAAACCGCTTAGAGTATTAAGGCAAAGGGTTGCGCATTTCCTTTCTACTGAGCACCACAAGGGTGAAAGTACGATTTATGCTCAAGTGAGTTCTCGCAATTTTAAAACTGGGACCAAGCAGCAGACCCATAGACTTGGCTTACCACCCCCAGATATATTTATTGAGAACTTGGAGGACATTGTGATCATGAACATATTTTACGTGCTCCAGTCACTTTTAACAATCACGGTGGATCTTAACCCTTTAAAGGTCACCTATATAAACTCATTAGAACTTAAGGAAATTAGTTTATAAATATTACATATGAACCTTAATGCAAAATGTATTAAAATTTTTCTTTACTATCCTTAGGTTTGCATCAGAGAATACCGTAGGAGGGATTGAAGGGGGTTCACTGACAAACCCACCCCCTTGTACAGCGTGAACAAAATACTTTTTAAATTTTTAATTATATTGGAAGAACAATAAATAAGTGTTCTTGTGTTCTTAAAAAATATAATAAATAAGTAGTTTAACAATTTCTAAGTGTTTTCTGAATAGATATTTTTGCTTGGGGTCATACGTGGAAAAAATCGAATTACTAACTTTCCAGGCACATCAAGTTTAAATACATATATTTCAAAAGAAAAAAATAAATTAAGTGTAATACTATAATTTACTGTAATTTTTAAATGTCAAAATCATAAAAAACATTCATATTTCTCAAAAAAATAGAGAAAAAATGTTTAACAGGAGGTTTCCCTATGAAACCACTGTCCGCTAAAGGGTTAAGGCGTCTCGGGCTCCAAACCCAAAACTGTCCAGTAACGAGACAGTTGCCTTTGACGACTGAGCTACAACCGCTCTTGCCGACTGTACTACCATGGATCTTCAATAGAACGGTAAACTACCTTATTTAGGAATCTTTTGAAATTAGCAGTTTAACCGGACCATTAAAAATACAAACCCTTGACAGTTGCCTCAAGCATATGCGAGTTGTTCCATCTCTGACTGTTCTTAATCCAATATAATATAAGAATTCTGTTTGTTTAGAATAAGACTTTTATAGAATATTAATAAGGATCTTACTTTTTCAAAATTACCTATTTATACTGTATAAAGTAATGCATTAAGAAAGAAAATGTATACTTAAAGAGAAAAAAAAGATCTGCTCTTGTTTGAAACATCTCTTTCGTACATTTATAATGGATAAAACACATTTCTAAAGTGGTATATTAAAAGTTCGAAGAGAAGACTATAGAATAACGTAGAATAAAAAAAGTATATTACATAAGTTATTTAGGTAACATTGTAAAATCATTTTGAATAAAAATGTGTAAGGTTCCAAAGATAATATTATTTGTAGATACATTTGCATATAGTTTCAATAATGTAGTTTATTATAAGAATAAATTTTTTAAACATAAATATTACTCTAATGCTTAAAGTATAGTACAAAAGATTTTAAATATAGTTCATTAAAACTAAATTACAATAAAGTGCATTCTTTAATTTTTTTGTAGATACGTAGATTTTGTTATACGTGGATCTAATAAAAGTTAAACAAACATAAAGTTTATCGAACAAAATAATATTTATTATTTTCTTAGATAATTATTCCAAAATTCTGTAATATTTTAAATTTATTCGAACTTTATTCATATTGTTCACTGTATACTGAAAAACTATTTGTTACTCATATTACTCAAACATATAACCTCATTTTAATTCTGAAACTCGATTGTGAAATTTTAAAATGCTGACCTTAATCAGCTGTTGTAGTTTGGATTGTAAAACATGTAATATTTTAATCTTTTTAATCTATGGATTTCCATAACACTGATTGTTGTTTGCTTAGTAACGAAATACCATTAATCTCATCGACATCTTTCTGCTTCCGACAAAGAACAGTATCTTCCGTAAGAATAGTTAAAGCAAATAATACCGAATATTTGCTAGCGTTTTGTTCCAATTCATCTGACGTAAATCTTTATTTAAAAACCCAAAAAGTAATGTTTACCTTTCTTTGTGCAGCATAATGCATGTATTTAATAAGGATTTTTTCGTCGAGAATATAAAAAAAAAAGTTATTTCCATAGAAATCCCCCCTGCCTTTTGTGTGCATAATCATGTGCGGTGCATTTAATGGTATTATAAAGCTTTACTAGGACTGCTCTCCCTTCGTTTGAATAACAATGGCTAAATCCAATTAATTGTTGACATAACGTCTAAGCATAGCTCCTGCGTAGAGTACACTGTTATGAACATTTCATCCGTTTCGGAAGATTATTCTGGGGGCTCTTAGCTGCTCAATCTTTAAAATCTCTGAAGTTGTGAGTACTTGGGTATTATTTTCTTACTTTAAATTCTGGGGATTTCAGTAGTAGTTCTAAATCAATAGAATGCATTAAACTGTCTTTTTATTAAATTTAATTATAAGATGTGCGAATACTGCTGTTAGAAAGTCATAATTATGTTCTTAAATATGAACTTGTTTGAGGAATTCTCCTTATGAACACATCAGAAGAGATAATTATTCTCCTTACATGCAAATAAAAGTTCGTTTATAAATTTGTTATGAGTATTATTTGGTATTACTTTTACTTTTCTTATTTAAAATTCTTGGGATTTCAATAGACTTGCTAAATTAGTAGAATGCATTTCACTGACATTTTATTAAATTTAATTATAAGATTTGTGAATAATGCTGACGAAAAATTGTATTTCTGATTTTAAGTACTTATTTGTTTGATAAATTCCTTATAAGTTCTAGAGGAAAGAAATTATAAACGATTGATTGATGCAGGAAATTTATGTAAAAATTCAATAAATAGTGATGAAGAAAATTAATACCTGTTATAAAATGAAATTTTTATTTTGAAAGGCACTTAAAAGTTAAAAAATATTTTATAACTAATACTAGTTTCATGCAAATATATTGCCTTTCTGCAATGTATAAGAATTGTATTAAGTCTGTCTCAGTTAATTCATTATCGTTGTTACTGTGTGGTTTTAATTTTTGAAAAATTCTTTGCTTGCTTTATCAAAACTAAGTACTAATTCTGCTTTACCTATGGGTCTTTTAATGGTCTTGCTTGGGGTCTGTTCATACTACTTTGTTGATCCTGTTAATTATTACGCTACTATCAATTGAACGTAATATTTAATGTTTATGCCCACGCAGTTTTCCCAATAGTCCTTGATGAGTTTAAATTTAGTTGTCTAAAACTGACTTAACAATTGTTAATTATTTATGCTCCACTTTTAGACAATAACTATGAAGTGCATAGCTAGTAAAATGTGACTTTTTTTTGTCTTCTTTTCTTCTTTCATCGAAAAACTGCATTATGCACTTACTGCTTTGAATTTCTGCTTAAATGACTTAATAAGAGGTCTAATTTTCTCTAGTTATTTTTGTTACTCATCCACCTGATGTTAGAAACTCCAAACCAGGTCCAACAGACGTCATCAAAACATGCGATTAGTCAATGGCTATGGTAATATGTAGATTCACTTGTGAGAGGAACCACGAGGGCTGAAGACTGACTAAACTCATGGAGGGTTACACCTTTGATTTGATGATCACCATTAGGGTAAAGGAATCTAAGTGAATCTTCTTAGTTTAGAAGAAGAGACCTAGAAGAAGACCCTCAGGTATGAACTATCACGTTCAGGATGAAAAGAAGGATAAGCTGCTCCAGACCATTGAATATCAGAGTATAAAACCATTACATATCACAACAATAAATGATAAAAAAGAAGAAGGTAAAGAGGCACACATAGAAAAGGCACAATCTTCTTCTAGATAAAGGTAAAAATTAACAAGGTCTTCATAGTAAATTAAAATAATTGATGTTCTTTAGAAAGTCAAAAAGCTTTGGATGTGATGTTGCACACAAGAATTCGTTCAACTTACAAAGTCCATATCTGAAACAATTTCTTCAAAACGTGTGAAAGAACAGTACAAGAAGTTAAAATATGACTAATCGTGAAAAGGTTATGACAGTAACACGATTTTGGAAGGTATTTCGCTTATAGTAAATGTTTGTTTTGTTTGTTTTGTTTAGTTTGGTTTGGTTTGGTTTGGAGTGCTACGGTCTACTTTTTGCAACACGAGGGCTAATGAGACCGGGACCTACAGCTTAAAGCCGGTTCCGAACGGCTACGAACATCCATGCCATAGTGGGATTCGAACCCATGAACTCCGGAGTAAATGTTTGTAGATGAATCTATTGTGGCCAATACGAAACATGACAAACTTAGCCTGTGATGAAGATGAAAATTGATCTCATGAAGTTTGTTCTCTCTTCCGATGTTCCAAACAACAGTTTAGCAATATTATGTGATCATGGGCATGAATTAGTTTCGTGGAACCAAAGAGCAGCACTTCTATATAAACTGTAGTAATTTGTTAGAAATGTAGGACATGTTTGGGATTTTAAGTCATTAACGCGTGTTTTCCTCAGAAGCGCCACCTTTCATTTTCTTTAGTTTTTATCGGTTTCAAAAATTTTATTTTAGGTGTGTGGCAACCTGATTTGTTTTTGTTGTTCTTTTTATATTTTTTAGAATCCATTTTTGATGCTAAATTATTGGTTATTAAAAGATTAAAATTGTATATTTGTTGTCATTCATCTGTAGAACTTGTAGTTCATTTGATTGATTTATTTTAAAAGGCGCCCGCACTATTTATTTAAATTTTATTAACGACATTTGTGGCGTCCGCGACAGGACACTTGATACACTAATTCTGATTTGAAAAATGTTTCATTGAAGCTTCTTGTAGTTCCTCTCTAGATTTTTATTCTGAAGGGTCTTTTATTCCTAAGGAATCTAATCTCCACAGCTCCGAAATATCCATTTCTTTTACAAGAAAGGAAGTAACCAACATTGCGTTGTTTGACGGTAAATCATATTCATGTACTTTCCCTGTTAAAATCCATTCCAGTAGTGTTTCTATTGCTACTAAGCCACTGGCTAAAACTCTTCGTTTTCCAGCATAAGTTTTCCTATTACGTCTGCTCCGAGCAGAATTTGAACTGGTTGTGACTTATTTCCGACATCAAACAACTGTATATTAATTTCTTCAAGCTCTTTTAACCATGGTCCAAAACTAACAGGTATTATACTATCACAAATCGATGCTTGATCCTAAGCTTCCGTGTTACATGTCAAATTATTCTCTGGATTCCTTAATCTTATTCTATAACAAGTGTGTTCAAATTTATCTGATTTATGTCCACCAAACAAAGAGTGTATGAGAGTTTCTGTTCTCAAGGGAACATATTTCATCTTTTAAACCTAATTTTTAAAAATATATGTTCTTTGTGATCCAGAATCTAAAACTGCTCTCACCACAATTTCTTTTCTGTCAGATATTAGCTTTAGGACACATTAAGTGATTTTAGTCGATTTAGAACATAAATTTTATACAATTATGGTAGAAAATAATAATTATTACTATTAGTTTATATAGGTTGTAAAAAGTATAAGTAGTAATTAGAATAAAATACCATTCAAATAAATTAGTATTCAAAATTCAGAACAAGGTATCAATGTGAAAGTATATTGGAGTAATTTAATAAATGAATGTACGATTGTTGTAGTTCTCGGTATTTAAAAAAATCTAGTTCTTTATGATTAAAATAATGGTATTTTTTAATAGTGTAATTTATGGGTCTAATGTAAATGGTAATTGCATCCCTGGTTAACCCATATTTCACCGCACCAACTAAATATTTCTGTAAGTTATTAAAACTTTATCTATATCATTAATATGGTGTAGCTAAGAATATAAAACCAAAATTTTCAAAAAATATTTTTAATTTTTTAAGTAATTAGCAATTAATTTTTTAAGTAATTGTCCTATAAATAGGACAACGGTCCAATATACTAGTAAAATTTAACAACTATCACTTACACTGCATTAGGCTGTTTCATATCTGAAATTTGGGGAAACAGTCAAAGCAAAGTCCAACACTACATTTTAAGTATACTTTTGTTGGTTTTCTCTTGCAGTTCTTGAACTGGCATTTTGGTATGAGATAATAGTAAAAGGATATCAGTTGCAGGATGCTAACATCTATAATTTATATACAAATTTTGCAGGTTTATTTTTCACCAATATCTTGCAGCTGTGCCTTCCAAAATAATTTGCAAAATACATATTTGAACTAAAACTTCCAGTTACATTATTAGGTCTGTTTATAAACTACTAATAATCTCCACAATGATTGAAAAAAAATAATAATAGATATAAAATTAAAGATTAAAAAATGACAATTTTTAAGGGGTTGCGGAAAATAGATTTTACAACTCAATATAATTTGATTTCTCAATTTTTTTGTTACTATGCTAAAGTTTGTCTATTTTAAAGGTGTTGAAATAAATTCCACTCAGAAAATATTTATAACTTTATTATTAAATGGAATTTTATTTGCTGTCCTGTTTATAGTACAGCTGTCCTATATGGGTTAAAATGTCAACTTCTTCATTGCTAGAAATACCCACACGAGTGGGAACCTAGCAGAAGTACATATAGAACCCACAGCGTGCCAATAGTCCGCATAATTGTAGCATGAAAAATCGCAGTCTAATTATCCTCAATATAAAAGTAAAACTGACCTCAGATCCAACAGCCTAACAACTAAAAAATGCGTTTAACAAACCAACTGACATGGCGTTGCTGTTAATAATTTAAAATTACATAAATATGCTTCCTTTAAATGATGTTAAAGGAAGGCTTAAAAGTAATTGCTCTCATGCCCTTTACATGGAAGGAACAAGAAGCATATACCTCAGCGATTAATTTAACAGCCAATAAAAAAGAGAAAACCTTTGTAGTTGATTCAGAGCACAAGCCAACGGAAATCGCTATCAGAAAAAAAAGAAACATTTTCACCCGTTTGTCAACAATGATAGAAATGGGGATTAATAAGGTAGAATACAGGTCACGCGAGCTATGTCTGGTGTCACGCGATGGACTAGAAGTAATGGGTCCTTTTGTAAAATCGGCAAAGAAGAAAATTTCGTGCCTGAAAGCCGGATAATGTGCAAATATTTGAGGTATACACTGCGTGCAAGTGATTATGAATAGAAAGTAAAAGCCCCTCGCTTTCTGCTAGCCAAAAGGAACAAACACTGTTATTGTGTGCATGTATTTGCGACTATTAACAGAAAAAGTATCCTGAAGTACCGAATAGAACAGGAATATATTTAGATGCATGGCTTTTTAAACTGGTCCTTCTAAATAGGAGGGATAAAGATTATTGATTGCAAGCAGGAAAATCGTGTGCTGTACTTCGCTAGATGTAAGTAAGCCATTTTTGAAACGTTGGCAATGTATATGGATCTTTTATTCCTTTCTATAAGTCCAGTAAAAAGTAAGTGTACAAAACATCGACTTGAGATCAAAAATAAATTGAAGATACTTTCTAGAAGCTTATATATTGTACTTTTATCTCTTGGGGGGAAAGAATTAAAAATTATCTGACATCGAGAATATCCTTAAATGATGACACCATTTTTCAAGATAGTTGTTCTTTTTTTTTCTTTATCCCATAGTATAACTCATCTTGCAATATCTATAGAAGATATATAGATAATAAAGAATCGTCAAATTTTATTATTATAGCTAAACTTTTCATTATTTATGAAGTAGAAGTATTTTTTGACCAATATAAATGTATTTTATTTTATCAGTTTAATGTTTCAGAAAAATGTAATGCATGTTTACTTATCTTTATATATAACATTTCATTTTTTTTTGATACTACGGAATAATACGTTACACACCAAATATTCATTAAACATTAAATCTAAATTCATCACACGACTATTACATATAAATATGAAATTTAAAATTATTATTCAAATATGGGTTTATGCGCAAAATAATAAAAAGTCATCCTTGCTATTATTGAATAAAATACATTTATTCTGCAGTACATCTAATTTGCAAAAACTGAAGCCAATGTGCTATTAAATAAATCAAAAGTGGTTTCATAGTGTTTTTACTGAAAAAATATAAATGTTCTATGAATATTTATAAGCAGAACAATTGCAATATTCAGTGGTATACATGTAGCATATTATTACTTTTTCTGATTCTCTCAACTGTGTTTTGTTTTGACGGAAATGGGTAGTATACAAATATAAATGCAGATTGTAAAAAGATTAGAATTCGCATATATTTAACACTGCAAGATCATAAAATCTGTTATTACATAAATAAGTTATCTCTTAGTATATAAATAAATTTAAATTTATATAAAAAGAGCAGCTAATTAAACCATTGAAATAAGCTAAGTGATTGAAAATTTGTCTGTATCACACACTAAAGAAAATACTAGTATTTGTTTTTCTTCTGATGGATAAGAAACTGCAATGAAATAATAGCCAAAATTAGTTCTGTTGTTGATATATTATATTGTTAACATTTTAATGCACCAAAACACAAACTACCAAGATTAATTTGGATCTGACTGGATATGAATAATACAATAGCTGACGATTACAAAAGATTACTATCATTTGTTTTCTTAAAGTTTTCAATAAAATCTAATTTTTTAGGTCTGGTGATACATTTTTACTATACAATTTTTCTCAGTAATGCCGTGCTTTACCATGAATTACTGCATTTACCTGTTACTCGTGAGGAGAAGCCATCTTGGATTTTCTGGGTATGAATGATTCCCCCTCCCCCAGAAAAAAAATGTTTCCCAGTGTGCATTTCTGAAAAAAAATCTTACACAGCTTTATATTTTCAGGAAAAAAATAATTAAATTGAAAGTTTGTTTTTACAATATACAACATTATTTTCCCCCGCGGAACACACAGATAGCAATTTTAGTTCGAGGCAAACTTGCAGCAAATTCAGCTTGATAAGTCTGCAAGTTTGAAACAAGACTGCAGCAAGTCTAACAATTTTAGCCTACTTCACTGTTTTCATGGAAATGTTGCCATAGTTTTGCAGCAAAATAGCACTGTAAAAGAGTGGACGCTTTATGATTTGTCTAATTTATAGGAGTTTTGCTGAACGTTTGTAGCGTCAAATTTGTTATAACAAGATATTAGCCAGAGAGAATGAAACATTCTGCAAGTATGCATGCTATCTGCGAATGTCCTAAGGTCTTTACAAGATACATCATTTCCTAAAGATTTCGTAATTTCTAGATTATCTCCAAAAGACAAAATGAAACTTCTTTTTTAATATTCATTTCGGTGAGCAAAGAAAAGAGGGGGAAGCAGAAAGTAATGGAAATAAATCAGTTCAACTCTTAAACCACATAATGGATGATGTTTTTTTCACAAAGCAATGCGGATTCTAATTTGTAATCCAGTTGTTTGGAATTGGATGATTCAAATTTTCTGTGACTACGACATATAAAACGTATATCTAAATTTAATTTTATCCGCGTTAAGAATTATTAAGCTACGATGCCAACACATGGATAGATATTTTGAATTCACAATTTTAGGATAATGATACCTACCGCTTAAAGCTAATACCAAACAGCTAAGAAAATATCTGCCCTCATTAGGTTACCAACTTTTGATTTCTGATACGGAAAAGAAGCTCACTCTACAATTTTAGAGCAATTAATAATAAGAAAGGCTGCCGATTCCACCTCTTAAATTAAGCAATCATAAATTTGTAATATATGAAGCTCTTTTTACTGTAAAATTTTTCTGGTTTCAAAGTCATTTAGCAATCGCTGCAATGATTTTAGTCCTTAAGTGCTTTTATTTTAAACATAATAAAATAAACTTTAAAAAGTATGTTAATGTTTTTAGTTAAAATCAAATAATACACAGAAAGAAACAGTTTTGAAAAGGAATTGTTTCTGATAATACCAATAAGGAAGAAAATTATGCTTCATTTAGAGAAGGAAAACAATCCTACTCAAATCATGAAGAAATACTTAAGACTTTTAGAAAACATTATTTCTGTTCAACAACATACAAAAAGATAATTATCTCACTAGGATCTATAGGGATTTTTTCTTATTTTTTGCTTTAATTGTCTAGTACCTTTCTAAGGAGTATTTCATACAATACACAGTGACCACAAGAAATGAATAAAATAAAGTTTGCGTTTATTATTCTAAGAATTGATTAATGGTGCATTTTTTTTGTTCAATTATTTACATCACTGAAAAAAAAATCACTTCTTATTGTTTATTTTGTTGTTATGTACAGAATAATTTATCTCAAATTGCTTTTTTACCATTTCACCTTTTCATTTCTAATTCCTTATTGCATTGTCATTGATTTTCAAAACTTGTATCAATGTTTGTTTTTATATATGCAGAATTTTTTTTTTTTTTTGTTTTATACTGCTCAAAAATTAGAACATTGATATACACATTGATATATTGATATACTGATATACACACACATAATACAGGCATTTACGATTTGGAATTTGATCGAAAAAAAAACCCTCAGGCAATTACATTTATTATGTTTTCTCGATTAGGTTGCACATTTTATGATAAAAATCTATGAAATATTCCAAAACTTACTCAAAAATTCGGATTTACTTTTACTTTTTTTACAGTTTCATATTTATTTAACTCAAATTATTAATTATACCCAATAGAATAAATCTTCTACTCAGTTTTTTTTTTGTTCTGTAATTTACAGAATTGAAAAAAAAATCAACATCTTATTGTTTATTTTGTTGTTGTGGTGGTTAAAATAGCAGTTTTTCCCCATATATTTCATTATCATTTCATATTCTCATTTCTCATTACTTTATGGTTAATTTACAAAACTTTTATCACAAGTTTGGTTTTTTTAAATAAAAAATTTACAGTTTTTATTGTAACAATATTGCTTCAAAAATTAAAAGACTAGAGACACATACACTTGCATATTGGAATTTAATAAGAAAATAAAAATAAAATAAACGGGGAAATATCATTTAATATGATTTCTAGATTATGTTGCTCATTTTATGATCAAAATACTTTAATTATCTTAAAATTATACGGTTTGGGTTGTACTAATACTCTTTCCGTTTCACATTTACTTAACTTAAATAATTAAACCTTATGGAACAAATCTCGTACTCAAATTTTTTGCTCTGTGATTTACAGTACTGAAAGAAAAACTAACTTATTATTTATTTTGCTATTCCAATCAGAATAACAGTCTATTCCAAAAGACTTTGCAATTTAACTTTTTCATATCTTATTACATTATCACTGATTTACAAAAACTACTCTCGTTCGTTGTTTTTTTGTTCGTTTGAAGAACTAAGAGTTTTTCTGGCATCAATATTGCCTCAAAAAGTACCACTACTCAGTGAAGACAGACACACACGCATACACATAAACTCACAGCTATATAATTTTATACTCCCTTGAAAAAGACCAAGAAAATCATGTTTAATATATTTTTCCGGTAATGTTGTGCATTTTATGATTAAAGTCTATGAATTATCTACAAAAAAAAGGAAAATATAGTTATTCTCTCTAACAATTTTATATTTAATTAACTCAAATCATTGCACCCAATCGAAAAACATCTCTTACAACATTTTCTACTGTTAAAATAATTCTGTAAGACAGATTCCCTCCTCAGCGCGTATCTAATCTCCAAACATGGCTCTGACGAATACACATGGGGGTCGCACGACCCAGAACACCCTACGATTTGTCACAGCTGACCCCTCGATTGAAACCCACTCTCGTCATATATACGTGGGTGTCCCCCTTCCCCCTTTTTTCAGGGGAATGCTTGATCTTGATGTACGATGCGCTGCTCGCCACCCCCCCTCCCAAAATGGTCTCGATGTCGTCCTCACGATGTCTCCCAATTCCAGCTGAGTCCACACTGGGTGACAACAAAGGATTTTTTCTCGCATAAAGCGGGTTTTGTTCCTGAAACACAAGATGGCGCGCGTGACGTGTGGGTTATGAATGTGTTATCTGGAATAAAAACGTGCCACATGCGCCTCGTGTTATTGGAGGGGGACAGGAGAGAAAAGCAATGAAATTTTGTGTTGACAAAATAAACACACATACACGCGCATCCGTATCTATCTAATATATCCCATTATCTCACGTTGCGTGAACATCTACTTTTAATGTTTTTCTCGAAATATTTTAAAGTTATTTTATCATTAATGTATATCATGAAAACATCAACAAACTCGAGTATATTGTAATTTGTTTTTCAAATTAACGTTTAAAATTTTTTTTCTGGAATTTTAAAAAATATAAATATTTGCATTTTCTTTCGAAAGTTGCTCAGTTTTTCAATGAGAATAGCGTACTTTTTAAACGGTCTTCCTTGCCGAAGAGATACATGATTAAAGGAGCTCCTGTTTTAAATTATATTTAAGGATTTTAGACTAAATTGACAAGGCAGGAAGAAGATTTTATAACTCTTGAAAGTAGGAGACTACTGACAAAATATTTAAAATAATCTGAAAGATATTTTTAAGAAATTTTTTGAACATGTTTCGAGCTGTAGGGGGGTAAAGTGAGTAAGGTTTGGTGTTCAAACTTAATTGTAAACATACTAAATAAATTTATTGCATTAATTATCTAATTTAAACGATTTTACCTGAAATAAAACAAACTTCCTCGGTGGTATCAGAACCAGTCATTTTCAACCCCTATGTTCTGCGTGAAAAAATTACAAATTCAAAAAAATAAAACATTCAAAACCCAACTCATCTCCATTTACAAAAAAAATATTAATATTATACATCTATTAAACCTATTTTTAACTAGAATACTATGCAACACTATATTACTGAAAATATATCCAAATTCACTAAATGCCTTGTACCGAAATGAAATTTTAATTAAATCCTGATATTTATTCCTGTCTACACGAAGTTATATGAAACCTCCCTATACATTGAAGTTTTATTACAGCCATAACTTATTTTATCGTTTAATCATATTCCACTGAGAAAAATCCGAGATTATAATTATTATAAAGAAAGATCTATTTCGTTCTTTTATATATAGCATTAAAATAAAAAAAGTTAAATCATAGATCAAGACATTAAATTTTATAATTTATAAAAACCATAAACGTTATAAATATTCGTTATATTACTTAAAATATATTCCAAATTCACTAAATCCCTTGTATCGAAATGAATTTTTAATTAAATCCTGATATTTATTCCTGTCTACACGAAGTTATTTTGAAACCTCCCTATACTTTAAAGTTTGATTACAACCATAAATTTTTTTATCGTTTAATGATGTATTCCACTGAGTAAAATCCGAGATGATAAGTATTATGAACAAATATCTATATCGTTTTTTTTAAATATGGAATTAAAAGTAAAAAGTTTAATCATGAATCAAGATATTAAAACTTACAATTTATAAAAATAATAAACGTTTAAAAAATTGGTTATATTACTGAAAATATACTCCAAATTTACTAAATCCCTTGTATCGAAATGAATTTTTAATTAAATCCTGATATTTATTCTTCTCTAATCAAAGTTATTTTGAAACCTCCAAATACTTTGAAGTTTGATTACAGTCATAAATTGTTTATCGTTTAAT
This sequence comes from Pardosa pseudoannulata, assembly GCA_032207245.1. Taxonomy (NCBI): domain Eukaryota; kingdom Metazoa; phylum Arthropoda; class Arachnida; order Araneae; family Lycosidae; genus Pardosa; species Pardosa pseudoannulata. The sequence goes on from CM063501.1 coordinate 17,760,123, forward strand.
GATATATTCACGTGAGAAAAATCAGATATAATTATTATGAACAAGGATCTATATCGTTCTTTTATATATCACATTAAAAGAATAAAAGTTCAGTCAAAAATCAATATTATTTAATCTTATAATTTATAAAAATAATAAATATTTCAAAAATTTGTTATATTACTGAAAATATATATAAATGTACTAAATCGCTTCTATCGAAGTAAATTTTTAATTAAATCTTGATATTTATTCCTGTCTTTACGAAGTTAGTTCAATTTAAAATTATCACATATGTACCTAATCTATTTTTTTTAAAAGCCAAATATTAAAGAAAATTAGTTACATAGTACGTCTAAGTTCAGCGATAAAACGTATGAAAATATTGCAGACGATATTTAAATAATTTAAAATAAGAAATGAAATATGGTTAAAGGAATGACGTCATAATATTAGAAAAAAATTTTTACTTGTGTGACAAATTGGTAAATTTATTTCAAGCCCTGTTTTCTCTTAACTGGAGAAAACAGGGCTTGAAATAAGGGCATTAAATGCTAGAAAAGAGGGAAAGGGGTGGATTTTGAACTCTGCTAAACCTAATTCATCAAGTATCCAATATGTATACCTCTATTCATTCCAGGTACAACCGCTTCATAAATTAGGCACGGATAAATTCTAGGAAAAAAAACGACAGAATTAAGCTATTATTACATAGGAGATATAACTTTAAAGGGCAAAATGTTCAAGCATAAATCAATATATTAAATTTTATAATTTATAAAAATAAATGTTTAAAAAATTCGTTATATTACTTAAAATATATTCCAAATTCACTAAATCCCTTGTATCGAAATGAATTTTTAATTAAATCCTGATATTTATTCCAGTCTACACGAAGTTATTTTGAAACCTTCCTATGCTTTGAAGTTTGATTACAGCCATAAATTTTTTTATCGTTTAATGATGTATCCCAGTGAGAGAAATCCGAGAAAACAACTATTATGAACAAAGATTTATATCGTTCCTTGAAATGCGACTTTAAGTGGAAAGAAGTTCAATCTCAAAACTCACGTACTCTTTAAATGAGAAAATGGTCTTCATTTCCGTGGAGATACATGATTAGGGGAACGCACGGTTGAAATAATGATTTTAGAATAAAAGAACTCGGCAGGAGGAAGATTCTAGAACTCGTGAAAATTACCACAGTATTAAAGAAAAAAAGCGTTGAAAGAAGTTCTAAGAAATCGTTTTCCGATTGATAAAGCTAAGGAAAGTTTTAAAACAAAATTTACCTAGCGTTTTTCGATACTTCAAATTAATGATGGTTTTTTTTTAATAGGTGGTCTTTAAGGGGTTTAACAGTTTTTATTAGTTTAAACATATATATGTGCTTGAAATAACTATGTAAAAGCAATACATTAAATATAATAAAATACTTTAGAGTGAAGTTTATTAGCTTATATGTTTTATTATTTAGCAAACTATTATACTTATTTGAATGCATTATAGAATTTTCTTTTTTAATAGGTAGGCTTTAAGGGGTTTAACAGTTATTAGTTTAAACCTATATATATATATATATATATATATATATATATATGCTAGAAATAACTATGGAAAAGTAATATACTAAATATAGTAACAAAATATTTTAGAGTGAAGTTTATTAGCTTAAATGTTTTATTACTTAGCAAACTAAAACACATATTTGAATTCATTGTAGAATTTCCTTTTTTGATAGGAAATTTTTTTTTTCGCTGATTATTTAGTAAATAACATGACATTGTTCAAGCTAAACTTAGGGTTTTTAACATTTTTTATTGATTTAAGCTTATTATAAGTGAACATGAAATCAATGTAAAATATGAGTAAAATATAATACAAATATAAAAAATACATAATAAAGGATTAGTGTCATGTAAGAATAAAACACCGCAGACTCTAAGAGCGCATGAATACTCACAGGTTACATACATTAATTTACGCTCATGTTCTAAATAAATAATATTTAAGTCATTGAGAGCTTCATAATCATCGGTAAGGTTTTTTAAGTATTGAGAATAATATAATTAATAACATTCAAAGCAGGGGTCTTACGCTTTTATTTTTTACAGAGGCAACCCAGCATGTGCTTGATGAATTCTAGACTGACATGGTACAGTTTGAGAACCTTAGAGTTAAAAAATAGGTCGCACCTCAAGTTAAATACAAGAACAAATCTATGTTTGCTTTGACTGTAGGGTAAAAGCAAGGGGGAAAAAGCAAAATTTTAGATTTTAACTATTTTTATGCTTTATTTAATAGTTTCAGAATACGTCTGGGTTATTTCCGCCTTACCCTGTTTGAAAATTGCCTTTAACCCTTCAAATCACAAGGTTTTTCTTTCGTAAAAACTGGTGTAAAATTATATATATATATATATATATTAATGAAAGAAATATAGGTATAGTGTAAGTTTCGATAATGGGGGAGGGGTAACTAGGGAAAAGGGTAAAAGTTATAAGAAAATTATTATTCATAGTTTAAACGATTTGATTACATGTTTATTTTGTTGTGGTTTGGAGTACTACGATCTACTTTTTGCAGCACGAGGGCTAATGAGACCGGGACCTACAGCTTAAAGCCGATTCCGAACTACGAACATCCATGCCACTGTGGGATTCGAACCCACGAACTCCGGTACCGAAGGCCAGCACCCTAACCAATCGGCCATCGTTCGGCCATGTTTATTTTGAATTTTGTCCTTGTCAGACACGGGCAAATGCATTGAGGGGTTAAAGAGCATTAGATTTGTGAAATTTATTACCTTTACTTCATTTTAAGTAATTTTGTATTTTAATTCTACTCAGGTTTTAATTCATGATACAATATTTTCTCATAACATAATATTTCACGCATAGGTGTTATGTAAATCGGGATTTATGCTCAAGGTTTTTAAGTAGTAAAGCACATGTAAATGTTCTTTGGTATAAAAAAAATAATTGGTGACATTTTGAATGTCCAACTGTCTACATCCAATACTAGAAAGATTTTAGTGGTATTAATTACTGGTAGCGTGAGTTAGGCATCGTTAAAATGATGATTGCTATTACATTGTGAACTACTGAAAAGCGACGGGTAGTGAGAATATTTATAATATAAAAATAAAAATAAATTAGAGAAAGCATTCATAAATGGTGAACGTTTACAGGATAGACTGTATTAATCATTTGAGTATGAGATGGTGGTGTAAATTGTTTAAAGACGGACAGTCCTTCAACGGGTCGTACGACAGTTGCTCTACTCAGCACCGACGGAACGTTTTGAAACTGGAATTATCGAAGGGATCTAGTTCTAAAACAACTGCCTCAATATAAATGGTGAATTTGTTGAAAAGTAATAAATGTGCAATATTTTTAATTCCTCTTTAATTTTCTTATTAATGGATTGATTAGTATTGAAACCAAAAATTGTATTTTTAATAACGCATGGACAATTGCTTGTTGAGCATTTGTCGAGTAATGTTAGCACCCTAGGGACGGTTAACATTACTCTGTAAGACAACACAACTCACAAAGTGGGTTCTAGTAATTTAGAAGCTCAGAATAAGCATATGGGTCAGGCATGGCCTTCCACATTCAAAGGTACAGTTTTAGTTTTGGATCACTACGGTTTACTTTTTGCAACAAGAGGGCTAATGAGCCCTGGACCTACAGCTTAAAGCGATTCCGAACGGCTACGAACATCCATGCCCTAGTGGGATTCGAACCTACGAACTCCGGTACCGAAGGCCACCACTTGAACCAATCTGTCATCGTTCGGTCTCAAAGGTATAGTTTATCAAATGAGACCATGAATCTATTTTAGTACCTCAAGCGCTATTAATGAATGCGACGGTGGATTTGTAATCTACTTGAGCCCCGAATCCGCAAATCTTAATAAACATATGGGTCAGGCATGGCCTGCCTCCTAGGTTAGTTAGGTGATTGCATAGTTTGCCGACAGAGATTCCACGGCATGCGTTCAAAGTTATGCACATTTAATTCATACCCTCGTATAAAAAACCGACGGTGATTCATAACATTTTAAATAAAACATTTTAATTATTTCATGACATTTCAGACATATCAGTTTAATTAAAATGGTTATCTATTTTATTTGTATCGTTGTTATTGTGGTACACAATTAAAATATTACAATTTATAAATGAATATTTTGATCTACATATATTTGAGAATAGTCTGTAACATTTGAGTTATTTGGAGAACAATTGTTCAAAAACAAATTGACATTTTCAAAAATTTCAAAAGGAAATACCAAAAAAAAATTGTCACTTATGACCATCCGAAACACACTTATACGCTTGAACGTATAAGCCTAATTCCGTAAATGAACTGCCCTTTTTACAGATTAAACGCAGAATGGGTCTGAAAGCGAATGCCGATTATCATATAATAACGTTTTTATAGGAAATGGCTTCACGTAAATTCCTAATACGTACTCGAAAAGCTATTCTTTTTTTTTTTCACTTAAATAAAATCATATCGCGTGCCGTCGTCCATTACATAAAGTACTTTAGCCGTTTGCTACCAAAGTAAATATTTTCCTTTTATTTCTATGAATGATTTTTTCCAATAAATTTCTTTTATAAATAAACAGAAACTCATGATTATTCGCTTTACATTCATTTTAACAGTAATTGTACAGAAAAGCGTGAAAGAAAATGTGCTCCAGGCTGGCGCAGTACGTGACTAGATATTTTTTCATTATTATGGAACACATAATGGTATGACGTAACTACCTTTTTATTGACTTAAAGAACGTGCATAGTTCATTTTTGTTTTTTAAAAATAAAACTTTGTTAGTAATTTTATTTTCTATACAGGTATAAATAATATTTTAATGTAAAATAAACTAAGGATCATGTGTTTATTTTAAATAATGAATCTCCTATATAATAATAGCCTAAGTTATCTGTCCGTCTGTCCTCGAATTTATGAAGCGGTTGGACCTAAAATGGATAGAGACATCAATATTGGATTCTTGATGAGTTAGGGTTAACAAAAATCAAAGAGTCATCTTTAAAACGTTTAAAATCCACCCCTTCCTCCCATTTCGAGCGTTAAATGCCATTACATCAAGTCCCGATGTACGATCAGGTGAATAAATTTATCAAGTTATCACATAATAAATAGGCACAAATAACATTTTTTTCTAACATTATAACGTCATTCTTTTAACCATCTCCTTTAATCATTTCTTATTTTAAATTATTTCAATATGGTCTGAATTATTTTCATACGTTTTATCACTGAATTTATATATTAATCTAAAAATTTTCTTTTACATTTGGCTTAAATACTAGATTATGTCCATATGTCTTATTTTTAAAATTTAATCATCGATTATTTTTTGTTGCAATGAAAATTTTATCACCGATGTTAACAAAAAATTGTTTTCATAAAAGTCTAGAAGTCTAATAAATATCTAGCGTTTAAGTTATATATCTTTGAGAGTTAAGAAGTTTGTTCGTTTGATTTTTATACATAACCACACGGTTTGTAATCGATTCGCCAAAGTTTGGACATCATTCATATATACCGCCTAATAGTCATTGAAAATAATAAAACCTCTGCTATCCATCCTATCATGCAATATGACAATATAAATTAAAGTTGGCAACTAACATACGGCCAGTAAAGTTTTTTAATGTTCCTGTCATATGACGGGCTATGTGCTAGTAAACCAATAACGATAGTATTCATAAATTAGATAATGAATACAATTATAGCGGAAAAAATGAATGTCTATTATTATTATTGAACAAATAATGGTATAAATTGAGTAACTATCTAGTAAACACATCCCAAATAACACGCTGATCTCTATTAGACGTCTATAATACCTCAGCTGATAAAAACGCGTACCTCTATAAGATATCAAAAATATCTACATCGCGTCTTGTGGAACTCTATAGGTTTGGTTTGGTTTGGTTTGGAGCGCTACGGTCTACTGTTTTGCACACGAGGGCTAATGAGACCGGGACCTACAGTTTAAAGCCGATTCCGAACGGCTACAAACATCCATGCCAGCAGCGGGATTCGAACCCACGAACTCCGGTTCCGAAGAGCAGCGCTCTACCATTCGGCCATCGTTCGGCTGGAACTCTATAGGAATTTCGAGGTGTGATCTCTATTAAACCCATAAGACGTCTACAATATCTACGCGCCTCTCTGCATCACATCTACAAAAAAAATTTCGACGTCAAAGGTATGTGAGTTAGACGTTTTAAATATATAAAGGACGTGCTATTTAAGATGTTTAGATCTCAAAAAGACGTACTAGTCCCCTCCAAAACATTGTATATACAATCTTAATAACAAATTAGTATAATTTGTTTTGAAAAATTTGCATTTACTAGGACACTTACACAAAAATAATCGCTACAGTGATTTTATAAATAAAATTTAATTTATGGAAGTATAACAAAATGTATAAAAATAACAATATATATGTATTATTACTTAAGTAATAAACAGGATGAAAACTCAAATTTCAAAATTACTCGAATTTTCCACGTAAAACAACTAAAATTTTCCTGGTTTCCACTAGAGTGCCGAACGATGGCCGAAATTTAGAGCGTTGTTCTTTAGTACCGGAGTTCGCAAGTTCGACTCTCTCTCCTGGTATGGATGTTCGGAGCCGTTCGAGATCGGTTTTAAGCAGTACGTTCTGGGATCATTAGTCCTCGAGAGGAAAACAATAGACTATAGCGCTCTAAATCAAATCAAACCGTTACAATTTCATTCATGATACAAAACACACAGAGAAATGTATATATATCAAAATTATTTAACTTCAATATCTCCTTAAAAACCTTCTCTCTCCCATTCTAATTCCTTAAAATCTTTCTCCCAGCCTCTAAAAGTCTTAATCAAATGAGCATTTTCGACTTAAAATTATTTCGATAGATTTCCCAAAGCTTTTTATCCTATAGATGTAAATTTTCTATCTATTCAACACGTTTACAGCTGTCGCAAGCAAATGGCTCCTCGTTTTGCTGAGTAAGTGGGAAAATTCATTCTGTCTTCTCTCTTGGGTTTACCTCTGTTCGAGCAGAGTGATGTTTGTGTCTTTCTCTTATATGTCGTTAACAAGTAAAGATGTCCGTTTTAGCAGCTGCAAAATATAGTTTTAATTTGACTTGTGCCGTTCTCTTTAATATGGCCCAACTGTAATTTTATCACTGCTAGCGGATTTAGGTTTCTCCTTACTTAGTAGCCTTGGCAAGTAAAAATAATAGGGGCTACATAATTATTGTGACCAGAGGAAAATAATTACATATACATACATATATATGCATGCATGTGTGTATGTTTTTTATCATAAAAAAATGTAATGAAAACATGGATATTTTTAGTTGTTTTAATAATAAAAAATATTGATGATGAATAATGGTTTGCATTTAACTGGAGGAAGATGTCGTTGGAAAACCGTATTAAGTCGAAAAGCATTCAAACATGTAAAGGGCTTCATTTCAGTACCATATATGATGGGTATGGATTCTACTACAGGTGTAGATATTCCTATCCGTATGGATTGCGATTTAACTAGTTAGGTCTGGTTTAATTAACCACTGTATTGCAAGACATTGACCATAATACTCCAAACCAAGTCAAGCTAAACCTTATTAAAATATTTAATACCAGATACGTGTGCTTATCTTATATATTCTGATTTAATTATCAAAATGAAACAATAAAATAATGTTGATTTTATTACATGACGTGTTAAGAACAAATTAACAAGTGTTAAGATTATTGTCACATTTAACGTAGTGTTAAGATAAGTCACAAATGTTGTTAAGATTAAATAAATAAAATTAAGGGCCTATCTCACGAAAGTCGTTTAAAGGCTAACTATGATTAATCTCTGTTTAAATGGAGAATTGTGTCCTACCAATGTATGGAGCCATGAATCAATCATTAATGACTTTGGTGAGACCGGCCTTAAGGCATTATTTTATAAACTTGGTTTGGAATTTAAGCAAAAGCAACTGGTGCAATTAAGTCTGTGGGTAATTACAGTCAGTGTTTCACTGTGTTGTGAAACACTGACTATAATAATCCAAACCAAAGCAAATTAAACTGTAGTAAAACATTTAATATTGTATACATGTTCTCATCCTATTTATTTTGGTTTATTTACAGCCGATCTCACCAAAATCGTTTCACGCCTAACCGAGATTAAACTATGGCACAAACCAATGGTGAGACGCAATTCTCCGTTTAAACAGAGATTAATCTCGGTTAGCTGTTAAACGACTTTGGTGAGACAGGCCCTTAGTGAAACGAACCCGTGAAATTATCATTCGTTATCTTGCATGACCAGTTAAAATTCATTTAAATTATCAAGATTATTAAGTTCCTATTTTTTAAATCACAGTAACTCATTAAATTTTAGACAGGATCACTTTCTTTTGCTATTTTATGCTTAAAAAAACTGAGTTCCCGGGTACAACAGCAACAACTAGGGTGATGGTCGTCAGTCCTCATCTCCGTTTTCGAGACCACGAGCCGTGGGGTAAGTAGCATATGCCCCGGTTAGGTGGTCAACCTTTCTCGGAAATTTTATACTATACTGACTAAATCACTATATTATTAAACATTGACCGATAATCTCCAAACATAACATAATTAAACCAAATTAAAACATTTAATACAGATACAAATTTTGATCGTATTTACTCTAGTTTAATTAACTAAATAAACCAGTTAAATTATGTTTAGTTATACTGCATGATTTACTAAGAACATGTTAGATTATCAAGATCATTATCTTATTTCCTAAATCAAGGTTTCAGCACATATCTACTTTGATTCCTTATCACAACACATTAAATTTTAGACGAGATCCATAACTGTTTGCTATTTTATGAAGTACAAATTTTTTACTTAATATTAAAATATTGAATGTTTTGATTGAAGAAAAAGTGTATAATTTAAGTGCAAAAAACTAATATATTCTCAATAAAATAATTCTATATCATCAAGAAAATTTATATTTACTATTAAAGCCCGACATCTAAAAACGCAATTTATTCCATAATTTTCTGCTTGGGAATTATTGCACGTTCTAACTTTACTGGTAACAAAATAATGCTGCGTAGAAAAGAGCAGTCAAATCCAGTTTCAATAACATGGTTTACTTCGACATTGCGAGAATAAACTCCGAGTGAATAGTACTGTATCAGTTTGGAAATTCCCATTTTGTGAAAGAAATTCAAATGCAGGCAGCGAAAAATTCAGAAATATACCCGAGGACTCCCAAGATATATATATTTACCAAGTTCATCATTTTATGATTAAAGTTTTCTAACTTGCTAAAGGGAAAATCAGTTTTGGAATTCTCGGAGGCCATATTCTCCCACTGCATTTACACTTATTGCACATTTCTGTTTCTTTCATAAAACCCGAAAGAGACGGGAACAAATGGTGAATTTTAAATTTCTGTAACAATTTGGAAGCAAACTTTTGTATAAATTCTCCGTACGTTCAGTAACAATTGGCAATTGGGTTCGTCGAATTCAAAATAATACTTTGCACTTTAAAATTAATTTATAATACAAGCTGACAAATTAGTCGAGCTGGTGTAAACATACGTTTTAATTTATGCAAATGAAAAAGGTTAGTTTAGTGGAAATATAATTTGAAGTATTGTTAGATATTTCTTGCTGAACATTTTAGTTTATTAAATCCAAAATAAATTGAGGAACAATAGCGAGGTTTCTTGAAATGACAATTACAGATGTAAAAAGTAATGTAGTATTTTGGAAAACCAAAACCTAATGCAAATTTATAAGAGATATTTAGACAAAAGTAAGTGTTATAAAAATTTTCCGTTCAATTAAAAAAGAAACATTTTTAAGGGAATAGTGATCATTTAAAACTAATTTATTTTGCTTTTGACCAATCTGTTTAAATATTTGGTATATTATTAATATATTTATGTGAAAGTGCTTACAACTTTCCAGTTATTTTAATAATATTAAACTTATTATCATTTCAAAATTAGAAGTATGAATAATGCCCTATGCACATTTCTTTTATACATAATATGAACGCTTTTATTGATAGGGTATCTTTCAGGCATTAAAATAAAACTTAGTTGTTATTGTAAAAATTCGCTGAATACATAGGAAAAAAATTAATTAAAATATGCATTATTCCCGTATGAAATATATTATACAATAATTCCTTCTTTTTTTCGAAAAGTGTAGATTTTTGCTGTTTAAAATCTATAAACTTTAACTGGTTTCTATACTCTACCATCTACACTGTCGATATAATTTAAAGATGTATGGAGGTTAGAAATGTATTTTGACTAGTTCAAATACAGCGAAAATCGCTTATAATGATCCGCCATTTAAGGAGTACTAAGATTTAACTGGGAAATCTGAAATACTTGGTTGCTACTTTATCAGTTTATGAGAGCATAACTCATTTATAACTAGAAAACCCCAATGATATAGAGCAATGTTTTTGAAATTCATAAAATTTCAGTTGAATTTCAGTTCCCTAGCTCAACTAATTCTTTGTCGGATCAAGGGGTTATCAGGAGTTTTAAATCAAACTTTCAAAGTTTAAACAAATTATCCGACATATTATTTTGTTTTGTACCAAGATTTAACTAGGAAATCTGGTGTACTTGGTTGATACTGTATCAATTAAACGAGAAAATCCCGATGATATAGAGCAATATTTTTGAAATTCGTAAAATTTCAATGGAATTTCAATTCCCTTGGTGAACTAATTCTTTGTCTGATCAATGAGGTTATCAGGAGTTTAAAATCAGACTTTCAAAGTTTAAACAAACTATCTGACTTTTTTTTTTAGTTTTATACCAAGGTTTAACTAGGAAATCTGAAATACTTGGTTGTTACTGTATCAGTTTATGAGAGCATAAGTCAGTTATATTGGATGCTTAAATTTATTTTAGATTATTAAATTTATGCAGGAAATCATAAGTTTTTTTTAATAATATCTAGCTGAAAAAAAATAGTAAAGGAATATTCTCTAATCAATTATGTTTATAAAAACTACCATTGGAATTTTAGTTAAGTGTTAAAATAAAATACATTATTGGTTCTTTTATTTGTTTTTACGGTATTTTAATACAGCATGTAATCTATGTTTTTAATAGCAGATTTGGTTTTAAGGATTTTCCCCAAAAATAATTATTATAAAGGGAATGTTAATAATTTAGTGTTAATGTAATATTCTATTTACTTTACAGTGAACTTCTTAAAAATAGTTGTTTATCTGACCACGCAGTTGTTTCAGATAACTTATACCGAGATAGCAAATTTAGTTTGCAGGAAACTTGCAGAAGTCTTACTTTGCAAGAATGCAAACTTGCAGCAGTCTTACTTCGCAAGAATGCAAGCTTGCAGCAAGTTCATCACAAGTCTGCAAGTTTGAAACAAGACTGCAGGAAGTATAAGTAAACTTCAAAGCCACCATATCTCCAACTTCCATCAAACTTGTCACACAAGTTACAGTACATTCGTCGTGCAAGTTTGTCGCATGTTTGTCATATCAAACTTACAGCAAGTTCATTGCAAAACAGGGTTGGAAAAGACCCCAATACTTGCAAAAAAAACCTTTATATTTGACTTAAATAGCATATGTAAAGAAATTTATTTTTACTTTTGAAAAGACTAAGATTTTAGATAATTTTGAATAAGTATTAAAAATTTGTTAGTAATTGATTTCTTGATAAGTAACTTGCAGGAGTTTTTCTGCAAGTTTGTCGCGTCGAATTTGCTATGACAAGATATTATCCAGATAAAAACAAACTTGCTGCATGTATGCATGATATCTGGGTATACATAATTGGAAAAGATAGCTTTGATAAAAATTTAAATCATAGCCCTTTAATGTGAAACAAAATATAACTTTTGTTAAAATTCCAACACATGAAAGCATTTATTTTGCCTTAAATATATTGATGTACTTTTCAGGAATCATCTTTTAAATGTACTACTAAAAGAATCTTGTCATGTCACCTGTATTCATATAGTGTTCAATTTAATCAGCAAGTAATTTCTTTTATCGACTTTTAATATTACAATCTCATACGAGGGCGTCAGACGTGGTGCTGCATAACTAGAATGTTTTTCAGGTTTCTGTGACGGGATTGGTTGCTTATACGAAGGTTAGAACAGGGAACGGGGAGATTTTTTTTCTCCAAATAAAGCTCCATTCTCACAATTACCCATCCATTAGGTGATCAAAATTCGACATTTAATGGCCAGTTCCACAATATGTTAACGGTGTTTCTGCAGGCAATTTTAATGATATTTCTTTACATACTTCTAGATTGTAGATCGATCGTGGGCATATTAACCGCTTGCCTGAATATCGCGAACTATCTTTTAAAACAAACCTCATTGGAACATTCGAATTAAAACCTGTAAAATCCGAAGTTCGTATACATTGCAAATAATTAGTATCGCGAGAAAACTCTGGCAGAGCAGAATTTGTCAGTACAATTTGTCTTAGATTGTAGATAGATCAGGGGCATATTTTAACCACTTGCATGATTATCCCGAGTTATCTTTTAAAACAAACCTCATTTTTAATTTGAAACGTTTGAATTAAAACCTGTAAACTGTAAAATTTCGAGTTCGTGTACATTGCAGTTAACTATTATCCCGAGAAAACTCGGGCAGAGCAATCTCTGCCAATACGATTTGTTTTAGATTGTAGATCGATCATGGGCATATTAACCACCTGCCTGATTGTCCCGGGTTATATTTTAAAACAAACCCCATTGAAACATTCGAATTAAAACCTGTAAAACTATAAAATCTGAAGTTCGTATACATTGCAATTAATTATTATCCCGCGAAAACTCGGGCGGAGCTGAATTTGTGAGTACGATTTGTTTTACATTGTAGATCGATCATGGGCATATTTTAAGAGCTTACCTGATTATCCCGAATTATCTTTTAAAACGAACCTCATTGAAACATTTGAATTAAATCCTGTAAAATTGTAAAATCTCGAGTTAGTGTACATTCCAGTTAATTATTATCCCGAGAAAACTCGCACGGAGCAAAATTTGTCAATATAATTTGTTTTAGATTGTAGGTTGATCATAGGCATATTATAAAATGTTGCCTGATTAACTAGAGCCATCTTTTAAAACAAACCTCATTGAAATATTCGAATTGAAACCTGTAAAACTGTAAAATCTGAAGTTCGTATACATTGCAGTTAATTATTATCCCGAGAAAACTAGGGTGGAGCAGAATTTGACATTACGATTTGTTTTAGATTTAGATCGATCATGGGCATATTATAACCACTTGCCTGATTATCTCGAGTTAACTTTTAAAACAAACCTCATTGAAACATTCGAATTAAAACATGTAAAACTGTAAAATCTTGAGTTCGTGTACGTTGTAGTTAATTATTATCCCGAGAAAACTCGGGCGGAGCAGAATTTTCAGTAAAATTAGTTTTAGATTATATATCGATTATGGATATATTATAAACGCTTGCCTGATTATCCAGATTTACCTTTTAAAACAAACCTCATTGAAACCTGTAAAACTGTAAAATCTGGAGTTTGTATACATTGCAGTTAATTATTATCCCGAGATAACTCTGGCGAAGAAGAATTTTTCTGTACGATTTCTTTTATAACGGTTTTACTCGACCTGGAGGAAATGAAAGGGAATATCCAGCTTTGATTGGCAGTTAGTGTTGATTTCGCAGTTCTTTTTGACTGAACTAGTCTAGTGTTTTTCCTATTCTATAGTATACGTCGGCTTGTGAATCACTACTGTATAAAGAAAGATAGTTGAAAAATCATAGTGATGAGTTTTTTGCCTCATTAGGGAGACACAACATTAGTCCTGCATCACTCAGGCTAACCTTATGTCATTTACTCGATGTTATTCTTGCTACGGCAAAAAAATTAAATCCTACTAAACAGTGTACTCTGTACTCCCGTAAAAGAGATTTCAGAGGTAAAAGAGACCAGATACCAATGTACATAATGTCAGGAATCCCTTTGTGTTTTCCCTTGTTCCGAAAATTATCACACATAGACTAATATTTAACTTTTTTTAATCGGCCGAGATAACTCTGGATTGTAAACTAATATTAAAACTAAATGCTTTTACAACTGTAAAAAATTAAAAATTCAAATTAAAACCTACACATTTTATTAAATTTCGTTTAATTGTATTTAATAATAAAATAAAAAAATGTGTTGATTTTTAAAATTTTTTTTTCAAAAAAAAAATGTTGTAAGGGAAGCGGTTAAACATATTCATAAGCTAGTAATCCATGATCTATCATGTGCCCTAAATTTTTATTCCAAAATACATGCTGCTGGCCAAATATGTGCTTCTCAACTAGCTTTACGTTTTATGGTAAGTGAACAAACATACAGCATAATCTATTTGTAAAAAATATAGAACATTTAAATCTTAAGTCAAAAAAGTCATGCTAAATCTATTTCTCTGGTGGTTTTTAATCTGAAAAAATACCAGAATGATAACTTTTGCTATTAAATTAATAAACCGTTTTGGAAATCATTGGTTTAAAAGAAATAAAAATTATTTAACGAAAAAATATATTTATCTGTACACCAATATCTGAAACTTGATAAAGACCAAAAAGCTAAACTTGGAATGTTAACCAGTTAAGGGGCAGTTTCTCTTTAGCGTTATGTCATGCACAGCAAAAAACATCAAACCGATATTTTTGCAAGTACGATAATACAATGATTGAAATTTAATAAGCACTTTTTTCTTCAAAGAAAGTAGATAATTATTTTATGCAAGCAATCAACATGAAATATTAGTTTCAATAACTTAAACTAAATTTAAATTCTACTCTTTAAAGACATTACTGGTTTGAATAGTTAATGAATTTTGAATTTGAATAATCATGAATCTTGAACTAATATTTCACTACTTGAAACTTGAATATTGGTTTTAAGAATTATTTTAAACCAATTAATAATTGTAAATATTCAACAATAATCAATAATGAAATCAGGTAATTGCTTACCTTTGTTCTTATCTTTTTGATTTGCTATGAAGGATCTGTAGAAACCAAAATTATGGATGAAAACAGAAGTCTATTGTGGAGCACAACTTTCTTTTAATTTACATCCGCTGAAATCACAGTACACAAAATGAATTAAGAATTATATTAGGTTTTAAATACATGTTTACCAGATGAATATGAATAAAATACAGATTAAATGAATAGAATTAAACACACATTAAAAAAACACCATACCAATCGTATCAAACTAGTCTATCACCATATGCTTTGGTTTTACACAATCGCTGAAAAGCGCCATCTAGAGTTCGGTGGTGAATTTAATCTAACAGTTACAACTATTACAGGCTTAAAAATTAAGTACCCGATTACGCAATTATTACGCAATTAACGAGGTTGCAATTGATTTGAGAGAACGAGTTTACAATTATTACATTGGTTATATTACATTAAAATCTTATTCGAATAACAGGAATGACGACCTTACGGGATTAAAGATGATAGTTATACAATTACACAATTGTATAATTATGTGATTAAACTATATACGTCAGCTTACATGATACAGCAGATAGGCAGCAGGTGACACATAATTTGTCTCGTGTAGCAAAACCAACCATCCACTGACACGAGAATTACGAGTATGCAGTCACATACATTATACTTGTTACATTACACTGCAGTATAAAGACATCACAGTGATTACATGCTTACGCGATAACGTACGTGATTACAGACTTTAGAATGACTTCATTGCATTATAGGATTACAGATATTATACCATTTAAAGTCATATGCGATTATTATACAATAAGATTACACAACAACGCGATTACCCGACAATCGAGAGGAGATACACGATTTACGCGCAAGCTGTTATAAGCATTGCATTGGTTGTACTACATTACATTATATAATTGCACGCATACCAGCGATTACAGGAGTATGCAATTGCGATGTTACAGGCAATGTTACAATACAATAGGCAATATCGTAAACATGCGATAGTTTATTTAAAATTATATGATTATAGATATTACATTAGCTACATTGCATTTTATTAGTATAAGCATTACATCTTTTACGTATGCAATTGAACAGGGTTGCAAATAAGATTGCACAAGTACATGATTACGCGTTTATAAGATATTTCACAGGTGGCACGCTTTAAGCAACATTTGAAACATACACATTTTTCTCTTTATTTGAAGATGAAAAATAATTTGTTAAAAAAACAAAACCTACTATAATATTAGGTTATGAAACATACGCAAATATCTATGTTGAATAAACTTTATATCTTTATTTCATCATAGCTTATTAGTTCATTCTTTAATTATAATTTATTTTACTTTATTTCATTCTGTCTTTATTTTATTACTTTCAACTGTCTCTAACGTAAGTACTTCATCCCATGCTTCAGGGATTTCAAAGTATTCGTCGTAAGTCTAGTACAAAGGTCAGCAACTTAAATTAAATTTGATCTAAGTTTTTTTTTATCACAAAACTTAACACATTTCTAAAGTTGTATTATAATAAGATTAAAACTATATCCATTTTATTAAAGTCTTTTAGATTTCTTATTTCTACATTAATTTTTTATATTCCGAATTTTGAATTATAAAGTATGTATATAAATAAAGTGAAACTGCAATTATATACAACATACAAGTTTGAAAATGATATACAGGTTGTCCCAAAACGACCGCATATACTCTGCACAGCTAGATTCCGCGTTGGGAGTACATAAAAAACTGCAAAAAGTACAAAGTACGAGCCCTGTATGATCCATAGTTTACGAGAAAAATGCGAAAAACAAAGAATGACGTCACTGCCGGTAAAAAAAAAAAAACTTTATTGAACATATGAACAGCAGTATATGCACGGACATACTCCCTAACCGTTCATAAGGTATTTCCATTACATCGGGGGTACATCAGGTACTTGTCGCAGTGGTCACGAAAAAAATACATGGGCACCATACGAAGACTACCGGTAGCTGCAAGATTTTTAAATACCAGTTCAACGACTGCTTAACGTCATTCCATGGCACTCCCACGCATGACGAGATATACGTGCTGAATGTTTTAAACATTATCGTCTGGAAAAATATACGAATACTGTTGTTGATATGTCCAATAAAGTGTTTTCTTTTCTTTCACTGGCAATGATACTTTTCATACTTTGTTTTTCGTATTTTTCTCGTAAACTATAGATAGTACAGGAACTCTTCTTCGGACAATTTTTATGTACTTCCAATGAGGAATCTAGCTGTGCAGAGTTTATGCGGCCGTTTTGGGTCACACTGTATACAGTAATGAAAAACTCATTTTACTATAACACACGATAAGACGTCAAGATTCTGGTACTTTAAAGTGCATTTAATTAATAAATAAAAATCAAAGCCAAAACAGTGGTCTTGTAAGCAATATACGAAATCCCGTTTAACATCAAGACACAAAAAAAAAGCATTTTTCAGACAATTGTGATATAATAACTAGATAAAACGCACCCATACAGAATTTTAACCGAAAGCAAATATCCTGTTTAAATCTATAAGCGGCTACTTGCCTTGTGGTAATCACACTCTTAATTACTTCCTTGAAAAATTTAATTACGGGAGTAAAAATAAAACTCCTCTTTAAGCAATCTATATTCCATTAAACAATGAACTATGGATTTGGATAACGTTAAAACGCGTGTAAAAGACGGGAAGTTTATTTAATGACTATACGTACTTAATATTAACAGTAAATTAGTTCGGATAATAATCAGAATAAGGGATCGAAAGAGAAACTTCGTGAGAGAGTGGAAATTGTGGCTTGGATCAATTAATTTTCTAAGGCTAGAGGTCGTCGTTAAAATTTTGCTGAGATAATTGCTTTAAAGATTTTTTTCTCCAAAAGTGTGATCAATGACGGAAAACTGAAAAAAATTAATATTTGATTACCTTAAGTTTTATTTTAGGAGAAATTTAAACTCACACGTTAAACATGACATCTGAAACTGAAAAAAAAGGCGTAAAAATTGAAGAATCCTATCATCGATAAGGGCAAATATTTTATCTACCATTCAAACTGCAGCCACAGTCAAACCCTGTTACAGTAAACCCTCTGTGAGCCTTATAACAAGTTTACTTTAGTTGAGTGCTCAAATTTTCAAGTTTTGATGAAATATTAAAAAATTTAGGTTTTAATAGTGGTTTTGCTGAACACAATCTATTATGCACAAGCAAATTACTAATGATTAATTGAAAAACAACTTACTCATAAACTACTAATTTCTTAAAACATTTATCATGCTATAAGAAATTAAAATTCTTAAATTGTGTACTTATTGTTTTCTTCATGCTGGAAGGGTGCTGGCCTTCGTTACCGGAGTTCGTGGGTTCGAATCCCACAGTAGCATGAATGTTCGTAGCCATTCGGAATCGGCTTTAAACTGGAGGTCCAGGCTCATTAGCCCTCATGTTGCAGAAAGTAGACCGTAGCACTCCAAACCAAACCAAACCAATTTTCAAGCTGCTGAGAAAATTGTAAGTTTTCTTTAAGTACATTTTGATTACATATAAGGGTTCAGTACCAGCATGACTAGACAAAAATTGTTAAACTATGAGATTTCTAGTCTAAATTTTTAATTAATCTGATCCTTCTTGAGTTTATCAACATGATAAATACTTTATGAATCATACTTTATTTCCATCACCCATTTTTTCCATTTCCATTTAAATGGTCTTTAATTACTATATAATTCGAATTTACAATGAGATACCTATGTTACTTTTTCAAACGTAATTTTTTAAAATTACTTTTTAAAAATTAGAAAAATGATGTGAAAGGTAAATTTCACTTAAGGCGAGTGTCTTTATGTCAAGAGTTTGTTATAAGGAGACTGCATTTACTTAAGAGTTTATTATACGTGTTTACAATAACTTAGTTAAATAGTTCTTTTGGGACTTAAAAACTTATTACTTTAACCGAGTGTTTACTACATACAAGATTCACTACAGCAAGGTTTACACCATTAAAATATTTGAAGATAATAACCGAAACTTATAAATTCTACCTTATTTTATTACCATATTTTTAATATATTATGTAGACTCATATTGGATCTTCTTCTACAGAATGTACCTGATAATCTTTCTGCAAGTACAGAAATTTCTAACGTATATCATGCTTAAAAAGATACAAATGTATAAAACTATCTTTGAAAACTAGAAAAAATATCTGTGGAAGGAAAAATTTGGTTTGCGGTAACCGAACTTTCGGTTCGTCAAGAGTTCGGCGTACTGTAGTTTAATGGTTTTGATTTTGAAGTGCTACGGACTACTGTTTGCAACATGATGGCTAATGAAACCGGGACCTACTGCTTAAATCCGATTCCAAACAATTAGGAACATCCCTGCCGAAGTAGGATTCGAACCCATGAACACCGGTTCCGATGGCCAGCATTCTAACCATTCGGCCATCATTCGGCCGGTAGTTTATTGAAAAATTCACTTTAAATGTTTAAAATAATATTAGTTAAATAGGAGTTTATTTAGAACAAGCAAAAGAATCTAACAGTTCGCTATATCCAGGGTATAATATAGCGAAGTTACACTGTTTGACAGTAATGTGATATAATACTGAAATTGAATATAATATCAGAAACTGCTGAAGTTTATCTTATTAGTATAAAATATATTTTATATATTATGTAGTACCTAATTTTCACTTCCTACATAGATTGCATCAAGTAATCTTGCTTCAAGTACAGAAATTTGTAACGTATATCATGTCTTAAAAAGATACAAATGCATAAAATTATCTTTCAAAACTAGAAAAAATATCTGTGGAAGGAAAATTTTGGCTTGCTGTAACCGAATATTCAATTCGTCAAGAGTTCAGCATACTGTAGTTTATTGAAATATTCACTTTAAATGTTTAAAATAATATTAGTTAAATATTAGTTCATTTGGAACAAGCAAAAGAATCTAACAGTTTACTATATCCAGGGTATAATATAGCGAAGTTTCATTGTTTGACAGTAATGTGATATAAAACTGAAATTGAATATAATATCAGAAACTGCTCAAGTTTATCTTATTACTATAGAATATTTTTTATATATTATGTAGATTCTAATTTTCACTTCCTACACAGATTACATCAGGTAATCTTGCTGCAAGTGCAGTTATTTGCAACGTATATCATTAGTTCTGCGTTAATTGGTATTAAAATTGAATATTCAAATTTCTGATTAGTTCTTGCACAGTTAATGAAGTCACTGAAGTGAGTGGAAATTGGAAAGATTGTTTTCATGGTAGGTAATTGTTTAGACCAATATATTACTACTCCACTTCATTTTGAAACATGTAATCTTCAAAATTATAAATGCATTCATAACTAATTACCCTGAAATAATGAGGTAGTTCGCAGTAAAGCATGTGCACAGGTTAAGATATATTTTTAAAAAGCTTATTTCAGGGTAGAAATTTAACAGTAAGCGTTTTTAACATGTTTATTAGAAAACTGTATCTGAATATAAATTTGTGAAGCAATGATTTTACATTTTATAAAATAATTGCTATAATTGCTTAATATTATGCTTAAAATAGTTCGTTTTTATATCTCATATTCCTCAAACTGGATTCTAATAGTTAATAGTTAATAGTTAATAGTTAATTAATGTTTTATCGTTCATCATTTACACTTTATTTATAGTAAATAACATGTGGTTAATTTGTTAACGTAATAATATTAAACACTTATACTTCTACACTTACAACATATAATGAAAACATCTTTTAACGATCAAGTGTGTATTTGGCTAACTTAAAGGTATACAATTGTGAGAAAAATAGCCTTATTTTCAGAAATACTGAATTAAGAAAACCTTAATTTGCTCCAATAACTTTTATCAGATAGTGACTATTAATTGTTTAACTTATAAAAATTTGTATTAAACCTGGATTTCATAAGATTGGTCTAAACTAAAAGTTATAAATTTGCGGTTTTTCTTTTATGCATATTTTAAAGTTAATCATTTACACGTTAATCAATTACATGTTATTTATAGTTAATAACATGTGGTTAATATGTTATCGTAATAATTTGAAATACTTCTACTGTTACAACATATAATGAAGAATTTTTTAACTATAAGGTGTGCATTTGGTTAACGTAAAGATATACAACTGTGAAAAAAAATTAGCCTTAATTTCAGAATTCCTGAATTAAGAAAAACCTTAATTTGCTTCAATAACTTTTATCAGATAGTCACTATTAATTTCTAACTTATAAAATTTTGTATTAAACCTGGATTTCATAAGATTGGTCTAAACTGAAAGTTATGAATTTGCGGTTTTTCTTTTATTCATATTTTAAAGTTAATTAAAAATCTAATGACCATTAAAATAATAAATAGAAATATTGCTTATTATACTATTTAATTCTGGTTTATTTATCGAAAATTATGCTAAATTATTAAAAGTGTCTTAGATTTTGTCATTTACCAATCAAACACTGAACAGAATTCAGCTTGATTAGACAATGCTATCATTAGCTAACAAAAATAAAATGCTTGTGAAAAAGCCTTTAATGGTTTATTAGAGTTTTTAATGTGTTCTTCCACACTCTTAATTCTGATTACCTCTCATTCACGTCATCTTTAAGAGGTTATCATGGCTTTCGATCGTTAAAAAATCTTCATTTAAAGAGCCTATTTTGAATTTTCTATGAAATGGAATGATTTTCTCTATTAAAAAATATTTCTAGATTATTAATAAGGCTTTAACTTTATAAAAATAATTTAGTTTTGTTATAAGAAGCAATGCATTTAAAACCATAAAATATAAACACCAAGGAAACAAAATATAAATCTACTTATAATCAAAATAACCTTTGAAATTTGTAAATTAAAAATTACTTTTTTTTAATCAAATAGCTAGTTGTATTTTTCATTTCGAGAACATTAAATAAAAGTAACAATATATATATATATATATACATATATATATATATATATATATATATATATATATATATATATATATATATATATATATATATATATATATATATATATATATATATATATATATATATATATATATATATATTTGCACAATATTAAAGGATAATTTTCAAATAATTTTCAGTTTTTAAATGTCTTTAATTTTTTTTTAAAACTTACCATCTCAAATACTTTTAAAGTTTGAGTTTAAATAATAGAACAGGTATTGCGCTTCCATTTGATACAAAAATTTTATTTTCTAGCATACATAGTTCAAAATTTATTTTGCAACATGAAATTTATGATTTCTGTTTTGTAAGAATTTTATATGTCAATTTAAAATAATACCATTTAAAATGACAAAAAACTAATTAGAGTGTTATTAATGATATTATTTTAAATGGAAGAGACATTTTTATTTTATATTGAATTGGTAAAATAGCTATTATGATAAAACCTCCAAATGTACCTCTTAAAAACGAAAACGGTTGCTATGAGGGTAAACTGATAACAGCAATAAAATTTAAGTATTTTTTATTCAATATTTAGCAAAATATTTCCATGGTATAAGCTAAAAAGATTTGAGAAATATAATCTTTTTATTTTATAGTTTGATAAATAATTTTTTTTTCATTTTCATATTTTAAGTCTGTTTATTATTTTTTAATTTCAAACAGACAAATACCTTTAAAATTTTTTGTATAACCAAATGGAAATTGTACATCAATTGAATATAAAAATTTACTTTCAATTATATTTATTATTAAAGTTATCTTGCGACGTGAATTTTTTTTTATTGGGTGTACATTTTATAAATCAATCTAAAAGAATGCTATTTTTAAATAGTATACTTTTTTAAATAATTCCTTTTTTTAAAAAAATTGCAGCATTATTAAATAGCTTATTTTAAAAAGAGGAAATATTTTTATTTTATAGAGAATCAGCTGTTATGGTAAAATCTCAAAAAGGTGTTATGTTCCCTTAATTGAAAGCTTGACTATGAGGGCTGACAAACTGATAAAAAGAAATGAAATTTACATTTTTTATTCAGTATTTAGCAAAATATTTCCATGGTATAGACAAATTACACTTAGAGTAGATGATCTTTGATACAAATGCTATGCAAATATACAAGTAATATACTATATGATTCTTAATGCAACTTATACAATTGGCTGTTTAGGAAGGATTTAATTCATGACTGTGATGCAAGTCATCAATTCCTTCCTTTTCATTTTAAAAACACAGATATAAAATTACTTCTTGCATTTATTTGTTTTATCGGAACAATATATATATATATATATATATATATATATATATATATATATATATATATATATATATATATATATATATATATATATATATATTAGTGAAGATTGATTGTAATTCTTTAAAACCATCCCCGAGTTTTGGACTTTCTGTAGTAATTTATGATTGGATGATCTGTCATTTGGAATAGTTTTGGATATGTTATGGTTCTAAGATCCTCGATAATAAATGTACTTTATTGGCAGGTTCATCACACAGATTACATCAAGTAATCTTGCTTCAAGTACAGAAATTTGTAACGTATATCATGTCTTAAAAAGATACAAAAGTATAAAATTATCTTTCAAATCTGAAAGAAAATATCTGTGGAAGGAAAACTTGCTGTAACCGAACTTTCAATTTGTCAAGAGTTCAGGATAGTGTAGTTTATTGAAATACTCATTTTAAATGTTTAAAATAATATTATTTAAATAGAAGTTCATTTGGCTTCAGCACAAGAATTCAACAGTTTACTATATCCAGGATATAATATAGGAAAGTTTGACCGTTTGACACCAATGAGATATGATACTGAAATTGAATATAATATCAGAAACTGGTGAAATTTATTTCATTACTATAGAATATATTTTATATATTATGTAGATTCTAATATTCACTTCCTACACAGATTACATCAAGTAATCTTGCTTCAAGTACAGAAATTTGTAACGTATATAATGTCTTAAAAAGATACAAATGTATAAACTTTTCTCTCAAAACTAGAAAAATATCTGTGGTATGAAAACTTTGGTTTGATGTAACCAAACATTCAATTCGTCAAGAGTTCAGGATAGTGTAGTTTATTGAAATATTCACTTTAAATGTTTAAATTAATATTAGTTAAATAAAAGTTTATTTGGGACCAGCAAAAGAATCTAACAGTTTACTATATCCAGGGTATAATATAGCGAAGTTACACTGTTTGACAGTAATGTGATATAATACTGAAATTGAATATAATATCAGAAACTGGTGAAGTTTATCTTATTACTACAGAATATATTTTATATATTATGTAGATTCTAATATTCACTTCCTACACATCAAGTAATCTTGCTTCAAGTACAGAAATTTGTAACGTATATCCTGTCTTAAAAAGATACAAATGTATAAAATTATCATTCAAAACTAGAAAAATATCTGTGGTATGAAAATTTTGGCTTGCTGTAACCGAACTTTCAATTTGTCAAGAGTTCAGGATAGTGTAGTTTATTGAAATATTCACTTTAAATGTTTAAATTAATATTAGTTAAATAAAAGTTTATTTGGGACCAGCAAAAGAATACAACAGTTTACTATATCCACGGTATAATATAGCAAAGTTTAATGGTTTGACAGTAATGTGATATAAAACTGAAATTGAATATAATATCAGAAACTGCTCAAGTTTATCTTATTACTATAGAATATATTTTATATATTATGTAGATTCTAATTTTCACTTCCTACACAGATTACATCAGGTAATCTTGCTGCAAGTGCAGTTATTTGCAACGTATATCATTAGTTCTGCGTTAATTGGTATTAAAATTGAATATTCAAATTTCTGATTAGTTCTTGCACAGTTAATGAAGTCACTGAAGTGAGTGGAAATTGGAAAGATTGTTTTCCTGGTAGGTAATTGTTTAGACCAATATATTACTACTCCACTTCATTTTGAAACATGTAATCTTCAAAATTATAAATGCATTCATAACTAATTACCCTGAAATAATGAGGTAGTTCGCAAAATAATATGTGCAGAGGTTAAGAGATATTTTTAAAAAGCTTATTTTCTGGTAGAAGTTTAACAGAAAGCGTTTTTAACATGTTTGTTACAAAACAGTATCGGAATATAAATTTGTGGAGCAATGATTTTACATTTTACATTTTAATTGCTATAATGGTTTAATATTATGTTTAAAATAGTTCGTTTTAATAACTCATATATTCCTCAAACTGGATTTTATTTTTTAATAGAATCCAGTTTGAGTAATTATTAATTAATGTTTTATCGTTAATCATTTACACGTTATTTATACTAAATAACATGTGTTTAATTTGTTGACGCAATAATTTTACATACTTCTACACTTACAACATATAATGAAGATATCTTTTAACGATGGAGTGTTCATTTGGCTAACTTAAAGGTATACAATTGTGAGAAAAAATAGCCTTATTTTCAGAAATATTGAATTAAGAAAACCTTAATTTGCTTCAATAACTTTTATCAGATAGTGACTATGAATTTTATAACTTATAAAATTTTGTATTAAACCTGGATTTCATAAGATTGGTCTAAACTGAAAGTTATGAATTTGTGGTTTTTCTTTCATGCATATTTTAAAGTTAATCCTTTACAGGTTATTTATAGTAATAACACGTTGTTAATTTGTTAACTTAATAATTTTAAATACTTCTACACTTACAATATATAATGAAGACATCTTTTAACGATCAAGTGTATATTTGGCTAACTTAAAGGTATACAATTGTGAGAAAAAATAGCCTTATTTTCAGAAATACTGAATTAAAAAACTTTAATTTGCTTCAATAACTTTTATCAGATAGTGACTATGAATTTTATAACTTACAAAAATTTGTATTAAATCTGGATTTCATAAGATTGGTCTAAACTAAAAGTTATGAATTTGCGGTTTTTCTTTTATGCATATTTTAAAGTTAATCCTTTACAGGTTATTTATAATAAATAACACGTAGTTAATTTGTTAACTTAATAATTTTAAATACTTCTACACTTACAACATATAATGAAGATATCTTTTAACGATCAAGTGTGCATTTGGCATATTTTAAAGTTAATCATTTACACGTTATTTATAGTAAATAACATGTGGTTAATCTGTAAAAGTAATAATTTTAAATACTTCTACTGTTACAACATATAATGAAGACATTTTGTAAAGATAAGGTGTGCATTTGGCTAACGTAAACATATACAACTGTGAAAACAAATTAGCCTTATTTTCAGAATTCCTAAATTAGGAAAACCTTAATTTGCTTCAATAACATTTATCACATTAGGACTATTAATTGTATAACTTTTAAAAATTTGTATTAAATCTGGATTTCATAAGATTTGTCTAAACCGAATGTTACGAATTTGCGGTTTTTATTTTATGCATATTTTAGAGTCAATTAAAAATCTAATTGCCATTAAAATAACAAAGAGTAATATCTCTTATTATACTATTTGATTCTGGGTTATTTATGTGAAATAACTCTAAATTATTAAAAGCTTCTTCGATTTTGTCGCTTACGAATCAAACACTGAACAAAATTTAGCTTGTTTAGAAAATGCTATCAATCACTAACAAAAATAAAATGTGTGGGAAAAAGGATTTAATGGCTTATTAGAGTTTTAACATATTCTCCCAATCTTTTAATTGTGATTACCTCTCAATCAAGTCAACTATAAGAGGTTATAGTAACTTTCGATAGGAAAAAATATTTAAAGAGCCTATTTTGAATTCTCTATCAAATTAAATGATTTTGTTTATATAAAAAATGTTCCTAGGTTATTAATAGTGCTTTAACTTTATAAAATAATTTAGTTTTGTTATAAGAAGCAATGCATTTAAAACCATAAAATATAAAAACCAAGGAAATAAAACATAAATCTACTTATTACCAAAATAACCTTTGAAATTTGTAAATTAAAAATTACTTTTTTTTAATCAAATAGCTAGTTGTATTTTTCATTTCGAGAACATTAAATAAAAGTAACAATATATTTTATTTATCACAATCTTAAAGGATAACTTTATTCTGTTTTTCAAATTTTTCAAATTTCTTTAATTTTTTTTAAACGTAAAATCTCAAATACTTTTAAAGTTTGAGTTTGTATAATAAAACAGATATTGTGCTTAAATTTGATAGAATTTTTTTTTTTATTTTCTAGCATACATAGGTGAAAATTTATTTTTCAACAAGAATTTTATGATTTTTGTTTTGTAAACATTTTATATGTCAATTTAAAATAATACTATTTAAAATGACAAAAACTATTTCTTAATTAGAGTGTCATACAAGATCTTATTTTAAAGTTTGATTTTATATAATAATACAGGTATTGTGCTTCCATTCTATATAAAAAAAAATTATTTTCCAACATACATTGTTCGAAATTTATTTTGTAACATGAATTTCCTGATTTTTATTTTGTAAACATTTTATATGTCAATTTAAAATAATAGTATTTAAACTGACAAAAAAATTAATAATAGTGCCATTAAAGATTTTATTTCAAATGGAAGAGGTTTGGTTTTTTGGAGCACTACGGTCTACTTTTTGCAACACGAGGGATAATGAGACTGGGACCTACTACTTAAAGCCAATTCTGAACGGCTACGACCATCCATGCCATAGTGGGATTTGAATCCACGAACTCCGGTTCCCAAGGCCAGCACCCTAACTATTCGGCCATCGTTCTTAAATGGAATACGAATTTGTATTTTATACGGAATAGGAAAAAAATATATTCTGATAAAACCTCGAAAGGTATTATTTCCTCTTAAAACGAAAACGGGATTATGAGGGTAAACTGATAATAGCGATAAGATTTAATTTTTTTAATTCAATATTTAGCAAAAGTTTTCCATTTTATAAGCTAACTAGATTTAAGAAAGATCATCTTTTTATTTTATAGTTTTATAAAGGATATATTTTTTCATTTTCATGTTTAAAGTTTCTTTAATTCTTTTTAAATTATAAAAAGACAAATACCTTTAAAATTTGTGTATAACAAAACTGCTATTGTTCATCAATTGAATATAAAAATTTAACTTCAATTATAATTAGTTTGAAAATTATCTTAAGTGAATTTCATTTTTTTTCTATTTGGTGTAAATTTTATAAGTCAACTTAAAAATATACTATTTGATATAGTATACTTTTAAAATAGTATACTTTTTAAAATAATGAATTTTTTAAAATTGAAGCATTATTAAATAGCATAGTTTAAAAAGAGGAAATATATTTATTTAATAGAGAATCGGCTGTCATGATAATATCTCAAAAAGTGTTATGTCCCCTTAACTGAAGTGTGACTCTGAAGGTAAACTGATAAAAAGAGATGAAATTTACTTTTTTTATTCAGTATTTAGAAAAATATTTCATAGTATAGACAAAATAAACTTAGAATAGATGATCTTAGATTGAAATACTAGTATGATTCTTACTGCAACTAACAAGATTTGGTTGTTTTAGGGAACTACTGCAATGAAGGAATTTTTTCTTGAGTGTTATATAAGCCATACATTCCTATCTTTCCAATTTTAAGCACATAGCCAAAATAATTCATGAATTAATTTGTTTTATCGGAACAATATATTTTTAGGGAAGATTGATTGTAATTCTATAAACCATCCCCGAATTTTGAAGTTTCTGTAGTCATTTACGATTATATAATCTGTCATTTGGACTGATATGTTATTGTTTTGAGAGCCTCAGTAATAAAAGTACTTTATTGGCAGGTACATCGACTGAAATGACTAAATTCTGTAGCCATTGTAAAATCCCTACTTTCAATTACAATATGGTGTTTACATAGCAAATAAATCTTTTATCCGAAATTTATTTACACTTTATTGTACAAAATACAGGTAGAAATGTAATAGCGAAAATTTTCAGTTTTTGAATTTCAATTACAATGTTTTGACCACATTTCTGTGCGTGAGTCAGCAAAGGCAGCTATCTCGTAACCGGCAATTTCCTGGATCGAGGCTTAAGCAAACCAAAGATTTACAGCGTTTATTATTAATGGTGACTGGGGCACGTAAAGTAGGTTCATGGTTACAATGACCTCCAAATTCGCGAATGACATCTCTGGAGGTGTCAGGCCAAGCCTGGAGGATGTTCTCTTTGGTTCCGCCTTCTAAATTACGAGGACCGAGTTCAACAAAGTCATTCTTTAACTCTAAATGTGCACATAAAATCAAAGGAGCACTCCATCTTGATTTTTGGACAGTCTTCAGCCGTCATGGTTCCATGTTCATAGTGAAACTACATACTTACCTTAAGGCTACATACTTACCTTCCTCACTATGATCCACTGTAAGCCATTACTACCGTCTAGAGGGTGTACGGCTTATTGAAGATCAGACGGTCAAACAGCCTTGGCGAAGAATGGCTTCGGAATTGGTTTTTCTTCAAAAATAAAAGGCAGCCAGATGCGCAACTAATGTCCGCGGTAATCTTTATGGATGAATCCATGCGCTTGGCTTATTTAGTGGCCCAGTGTGTGGATGCAACCCGTAAACCATCGTCCAAGGTCACCATCAGGAAGGGATGAACGATTCTCCATAGTGTGACTTCTACATTACACTAGAACTTATTGGACGTGTAGGCTTTAGGACACTAGGGGGAGTTACAACAACAAAATATACCAATTTTTTATATAATGTTAGAACATAATATACAGAATATCATTTAAAATGGTTAATTGGTGTTTTCTAATAAAATCTTCTCTTCCTGGTCAGAAACCGTTATGTTTGAACCGTTATGCGTTGATTGAGTGTTTGAGTTTTTTTTTTTTAAATTTCATTTGTTTTAGCCTCACTGGTTTTCCTATACTAACACATGGAACAAAGTGCTTTTAACTTACTAGTCCTTCTAACTTACTCCTCAGATTGATTAATTTTTACCTCAAATTTTAATATCACAATGTGAAAAATAATAGCTATTTTAAGCAAACAATTTAAAATATAAAAATAAAACTTAAAAAATAAATAAATACATTTTTCTATTCCACATATTTCACCTACGTTTGATAAATTGGTTTAATCTGTCAAACTGGTATATGTAATGCTTAATACCTGTGCAATTTAAATACAATTTTTGAGATATGTCATAAAAAATTTCTTCAACTACTTCAGAAGACAATCTTTTCTTTCTTCAAACCAAAAAAAAATCAATCCTAATAAATTTTCGAAACCTCAAATTCAACACACCAGTCCTTAATGCGATTTTCAACTTTTAAAAACTTTGATCAGAAAAAAAATATCTTCGCTTCTTCAATGTTATGCCTTTTGGCTAGAATTATTTATAAGTGTCGGAAATCCTATTGTAAAAGTTCAATAAACAAATAAATTTGGACTAAGTATATTATTATTTAGTTTAGAATTTTTTTTCTCTCCTCACAATTCATTTTAATTATTTGCGATAATATTGTTCATATATTTTTATTTAAAAATAACGATTTATGTAGAAAGAAAGTAAATTCTTTTTAATAAATAATTCCTATAATTCTTCTAAATAAAAGACAATTTTTAGTATATGAATATAAGTAGTGTTTCCATTTGTTTTTTACAAAAAGAAAAAAATCCGATTAATAATTAATAGTTTTTATAAATATGTGTTTTATTACTAAAACCTTGTAAAGATGAATATAGCAAAAAATATACTGACTGTTAAACTTTTTTAATAATACCTTTAAATGTATAAATTTTTGTGAAATTATGAGTAATTTATGTGTAAATATGCATTTAATATATGTGTAAATATGCGTAAATTTTCATTTCTTTGGTTATGGTTTATTTTGTGTAAATATTTCTTAAGAGGTCGTCTTTTGTTTAGTTTACTTCTAAAATATCTTTAATTTATAGTAAAATAATGAATTAGTATATTTAAAATAAAATGGAGTAAATAGAGATTTAAGAAAAAATAATAAATGAACTAATTGTGTACTCAATGTAAAATTACTCTATGTAGTATTTAGGGATACTACCTAGTTTTTAAATAGGGAATTATTATATTATTTATGTTTTGTCTAGGTTTTACACAGAAAATAAACCAGCTAACGATCAAATTAACTATAGTGCTTTACATTTTGTTTGCATCTACCTGTACCTGTGATTTGTATAGTTGAATTATGGAAAACAGTACAGCAAATCAATATCTAAATGTTTATCATTAAATGCGCAAAAGGCAGTTTTGTTATCTTTTAGAAATAAACTCATATGGAAACAGTTCATATTTCATGCAGTTTACAACATGAATAGGAAATAATAGAAGTTCTCAGAGGGAAATTAAATAAAATTATAAAAGATTCCTTTTACATTTCACTAACAAAGAAATGCTGTATTGTTATGCCTTAAATTATGGGAATAATCATTAAATATAGGTTTGGTTTGGTTTGGAGCGCTACGGTCTACTGTTTTGCACACGTGGGCTAATGAGACCGGGACCTACGGTTTAAAGCCGATTCCGAACGGCTACGAACATTCATGCCAGCAGCGGGATTCGAACCCGCGAGCTCCGGTTCCGAAGAGCAGCGCTCTACTATTCGGCCATCGTTCGGCTACATTAAATATAGAAAATCAGCATGATACCCTTCTATGAAGTATTAGAATATTTTGATGTAATTTATGAATTTTCTGCTCAAGCAATTTATACATACTAGTATAAAATATATTTGTATGTCACTATTATTACATAAGCAGTCGGATTTAAAAAAATTAGGAATAAATTTCTGTGGTTTTTCAAACACAAATAACAATTTTTCACTAGTCAAATGGCTTTACCGCTCCATTATTTTTTTCTGATTCTTTTCATGGTTGATTTTACATTGGTACCGAGATATCGCTGTTTCATAAATGTGTCGTTATCACCATTTCTTTGTTTCATTCGCAGCTGGTTGGCGAACACAGTGAATGAAGCTAATTCAGGACTTTCAGGAACTGGGACAGCAGGATTATATGAGGCGAGCCTGTCAATCCTAAGTTTCTTTCAGTGGGTATTCATAACAGAGGGCAAGAAAATAAACAACCAAATAGGAAAAAAGTATAGATAATGGGAAATTTGAGAGTGGAGGAAAACTAGAAAGAAGAAAGATTAGGGATAGAAAAACTCGATATTTTTCAGGCCGGAGACATCCGTTCACTTCCGAGACTCATACGATAATGAGTGGTTGTGTTTTTCAATGATATTCTGGCTATCGCAGGACAGCCAATCAGAAACAAGCATAGATACCAATAGGAAATTGTCTGGTCGAACATGAGAAGAGGATTTAAACATTGGATGTGAGAGTCATTCTTCTCAAGTTTTATAATTTTTTACTACATTTTAATTTTTAAGAGTATTTTTTTACATTCTACATAAATTTACACATTTTTCGGTATTTTTAAAAGTTTTTTTTTAAATTTATGAAAAACACAAATACTAAATTTATTTAGCAAGAACAGCTATGGTCATCTTTTTATTAGCTGTATGAATGGAATAGTATCTGACGTGATTGGAAATGAGATCATTTCATAAGTTTTTGTGGAATTTAGTGAAATAGCTAATTAGCCCACGCACTGGAATTGATAAAATAAATTTATAACTTGGCACTGTATTCATTGGCGACGATTTCATTCAAAATTTGGTTGGCGAAGAGAATAAAGGGAGACCAGTGAATAAGAAATCATCAAAAACTCAAAAAAGATGTTGATAATATTTGAAATATCACTAAGAAAGTGCCACTTTTTATCCGGAGCCCTACATCAAGCTGTCCATTATTAGAAGTGACAAAAGATATAATTCAATAAGTAATTAAAAAATCTGAAATGAAATAGCTTATACTTCGAAATTATTGTCATCTCACTCTGTTATCACAAGCTTCAACAAACTCAAAGTAAGCAAGCATACATTTACAATGTAATGTATGTTACTGTTTCTATGTGAAACACAAATAAAATATTTATACCAAACACAATACACAAAATACTAAGTAAAATATTCAGAAAATTAAAACAATGCATCATATCGAGTAAAGAAAAGGTATCCGTACAGTATATAATATTTCGTTATTTTGGTAAATAAACTCGTTAGTTACTTCAAGAATATCCTTAAGCTATAATAATCGCTTTAAATCTGTCGAGAATGGATATTACAAAATTATCTGTTGAGATACTTCGTGTAAAGACGCAGTGCTTTAGAGCTGCACATTATTAGCTCGTTTTTATTAGAAATAGACCTGAATCTGACACTTTTGTCCAATTTCCCAAGAATTAATCAAAAGGTATAAAATTAAGAGATAAGGTGAAATTCCTATACTTTCATAAGTTATATAATATATGGTGTCGAGTATTTAAGTCTGTGTGCTTGGGATCATTATCGTATGCAAGCACATTATTCAAGCTTATTTTGTGTGCACTAGAATGACATTTCTTTTCGGAACATCAATATAAAGATGAGGATTTCTTATACCGTAAAAAATAGCTATATTTTGGACGAGCGAAACACTCATACAAATGCAAAGCAGCATACTGCTACCACTAACGTCTATCAAATATTTTTTGACTATACATGTTTAATCTACTGCACACCAATCATCTATTGTCAGACAAATATATTAAATTTACTTTCGTCCTAAAATATAATGGTTTATATAAATTACTGGCTTTAATTCAAGCATTGACAATAATAATTTTAAAATTTCCGATATTTTTCGCTCACAAAGAAATTTTTTATCAACTTCCTGAACTGTCTTACAACTGATGATGTTTCTTTGTTCGTAACTTTATTGTAATCTTAGAAACAATTAAATTTCGATCTATCTTTAAATAACTTTTCAAACATATCCCGCTAGCTAAAGTCAGCAGAAATAGTCTTTTAAACCAAGCACCGTTTTACACTGCACTGAAACCAACAAACTTTCATATGATAGATTGCACAATCGACTTTGGTTTAGATATTGTAGCCAAACGTTCATGGTACGAGTTTTGAATTTACAAAGTTTTAAGATTAACTTATTTTCAGAAAAATTAATTTCCTTCTCTTTGCGATCTGTTTCCCATATTTATTTTCCTGATCATGTATGTATAAATATTTATATATGTATAAATATATATATATATATGTATATGTATATATATATATATATATATATATATATAAATATATATATATATATATATATATATATATATATATATATATACATATTATACATTTTATATATTAAAAATACATTATATAATTTATATATTTTACATATTTTATTACAGACTTCAGTGTCAGTCAGACTTCAGTAGTTTTATACATATTATTTTTTTGATATTTTAAATATATAACAGATGATAGTTCTACGTTTAACTTATTTATTTCTTTTTCTATTGAAATATATGTATTTAAACTTTCTATACTTCAGAAGTCAGATTCAATTTATCTTACTTATGACCTCAAATAAAAGTATCTACACAAACAACACTTAAGTTGTTAAGATATTTATTTATTATGCCTGTTTAAGGATTATCATTTATTGTTCTTCCAGTATAGTTAAACTTTTAAAAAGGCATAATGTTCAAGCTGTACAAGGGTAGGGGTTATTCAACTAAACCAGTTCTCAAACCCTAATCTGGTATCCTCTAAGGCAAACCCTTCTAAGGAATGTAAAGAAAATTTATATATTTTACATATACAAGGCTTATAGATAACATTTATAAACAAATTACATTAAATTCCCATGAATTTATTTTGGTGACCTTTAAAGGGTTAACTAAAAGGTTTCCGATTGGTTAATTATTTCTCACCAAAATTTTTAAATATTTATGTATATGCTGTTAATATAGTTGTCATAAAAAAGAATGATAAAGCAGTACATAAATTAAAAAAATAGCTCTGCAGTAGTCGAGTATAGTTTTTTAACACTAGTGCTGGACGGTTTATTTGCATGCGAAAACAATTCCAGGGTTAAAATATTTTCATTGAATTTTATAAAGTTATTTTTTATTGAAGATTTTACACTGAAGTCTGTAGTATATATATGGAAGACTTGTGTCTTCAAGCAAAACATTTTCCCTGTAGAGATTTTCTCGGAAACAGGACATTAAAGAAGAAATTATCGAACATAACTACTCGTGTCATGGCTGAAAAGAAAAAAAAATTCTTAATTAAAAGGAATAAAATGCAGAAAAAATGCATAAATGACTAGTAATGATGTAGTTTAAAGGCTGAAACATTCAAACTAAGTAAGAAATTTCCTTTCTGAAACTTTAAGGAGTTTGTGTCATTGTGTCATACAAGAAAGAAAAAAGTGGGGAATCGATCAATGCGTGGGTACCATGTTATTATGTTCCCAAAATTGCCTTTTATGAATACTTTTTACATTCATTACAGGTCTGATATATTACAACAGGCTATAAACGTCTATATCTGACAACGATTGTCGTATTATACAATCAAAGAATAAATGACTGAAAGTCACAGGAAAGAGACCCGGAAAACATTTATACTCGGATAAAAAGCAAGAAGAACAAAGATGTAACACAACACAATTCCCAAAGCCATGTAAACTAAGTACAGCAATAGTAATCCCAACAACCAATAATGCACCCGAGAGAAGTAATTGTCATAGAAATTTCGTAAAACAAGACATATCAATAAAATTTATGGCCGATTTCAAAAATTCAAATGAAAATTTCGAAGCAAAAGAGAAAATGCTCCTCCCGAACAAAATGGTAATAAACGCTCCAGACCATTACACCAGTATTCAACTTCAAAGCGAATCTGGTGGTATCTTTTAGTTCTCTAGTCAGAACATTGTACCATTCAAGCTTGATATTTAAATCAAACATTTCTATGGCATCTTTTACCAACTCCTTCTTGAAGAGCAAATTTATGATTTTTAATAAGCAACTTTGTATATAGCAATATTGAATTAAATTTTTTTAAAGCAGTAACGAATAATGTAAAATTTGAAAAGTAAATAACACAAGAGGATATACTTTCCCATAACAAAGTTACTGTAAAAACTATTTATATCAATCTTTAATAGTTTTAGGATCAATCTGCAAATTTCGAAGTTTTCAGAGCATGAGAAATTTTATTAGAAAAACTTTTGGTATTTTCACAAAACATTCAACCGATTACATTTCAAATAAGTATTTCGGAACACCTTTAAGTTTTTATTAGTCGAAAGCGAGCCAGTTTGTAGTGGTAAGAAAGCTATTTCACAAGACTCAATTTCGTTGCTTTTCACATCATTCCTTCCGGTCGTTTACGTTTTAAATTCTAGTTAATAAGAAATGTAGCAATGAGGAATTCGCTTCGGTTAGTAGATATATGTTTCAATCATTCCAACCAAAAGTATATGAAGTATATACAGGTAGGAAATCCAGCATATTCGTTTGGAAATCTAAACTTTTATTGACGAATTATTCATCAGATTATTATTAAATTTCTACTGTATTTTAAAACATATATTTTGAAATAGTTTGTTTGGTTTAACGTGTAAATATTGCCAGACAATTTGTGCTGTTGATTTTAAAGTATCAAACTTATTAAAAATATCAATATTTTCTAAAAGATTGAATATAAGAATTTATTTCAATCAACAGCTTATAATAACTGCAAAAATTCAATAACTTCAAAATCCTATTTTTCTTCAGTATCATTTTTATTGAAATTATCTTACATATATCTAGTAAGCAATGATGTACTATTTCTTTCTTAAAATTTAATATATTTTAAAATATTATTTTATAAATTTTCAGTTCTTACAGATTTAATCATTCAAAAAATTCAATGACCTATCGAAGGTTTTGTATTCCATTCGTATAAATTCTTTTACTGTGAAACCCGCTTAAGAACTTTCCGTTTCGGAAGTTTTCTACTTAAAGAGTTTCTATTTTTGTGGTCCAATTCTTTTGTATACTTATAATGTTAAAGTTCTCTTTTGAAGAGTTTTTATTTCTAAGCATTTTCCCTCTTAAGCTTTTTCGTTTGCTTCCAAATCCTTCTCTTAACTTTATACGAAGTCGCAATTTTCGATTGCTGAGACACCGCAGTAAAACTTAAGTGAGTAAAGAGTTAAGGGAGGTAAAAAGGTACCGTGACATTTATGTTATTAATTATTGTACAAATATAAAAAAACTGAACATGCATATATAAGATGTTTGTCAGGAAAACCACTCCCGACAATCTGGTTTTCAGACAGAAGTTGAAGCCATTTGCTAAACGAGCAAGTCCCGTAATACTACTAATAATAATCCCATAATAGCAATAATAAGTCCCATTTACACTTGACAGTAAGTTACTTTTATTTTGCTGGATAAAAAATGTACTTGGAGAGTCAGAAAATCCCATTTACTTACGCAATAATTTCAACCATCTTTATTGTCAGGACTGCCGTCAAAAGTCACTTAATCCTACTGAGTACAATATCATCATTTTGTGTATTGTGCTCATATTTACTTGATACAAAGTGTTACATGCAAGTTCTTTTTACTGTTTTTGACGAATCACATGAAAAATGTATTAAACTATCATAAAAATTTTAGAAGCAGAAGAGTAAGGAATATAGTGAAAGCGTTAATTTGATACTTTAACCTGTCATTATCAGTTACGATTGTATTTCTGAAAATATTTCAGTTGCATTTTTATATTACTGTACTTTTTGCAGCAATGAAAAAAAAGCTGAATTGTTACTGCTGTGATGACTATATCTTTTAAATTTTCTTGTGTTGCAAATAGATAAACCGTAGCGCTACAAACCAACCTAAATCTTACTTCAGGTATATTTCTATTTCAGAATGTATTAGTTCGGATTTTAAAAATTATCGAGTGAGGCTCGACATAAGAGCTTCACCAATAAAAAAACTGATGTCTTGTAACACTTGACATAGTAGTACAAAGGGTTAATATGTTTGTCATAAAACTGGGTATGTTTTGTATTTAAATTGCAAAGTATTTGATCGTTTTACAGAGGATTATCTACCAACCATTGTTGAAATATATAATCGCACTCATACTTGACGACTTGGCCGATTATTGTTGTATATAAGTAATAGCTTTCTTTGACGTACGAGGTTTTCTTTAGTTGATCTTTTTGTGTTTTGATTGGCTGTGTTTAATTAGTTTTGTTTGTGCCTGTAATTTGATTGGCTGGACGCAGGATCTTAAAACTATAAAAGCCCAATGTACCTCGTATTTCTTGATTATTTTGGTGTTTTCAATAAAAGGTGTTTGCGATCTGCGGCTTTTCATTATGCTTCAACAACAATAAAAAAATAGTTGCCAAACCAATGTTCCTAACTTCATTTGGAAGAGCAAAGCCCGTAAACCAGTGGAAACATTAGTTAAAGAGAAGGAAGAGCGTTTATTTTTGACAAGCACCTACAGAGTGAAAGAACGGCTTAGCTATAGT
>CM063501.1:17803612-17848612 GCA_032207245.1 Pardosa pseudoannulata
TAGATAAAATTCCCATGAATTTATTTTGGTGACCTTTAAAGGTTTAATAGCATTGAACGTAAATAGATATTCTATTTTTATATTCATTCTAAGATAAAATGAAAAATTAAAAGCAATTGGTTGGTATACTGTACACTACGAGCATTTTCGAGAAATATATTTGTATGACTAATTTTTTATCAAATAGTTTGTCATTTAATCAAAAATTATTTTCTAATAGATTTTTAGTGTATTATAAGTATATTATGCAACAACGTTACAGATTTTCCATCATAATAATATCACTAAAATTTAAGAAACTTAAATATTCAAAAACACATATTCAAATTTTCTTGTATCCTTAAAAATTCTTAGATGCATAAAACAAGTAGATTTTATTGAATGGGATAAGGAAGCATATCTCTGGCATCAAGAAATATATTAGTAATCTTTAAAAGCGCTAGAAATTCATTTTACTTATAGAATATATTCTATTTAATTACTGAATAGATTTTAACGTCTTAAAGCCTTTTAAATGGGTTAAGGAATAATGGTTGTCAATACGTTAAAATTAATTAACATCCGATTCAGAAATACATATTGTAGAATAGACCCATTTCTATACTAAATGTGTAAATAAAAAATGCTTTTGAATTAGGGACCTGGAGTAAGTTAATTGAATTTCTTTGTTTCGCAGGAAATAATTTAATATTAAATAAGTGATGAGGTGTAACTCAGTTTTTACTTAAGTTATTTTTTAATCGATTTCCGATTAACAAGACTTGAATGGTTTAAAAGAAGTCCTTAACATTCTTTTCCATTTCGTCAGAATCGATTCCTTGGGTTTAATGTTAATACTCTTATCTCCTTTTAGATTTCGGAATAGAATATATGTGTTTGTTTCAGTTTTTCAACAGTTCATTAATTTTAAATTTAAATTTATAAATTCAAATAGATTCTGATTAATAGTATTGTTCGTATTTTTAACAGCAATATAATTTAGTTAGGAAATAGTTTTGTATGCCAAGTACCGAATTTACAAGAATTGAAATATAGCTCTATTATAAATGTAGAAGTAATTCTTAAAGATAGTTTTATCGTTTATATGGTAATGAGGATTAAACTTTTTGTTTTATGCGTACGAAATATGTTTATGCTATTACTACATAATTGAACGTATGCAATGAATATCGTGAAATTTAAATTAAAAATTAGCTATGTTAAACACAAGTTTTAAATACAGTAGAACCTCGATTAATCGAGCTTCGATTTTCCGAGGTTTCTGTTAACCAAGT
Source organism: Pardosa pseudoannulata (assembly GCA_032207245.1). Classification (NCBI taxonomy): domain Eukaryota; kingdom Metazoa; phylum Arthropoda; class Arachnida; order Araneae; family Lycosidae; genus Pardosa; species Pardosa pseudoannulata. The sequence goes on from CM063501.1 coordinate 17,804,887, forward strand.
CAATAAGGAAGTCTAATTTTTTTCTCTCCTTTACAAAATGAGCTTGGGAAAAATTATACACATTTTAGTTAGTTGACCGTGTTACAGGCACTTCTTCCAAACAAAAGCTCAACTTCCAAGAAATATTACACCGTTTTTAAATCTTTTCAGATGTGAAACATAAGTTCATATATGTTTATTTTTATCACTTAAAAAACGCTCTATGGATTTTTTTTTAAAGTTAGTTATATTTGCAAGCAAGGAAGGTTTTTATACATGGTTTCTATTAACCGAGATTTCCGATATCCGAGGTAATAGTGGTCTGTACTAGCTCGGATAATCGAGGTTCTACTGTACAGTAGAACCTCGATTATCCGAAGTAATTGGGACCAAATCTACTTCGGATAATCGAGATTTCATCAATAATCATCGAGTTTAGTATGTAGTATCTTCATTGGTGCAATAAGATTTGATTGTTCTGGGTCTCGGCAGTATGACCTTAAAAATTTCGAAATGGGGTGTGTTTTTGTTTAGAACAAGGATGTTTGAAAGTGGGGAAGAATATACTCATGCCGAGAATTAAACTTGCGAGAAGTAATTCTAAAAAAAGGGAATTCCAAAATATTTATCTGGACTCGTTGTTTCGAAAGGACGGCTTTCATACAAAAGGAATGTGGGAATAAAGAAAACTTTAAAAATGCTTGTTTGTAAAGATTTTGGATGATATTAGTGATATAAGTGATGAAGAAACTGACTTCGGTTAACGGAGAGTTTCGGTTAATCGAGGTCTTACTGTTCTTCCGAAAAACACCTAGAGATGTAATTTATTTCTTAAGTCCGACATAGCCGAAGCCATACGGAAATAATTACTAGCCGCCATGACAGCAATCAAACTCAGAACCAAAACAATTTAAATAACCTAACCAACAATTTAGAAGACGACCGAAACCAAACCACCAAGCTGAGATCCACTGAGACATCCCTCGACAAGAGCCAACCACTCTTTATTATAACATTTCATACAGAGTAAATATGATCATACAATAACATAGATAGCAAAGTTAGTTGAAAATAACAATACAATCGAGAAACTAACTGTCATAAGACAGTTTAACAAAGTATTCAAATATCAAGATCAAACCTAGACGAGACTTTGCCGAGTTACATAAGTTGAAGACAGCAACTCGCTGGAAATTAACATTAAAATAATCTTTTCTAATATCACTAACAAGTTCACAATTATAAATTAAATGATTTAAAGTACCGTCTTCTTTGTCGCACCAACATGTTAGTGACTTTCCAAAGAACATGAATTGTTGAAAGGGAATCTCTCCATGTCCGGTGTAAATCTGATTTATTACCTAGAGATGTAGGATATACAAGAACGAGTACCTTATTCAACCCATTAATGACTATCTTCTATTTTATAGGATATCTAACATTAACTTGTAGAAATTTGGTTTCCCGGCATATCTCTCAATACTACAATCAATTGAATAAGTTTTCGATTATGTGCTTTTGTTTATAATTTACCATTTTGTCGGACATTTTATGATTTTTTGAATCTTTCCCAAATGTTAATTTTATGGTAGGTGCATCAAATAAAGTCTTGACCAACATATATATGATTAATATAACATATATATCAAATAAACATATCATTATATCTTATAAAGCTTCATTTTAGAGAACTGAGTTTAAATGTGATACGAAATAGATTTCTTAATATGAACATGTCCTAAACTAAAATTGGAAGATGGTCATTAGCCTATTTCAGTGGTCTTCGGAAGAGTCATGAGTCTGATAGAAGAGTCAAATTTTCAATGACACAAAATAATGAAGTTATTATGGAAGCCGCGGTAGCTCAGTCGGGTTGCGGTATCGGACCTTCAGCCCTTGTTTGTTAAAGGTGACTCAGGTACGTAAAATGTGTTCTTGGTCACAATGTCCTCTAACTTCTCAACCAATACCTCTGGGGGTAACAGGCCAATCCTATGGGTATTCTGCTTGGTCCCTGATTCTAAATTACGATGACCCTCTAGAGCAAGAGGTACTTTTAAGCGTTGAGGTGATCGATAAAACGGAAGACACCTCCCTTTGCCTTAATGCGAGTAGAATATGGCATCTTGTGCTTGGTTTATCCAAGCGTCACAAGGCAAAAACAAGAAGTTATTATGAATATATTTATATACGTATTCACTATTGATATATTGCTTAGGAGAATAACTACGAGGACCTACGTCTCGATTTCCACAAATGTTAAGAAAGTTTGAAAATTGTTTAACTATCTTCTATTAAGTCATTTTTTATGCATGTATCATACTTCAGCACAAAGTCCATTAACATGAGATTCAGAGTAGGAATAAGATAATATAAAATTCAAAGTCCAGTCAGAATGGGCGTAATGGAGTTGAAAATAGCATTGCACTTGGTTCAAATAATATTTTTTTACACAAAAAAAAACTTTAAAAAAAAATGCCATTCAGAAGTGCATACATATTTCAGAAAAAAAACTCATATTGATGATTGCCTTTAAATGTATTTTTGGTCGATAGAAGCGTTTAATATTTATTTGAAAAATAAATTCTGTAGCAGATCTTGTTTTTAAGTTCACAAATAATCATATAACTGTTCTCAAATGATATGTTTCCAATTACTTATTCTCGATTGTGAGTAAAGTTTTCGATTTTAGTCTTATCTTTATTAAGTCGTAAATCGCACCAAATAATTTGTTAAATTTTACGTCTAAATAAGATTCTGTTAATGTTCTAATAAAATTATGTTTTTTATCAAGTTTTCTTACTATATTTTTATTTATGACTCTTTACCTACTATCTCGCTTATTCAACTAAGAGTCCATACTTATTTGAAGTACATTTAGTCACAAAAAATAACTATTTGTACTTGATTATTAATTCAATATAAAGCAATAATCATTGAATCGCACAAAACAACTCTTTTCAAATCATCTGGGTTATGATCTTAGCATCAATTTTTTTTATCATGTTGCAGATTTGCAATATACCCTAAACTTTAGGTCACATCGTGAGATTTATAAGACGATTTTGATAATTATTGCTATATTGCTACCCTGCAACTAACATAGTTTGTTTATAGAATCCGTACTTAATAACTATAGTAAAATTATATTATCATTTTATCATATTCAACTATTATTACTGAAATGTATTTTGCATATATTAAATAAAAAAAATATGGAAAGAACAGATGTGGGTAGTTCTGAAAAAGAACTTAAAACACTTTAAGAAAATATAAATTTGTTCAAAATCAAATTACAATATTTATTTATAAGCAATACACATTTTTTTATGTTTTCAGAATATACATAATTTTTACAACGAATATATTATATTTAAGTTTTAAATACTTTTAACTATTTTTAACACGGTATAAATGATGTATTATACATTTGACGTTATATATTTTCAATTTGGGATTAATGAGATACAAAGACTTATGGAATAAGTGATAATTGAAACGGTAGGGCACTAATCTTCGCTATCAAATTTTGTGTGGTGGAATACTACTGCTGACATGGATGTTCGCGGCCGTGCAGAATCGACTTCATGAAGTAGGTCCCGGTCTCAACACCCCCCGACTAGAAAAAGATTCGAATTTCTTCTGGAAATAAATGGTTAAGGTACACAATTAAAGTAATTAAGATGCTTGGAATTGCAGATATGAAAATTGTAAACAGTGTGTTCACAAAATGTATTAAAGTGTGATAAAACTTCATAAAAACATGCATGCTTCCTGTATAATCAGTTGTTAACACTGTTACATGTTGCCTTTTGTTTGTTTTTTAATGTATGAAACGCCTCTAAAGTTACCGTTCTCTAATTATGTATGTAAAGCTCCAACGCTTTAGACATTATTCTCCATATTATTAATAAACTTAATAGCTACATTTCGCTAACATATGATAAGCTTTAGAGTTTCCGAGATAATAGGTCTCAAATGTTAGATTATAATAATTTGACTTTTGCCCAAATTACTAAAATTAGTACCAGCCTGCCATATAACACACATGCAGGTTCAACAGGGTAATTTCTAAATATCACCATTATATATATATATATATATATATATATATATATATATATATATATATATATATATACATAAATACACATATGAATATATATATACATGCATAAATACATATTTATATATATACATACATACATATACATATATATATATATATATATATATATATATATATATATATATATATTATATATATATATATATATATATATATATATATATATATATATATACATAAATACATACATACATCATATATAATATATATACATGCATATATACATACATACTACATAATACATACATACATACATATACATATAATATATAGATATATATTACATATAATACATAATATAAATACACATACATATATATACATAATATAACTCACATATACATACATATATATATATACACACACACATACACACATATATATATATATATTACATATATATAAATATATGTATATATATATATATATATACATAAAAGAGTGATATGTTTAAAAATTGTAATGGGAAAATTTGGTTATATATTGTAACTAAATTAATTTACGGACTTATAACTCTATATTTCTTAAAATAAAGTCTGAGTAGGAATAGCTTAATTACTTCCTTTTATAAGAACAAATTCATTTACATGTTATTTTTTCCTATTTCAATGCTGTTCTCGTGAGATCTTAATAATTTGATTTTTCTGATCACGTGTGTTTCTTAACACTCAAAAATGCTGAGATTGAATAAATCTCTCCGGAATTGTCATCTGTATGTTATATTATAGAGCTATACATACAATATAATTATAAATATATTAAAAATATAAGTTTAACATAAATGTATTTTATAAAAGAATATGTGTATAATTGTTTATATATATATGAATTAATGAAAATTTAAGAGGACAATATTTATTAGTGGTTCAGTAAAAATAGTAGTTATTATGTTTAAAATAGAAGTGTGAAATAATATTGTATAAACGTAATGTCATTTTAATGTATATACAATTTTTATTGAATTACATGTCATAATAAGTGTGAAAGAGATATTTGGTTGTATTTCATAATTCATTTTAATTTGTATATACAATTTTTATTGAATTTCATGTCAAATAAATAGATGTGAAGAGATCAGTAGGGTGTGTTTCAAATTGTAATGTCATTTTACTCGATACATTTTTTCCACCCTTGCATTGCATGTCAAATAAATAGAAGTGTGAAGAGATGGACATAGGGTTGTGTTTCAAATTGTAATGTCATTTTACTCGTATATACAATTTTTCCACCCTTGAATTACATGTCAAATAAATAGAAGTGTGAAGAAGAGTGACAGTAGGGGTTTTTTCAAATCGTAATGTCATTTTTTCGTATATACATTTTTCCACACTTGAATTACATGTCAAATAAATAGAAGTGTGAAGAGAGTGGACAATAGGGTTGTGTTTCAAATTGTAATGTCATTTTACTCGTATATACATTTTTTCCACCCTTGAATTACATGTCAAATAAATAGAAGTGTGAAGAGAGTGGACAGTAGGCTTGTGTTTCAAATCGTAATGTCATTTTACTCGTATATACATTTTTTCCACCCTTGAATTACATGTCAAATAAATAGAAGTGTGAATTGAGTGGACAGTAGGGTTGTATTGCAAATCGTAATGTCATTTTACTCGTATATACAATTTTTCCACACTTGAATTACATGTCAAATAAATAGAAGTGTGAAGAGAGTGGACAGTAGGGTTGTGTTTCAAATCGTAATGTCATTTTACTCGTATATACATTTTTTCCACCCTTGAATTACATGTCAAATAAATAGAAGTGTGAAGAGAGTGGACAGTAGGCTTGTGTTTCAAATCGTAATGTCATTTTACTCGTATATACATTTTTTCCACCCTTGAATTACATGTCAAATAAATAGAAGTGTGAAGAGAGTGGACAATAGGGTTGTGTTTCAAATTGTAATGTCATTTTACTCGTATATACAATTTTTCCACCCTTGAATTACATGTCAAATAAATAGAAGTGTGAAGGGAGTGGACAGTAGGGTTGTGTTTCAAATCGTAATGTCATTTTATATACATTTTTTTCGGTGTTATGGGATTTTACGGGACGCAAAACTTACCGTGCTCATATATTTAGTTTCTTTTACACTAATTCAAAAAGTAGATGATAACATAAAGGTAATGGTAATTTAGTTACACAATTTCGCAACATTAATAAATTCTGAGACAATCAATCTCCCCCTCTCTCTCTATCTCTCTGTCTGTCTCTCTCTTTCTCTCGCTCCCTACCGACAATTAAAAAATTTCCTTGAAATATGAATGGAGTAAGTACTTTCAACTGACATTCATTAAATATAATTTCTGTAAAAAATATTTTTAATACCTTTTATGCATATATTTTAAATAGTATTTAATTCCGGCTAGCGATAAATTTCAAATTTTGAAAAATAGATCGGATTACCAAGGTTCTTAGCCACCCCTGTTATATGGTTATAAGTAGTAAATCCCAATGTCATTTGCCCTCCTGCAACAAAACAATAGATTGTAGGGTTCCGAACCAAAACAAATTCAAAGAAAAGCAAGACTTCTACAAACACTTTTGTAGCTGTTCCTAAAATGGAAAGCTCGACGTTAGTGGTTTAATTTTATTTTAAAGTAAAAATTTGATTTATACTTCTTCAAAGAAGAGAATTAAAAAAAACATGAGCTCATAGTGTTTTTCAAATCCTGAATCCTTTCATTTCGAACAATTAGGGAGATTTATGAGGCTTTTTTTAAGTACGTGCCTCCAACGTTTCCATTCAGAATTGTATTTACCTTTCCGGTCTCAACCAATCCATTAATGGTGATTTGTATTGTTAAAAATATTCTTTATAAAACCACTCACGTCTCGTTGACATCGTTTAGATATATCATTGTCACATGCTTCCTGAACATATTGCATATGCAGTCAAAAAAGGTGAGTCATTGTGATTAATTAGAGCTCTTCTAATGAAGAAAGCAGCGAATAATTACCTAAATGCGGATGAAAAATTGAAAGTTTTTCACTACATTTTAGACTATTATTTCCATAATACTGAACAACTGATGAAAAATATGTCATTGCCGAGAAAATATAAATTTGAAATAATTACACGTATATGTATATATACACTCACACATACATACATACATACATACATACATATATATATATATATATATATATATATATATATATATATACATATATATATATATATATATATATATATATATACTATATATATATATACATATATATATATATATTACATATACGCATATATACACACATATACATATGTATAGATATATAAATACACAACCATACATCTAGAGAGAGGGAGCGAGAGAGAGAGATACATACATACAGTCACACACACACACACACACACACATATATATATATATATATATATATATATATATATAATATATATATATATTATATATATATATATATATATATATATATATATATATATATATATATGCATATATATATATATATATATATATAGAGATATATATATATACATATATATATATACATATATATATATACAATATATATATATATATATATATATATATATATATATATATATATATATATATATTGTAATTGCAATAAGGCTTTTTGCCACATTAGAAATTGGGTTTCCAGGCAGTTTTCATCACCCTACAGTCGTGGAACCTCATAATGAGAACACCATGAAGACACTCCAAAATTCAATCTAACTTCGTTTATTGAACGACATGTCATGAAACCTTATACAAAACTCTATCAGTATTAAAACTATATCGAAACTGTATCGTGAAAACAGTGATGGAACTCTAGACATTTGCTTAAATAGTCATTTGTTCCGACCAATCAGCTATTACTTGAAGTCACGTGGATGATGTAACCCACGCTTTAAAACTCAATTTTTAGATATCGAGCTGGAAGGACATTCGAGAATATTTGATAGAGAATATTTGCTCGAGAAGAATTAATGGGAAAATAGAATCTTAAACTGAAAGTGATAAAAATATCAAAACACACACACACACATTGTCGCGTAGATGAGTAGATGAGGTAAACGTTGTAATGGAAACGAAAGCACTCAAGATCAACTCAAGACTTTTTATTCATCTGCAACTGAATGAGTCGATACCTTTATACACTCGTGGAACCTTACAGATTTGGAGGGCTCGCAGAAAATGGAAACTGAAATTTACATAAAATTGCATAGTTAATTGAAACAAATATAAATGAAAATCGATAGATAATCAATTTGTTAAGGCGTCTTGCCTCACAGGTGTTCGAACCTACAATCTCTCGTTCACGAGTCCGCTGCTTTGCCAACTGAGCCACAATGTTAGTGAAAAATCTTTCATTTCGCGGCAATATAAACTACATTAATGAATTTATTTATAACCATAATTGTTTTCTCAGACACAAAATTCATTCACTTGCATTTCTTTTTTCTATAAATGGTGCTCAAAAGAGTCCGGCAATTCATCTTTCTTCTCACACCTAAGAGCCAATAATTTCTTTCAAGTTGCTAAGTTCTACTAATTTGCAAACAATTTTCAAAGCGAAAGAAAAAGTTACATTCAGATTTTAATTTTGTTTTTCATTTTCTATGTTTGTCATTTTATTCCTCTGATCTCATTCATTAAAGAGGAATAAAAATACATATGACTAATCTTGCAGATATCAGTAATGCTGAATATTCTCTGCATATACGTACTTAAAAATCATTAATGAACGCTATAAAACACAATTATACCCATACGTAACATAACTAAAGAAATTCAAACATGTGTGGCACAAGATAAAGAAAATGGAGCAGTGAGGACTAAATATAAGTTTGAAATGAGTATTTTTAAAGAAAAGCAAAAGGTAAAGTTCGAATTTTCATTTTCTCTGTTTGTCATCTCTTCCCCGGGTCTCATTTATTAAAGAAGAATAAAAATATATGTCTAAGCAGGCAGATAACAATTTAAAGCAAAAAAAAAGAAAATTTCAGCAATTTTCTTTTATTCGGTCTCCGAAATGAGGAAACTTTAAATAAAAGTGCAGATTCATAATAATTCCAACCTCAAACTTTTCGCATTTCAATCCTAACTTTCTCGTTAAAATACTGAAATAAGTGTTCTACGTGCTAAACACCCCAAATGCTCAGTGCTGTTTGCATAAAGTCTGGCAATGATGGCTATATAGATTTAGAGATAAATAGAATGGGAATCCTTCCATTTTAAATTTGTTTTCGAATAATTTCTCTCGTGTATTTTTTTTCTGTTTCCACAAAGTTAGTTCACTGTTTGAAAATAATATTCGTTTTTCCTGTACTGTGTTTTATATGACATTTAAAATATCTTTCACTAGTTAAAGGGTAATAATTATCTCTGACGGATGAATAATACAGTTTAATATTCTTTAAAATTATTTTAGACGTAATTAAATAATATTAATGATTTGTATTTATGAGTTTTTCCTCACATAGTATCATATACTACAAATGTTAATAAAAAGTTGTAATAGTTATTTTTTATTTAAAGAATTAATTTATTACATACAGTTTGCATCTTGTAATTCTAACAAAGTAATTTTAACGATACTGTTAATAAATGTAAATAAATATATTCTTTTTAGGAAATTGTAAGATTAGCCAGTGAAAGATGCACTTTGATTTAAAAATTTCTAGAAATCATTTTATGCATTTTTTACTAACATTATAATTATTCATTTATGATATGTTTTATAGTATAGTGTAATTAGATATAAACATTTCCTAAATCTATTAATACTATTTCCTAAGATATATATATATATATATATATATATATATATATATATATATATATATATATATATATATGTATAAATTATATATATATATATATATTATCACATATATAGCTTTTATCTCAGGAATTCCTTTGTCGAATCTCACTGGACATTTTTTTCAAATTCCAACCAATAAATGCTCCAAAAGAAAACTACCTGGAGGAAAAAGACCTTTTGTTTGTTCGAGAAATGTGCAACATTGTAAATAAAAGAGACTATTATTTGATTTTTTTCTTTAATTTATCTATTGAAAATTTTTGTGTTTAATATATTTGAAAATTTTTTAAAAACGTTGAGTTTGTTAACAAAATTTAAATATAGTTTAGAGTGCAAAGGGTTAAAATATTCTTTCTAACCCTCGTAAACCAGTTAAAAGTTGTGTTTTTTCATCTGTATTGTACATGCCTAAATTTTAGGCATGGTAAAATTATACTTTGTGTCTGTTTGCGTGAGTAGTTTAAAACTATTTATCAACTGAGTAGACTTAATCAGGAACAACATAGTACCATAGGTGAATAAATTAATATTACATGTGCAGACAATTTGACTGATTGCTTTAAAATTTATGTACTAGACACTGTTTCGAAATCATCATGATAAACAAAAGTAGGGGTTCAAAGCTAGGGGAGCGTAATTACTTCTGTTTCTTAGGAATTGAAATATTAACTTGTCAATCTTTCTGTATTTCATTGGGATTCTTATGAGATATTGTTGACTCACTAAGGTATTATTACACTCTTGAGACTACATTTTAGTGGCTATGTGGCGTATTAAGAGACCTGAATATGTTTAAAAAGGTAATTTGCAATCAGATTTCGCACTGTTGTAACTCTGCTATGACAAAACTTACGTTAGATAGGTGGCAAATCTAGTTCTGGAAAATCCTATGACGAACACCGTCCAAGTTTCGAGATTGGTGATATAAATGAATTTTTATTTTTAATAAAATCTTGAGACTCTATTAACCCTTTTCAGTCCTAAGTCTAATGTGATTTGACATCAGTATTTATCGGAGGGAAACCTTTCTAGAGTCTCAAATTCAAAACAATCCCTGATATCAAATTTAGTTACAGCAATCTTACAGCTGTCTTGCTTTGTAAGCCTGAAAACTTTCAGTAAGTTCAGCTTGATAAGTCTGAAAGTTTGAAACAAGACTGCAGCAAGTCTAAGAGTTTTCGCTTGATTCAAGGTTGTCATGACAAGGTTGACATAGTTTTGTAGCAAAGTAGTGTTGCAAAGAAGTGGTCGCTTTATGTTCCGTCTACATGCAGGAGTTTTGCTGCAAGTTTGTAGCGTCAAATTTGTTATGACAAGATATTATGCAGAAAAAAACTATTGTAAGTATGAATGCTATCTGGGATGCATTCTCAAATGTAAAAATACCAAGAGAAAGAAGACAAACTATTGTGTTATATAAAACATGCCATACAGCAAATAAAAATGATATTTAATTACATATGCCTTTACTTTTATTTATTTAAATTGCCTTGCTTTTATGGTTAATATATTTCAAATAACACTTAATTAGCATTGAGAGCTGCTGCTACAAACATTTTAATATAATTTGTAGTGCGAACGTTTCAAATACCCTGTCTAGATCTGGCAAACCAAATAACCCATTCATGGTAGGCGTCGCGTGTCATACGTGTGTCATATATATGCCGTACAGTGGGCGTTAAAAGTCATGCTACGAAGAAAAAAAGTTACATTATTTAAAGTGAATCAGTCACTACTGACAAGCTTAATTTTGCTACCGTTTCCTATATTCAAAACGATAAGAATATTATTTACAATATACTTGTGTAAACAGTAGAGTGAGAAATTTTGCGATGGGCCATATTTATGATTTTTTCCCCACATGGGGATATCTCTAGAATGTGTACTAATGAAACGAATATGCTTCTGATTATGATTTTTATCTTGATTAATATAGCATGCAAATAATCATTAATCTTTTTTCAAATTGGTTTTCAAGTTCCTGTGATAAGAAATGTTGTAAATCTGTTTTCACGATAAAGTTATAAAATCCATGTCACAGACATTTTTTGTGTTTTTATTCCTGTAGATATTTATATTCAGTACATAAAAAAAAATATATTTGATAAATATAGTATCAGAGTGTGTTTTTAACACGGACATTTAGGTCCTTAAACTGTTGACTGAGAAATACTTACCCTGATTAATAAGAATCCTTGTTATTTTTCAAAAAGTAGACTGCATTTATACACAACATTTATTCAGTTTTAGATATGAAATTATTATAATTGATAACAATAATAAGTCCTTACAAAACCGAAATGTATATATAGTTAAAAAATATATATGTTGTTTTTTCTCATGCCACTTGACAAACCAAGCACGATTGAGCCACAGGTTACTCGTATTAAGGCAAAGGTGTGTGCCTTTCACTTAATGAGCAACATTAAGGTGAAAGAATGACTTCGCTCAAGTAGGTAATCGTAATTTTGAAGAAGGGACCAAGCAGAAGACCCACAGACTGGCCTGCCACGCCCAGAGGTATTAATTGAGAACATGGAGGACATTGTGACCACGAACCTATTTTACGTGCCCCAGTCACCTTTAACGAACACGGCGGATCTTAGGCCGGCTCGGGTTCCGAACCTGCAACCTTTCAGTTACGAGATCGTTGCCTTTGCTGACTGAGCTACCTCAGCTCTTGTCCTCGCTTTCTTTAATGCATCTATGACTGCACTACGATTATTTCTTATTGCCCAGTAATCTCGGGCAATTGAAATAAAATAAGCTAGTTTGTAATTGGCGAGTATATTTTCACTGGTTTATGAATATATTTTATTATTTTCATGCACTGTTTAAGCGTATTTTTAAACCCAGATTAATCTCTTGTTTTCAAAAAACGTCATCCTTATTGTCTTATCTACAAGACATTTGATTGGTATTGATTGAGAACATAGAGAACATTTTGCTCCAGCCACCTTTTGAATTTGAGAACTTGGAGGAGATTGTGACCACGAACATATTTTACGTGTCTCAGTCATCTTTAACGAACACGGATCTTATGCAAGCTTGGATTCGAAACCCGGAACATTTTAGTTACGATATCGTTGTCTTTGCCGACTGAGCTACCGCAGCTCAAAAAATATATAGATAACTTTAATGGAATTATTTTGTTTATTACCCATCAAGGTTTCTTATACAGTTAAGGCACCGTTTGAGGACTTTTTTTCTATATATAATTTATACATTTTCTATGTATCGCTATTTTACAATTAGAACAAATATCAACAGCTTTATTACCACAGTTGGAAGCTTAGCACTAAACGATTTTTCGCATATTTACAGAGTCTTCAATATTATATTTTGATATATTTTTATCGGAATGAAATTATGAAAAGTCATGAAATGTATTCCAATTTCGTTAGTAACCCTTTGAGAAAATTGAACAGAAAATAGTATTTAGGTCACATTGACTCATATTGTTTTAATAAATTTGAAACTTGGGTTCATTGTAGGGATACCTGAAGATCCTCGAATGGGATACCAAATATGGAAACTCCAGTCAAGGACAAATTACTGATTACTGACAAAATTATTTTGCCCTTTTCAATTCAGGATCGGACAAATTATTTTTCATTCATCAAAAAATTTATTTTTTGGTTCGAAAATTCGAAAAAAATTTGACAAAGAAGGTATTTAAATTGTTGAGTTTTTTTTTAATTGTTGTTATTATTTTTCCATACTACATCTCCATGTCTAAATTTTAAGAAGGAAAAAGAATAAATTCTCGTGCCCATGTACGCGTGCAGTTAAAAATCATTTGTTAATCAAGTTCTGGATTTAATAAGGAAAAGCAAAGTACTTTAAGGAAACGAATTAATATATCATTTGCAGACAATTTGACTGATTGCTTTAAAACTAATATCCTAGATATCGTTTCAAAACTGCAATCATCCTCGTTTATTAGCCCTTTCCCGGTTTTCGTAGAAATATTCGAGGTAATAACTTCAACGATTCTTAATGAGAAAAATCCATTTACATACGTTCTGATATCGATCTATCCAGTTATTTTGAATTCTGTAAATATTTTTAAGTTGATATGCAAGTTAAATAAAGTATAGATTTTTCCTTAATACTTTAATAACTCTAAGATTTAATAATGCTTTAGGGACTTTAATGCTTGTATGCTCATCGAAATGCTTAAAAGATTGCATACATTCATCTGCAAAATAAATATATTATATTGGTTAAATTAATGTATTTTAATATTTTATGTTATTAGTGATATGGAAAGAAATATCGTGGATCATAATTTTCTCTATATTTTGCATTATATAAAGACTCACACTGATAAAGTATCTTAATGTAGTAACCAATACCCTCATAGCTCACATAAATAGACACTGGAAGGTGAATTTTGTGTAGTTAAATTCTATCATAAAATATTTTTAATGGGATAAAACTACATAACTGTGATATGTGAATTTAAATTACATCGTATTGTACTAAAATTCTTCAAGTACAGTATCTTTATACCTAACATGTCATTTTATTGTAATGCATTAGATACAACAGTACATTATAAACAAGAGAAAACATTTAGATTATGCATTCCTGATCATAAATTAAATCTATATCAGAATCATATAGAAATCGTACCCTAGAGCCAGAATATATTTTGGAGAGATTTTCACACGTATGTTCAGGGATAACATAATTGAATCCCTCATTACTAAAACTCACCACAAGGCGATGACAATTACAGCTGAGGCAATTGAGGGTCGGTAAAGATTATAAAACGAACCCACATAATGATGTAGCGTGATTAGTGTACAAATGTTACACCTATATATAACTAGTTAGTAATAGATGAAAGATATATCCGGACAAATATTTACGTGGACAATCTTTATCGGTGTTTTAATATGTAGGCGTATGGAGATGGAAGTATCCAAAGAACCTGGAATCCGTTCCATTTGGTTGTATAAGTTTGCACAGATTATCAGTGGGTTATAATACAAGTAAACGACTGTTATTTGATAATAATTGGTAGAAGAAAACGAAGTCTAGTATAGCATTCAATATGAAACATCACGAGAAATGTGGCAGCTTCAAAATATACCATGTACAGACGTTTGGGACACTGTAAGTGACTGCAAGCCTGTCACATGTGTTCTAGTATAAGATTAAGGTATCGATAATTTCCCAGGTTAAGAGAATACGTCTGAGTACACTCACATTGCAACTGGTTAACAGTGGTCGGTTCCCAACGAATCCAGGTTTTTTTTCTAATTAAACTCGCGTCGTATCGATCCGATATAAAAAAGCACCAAATATTTATTACACCTAACAATATATTAAACACTATCGTTACTACAGTAAAGAACTATTATCATATATTATAACATATACAGAACTATACTGTATTTGATGGCATTGTCATGGACTTTTGAACAAATCCCCAAGTCTAACTTGGAGCTAAGATTGACAATATGTGTCTTCATCTGCAAATATCTCAAAAATATGCCTTGAAGAGGATGGTATTAAGCATCTAAAATTCAGTTTTCTGTTTCTATTTGAATTTGATAGAACATATATGGATATATGAGACAAGATTGGCAAGTTAGGTTCTGTCTGTAATCCTGCTTCTACAGTTATTTCTAAAGTACAGAGAACGTAATTCACGGGTGATATTGTTATTCTTAAGAACAGATCGATCAATTGCTGAACAGTATTCCACCAAATTATAACAACATTATAATGACTTCGTAGCAGTTTAAGGCAAAATTATTGCCTATTAACTGTTATACACACAGTAAGTTGTCCGCACATGATATACCTTTCTCACTTGCTGCAGACAGTATGTCTTTTCTTTTTTGTATTCTATTACACGTTTTCATTTCTTTATTCTTTCCTAATCTTTATTTTTAGCTGACATTATGTTTACTACATATTTTATGGGTTTAAGTCTTTATTTTTTTACAATATTATACTCTCCTTAATTTACGAGTGTATCTACTGAATTACATGTAAGTTATTTAAAACGGAGATGCAATAATCTAATAACTCAAAACATCTAGTATAAATTTTCAAAGCACGTATTAGCTATGGGCTTTAAAAATTAGAAAAAATATATGTGTTGAATAAGTAAGAATAAGTAATACTGAGAACATGCTCTGGAAATATAGTCCATGATAAGTAATCCCTTTACCCTTTTACTACTGAAATAATTGGATTAGTAAAAGATCTACATTCTTATTTCCGTCTTTCATAACGTTCACTCACAGCTTATTGTTTTCGTGTAATCTTATAGTACCTGTTCAAACAGCCTATAAATATTTTTAATCATTAAAAATTTTCTCTTACAAAGTCTATCCTTATATAATATATCCTTAGATAACTTAACATAAAAAGAATTAAAGCCATTAAAACGCAAATATAAAAATTCATTTGATTAATTTCTTTCTACAAAAAAATCGATTAGTATTTCTTATAAGTATCGTAAATTGCTTGTACAAAAATTATCTTTCCATAAAAAATTTACAATCCTTATGAGAAATATTCTGATATTTAAAGTTGTTTTAATGTAACAATACTAAAATTTCTTTCCAAAATAACTATCTACATTTTGTCAAAAGATAAATAAAATTTGTAATAAGTGAATTAAATTCAGTATCATCATTTTATAAGGGTTCTATGAGGATGTTATAGCTACTGCTATGTGAGGAAAGATACAATGAACAAAAACAAGATTTATGTATTATTAACATAGATTATTTAGTTATATTCACAATGCTCATATGTTTTTCCTCTTAAAATTAATTACTACAACGTGAGTAATATGGAAAATAAATGTACATAAAGCATTTAAAGGAGAATTGTTTTTCTTTCAAAAAAAAACTAATATTAAGTCCAAAATATTTATAATTTTAATCTATAAGAATCGTAATCTAACGTTTTACCTATAAGTGAAATGCAAGTACGAGTAGCCTAATTTATATAAGAACTTTTTTAAAAAATGAGTTTAAAATGAAATGCAATTATAATCTTCTATACTTTACCTCAGTATTCAATTTATATAGGTAATTTCATTCATCATTGTTGCCGTTTTGCTTGAACTAAAACTGTGAGCTATATGCCAAATTAACATCTTATTTCCCGTTCATTAAATATTTATGATATTGATTTAATTTAAGTACATTATTGTAAGCTGATGCAAAATTTGTAAAATCGTAACGAGGTTGTATGCCTAATTTTCAAATACTTCAAATTACTTTTCTATTCAGTATCCTTTTGTTTGTACTTCACAACATGCATGCAATAATTATTTTCTCTAGTCCCAATAATTATGTAGCCTCTATTGCTTTTACTTGCCAGGGCTACTGGACAAGGAGAAGCCTAATCAACTAGCATTAAAATCGAACTATGCAGTCTGGCCACTTTGAAGAGAACGGCACAAGTTAAATTAAAATTTTATTTTAGACCTGCTAAAACGGATATATTTACGAGTTAATGACAGACAAAGGAAAAACTCAAAAATCACTCTACTCGAACAGAGGTGCACCCAAGAGCGAAGACAGAAAGAATTTTCCCACTTACTCGGCGAATTTAAGTGGAAGATCAGGAAAAACGCGGAATGTATTGATGGAAAATGTATTGAATAAACAGAAAATTTACATCTATAGGATAGAAAGCTTTGGGAAATAGATCGAAAGAATTTTAAGTCCAGAACGCTCCTTTGATTAAGACATTAAGAGGCTGGAAATTTTTTTTAAGGAATTAGAAAGGGAGAGAGGATGTTTTTAGGGAAATATTAAAGGGAAATAATTTTGGAATATTACGTGCATTTGTATTGACTTGGAAATTTCACAAAGCTTAAATTATACCTCATATTCTTACATATTTCTATTACAATAATAATTATTGACAGTATTAAACTATTAAAAAAATTATGTAATTTTTATCTTAAATTATCTATATATCATGAGATATAAAATTTAAAAATCTCTAAAGTGTCAACAATTTTAAGCAATTTTAATTTTTAGTTTCAAACTTTCATAAAATCTATAGGAAGGACAAGTAAAGCAAATGTAATTTGATGATCAATACTTATCTTAAAATATTACTATAAAAAATTAAGAATTTACTCTAGACATACGATAAGGACAGAAAATTTGTCAATTTAAATTCACGAGAAACAATTTAATGTATCCTGTGAACTGATTTTCCATTAACTTGCAACATTCTAATTACACATTCGATTTGCAAACAATTTTCTGTAGTTTTTTCAAGAACTTAAAAAACAAGTTAGCTACTTCAGGCTATTTTAACAAAGTATTTTCCCTAAAAATAACTAGAAGTCAGAAAAAAGTATCATAGTATTTATTTTTTTTATTTGCAAGATTAGAAAATATTTATTTTAACTTATTCAACTGAAAACTATTATGTTTTAAGAATGATTGTATTAAAAATTTAAAATTTTTTCATTAATCAGCAATTTTTTATGAATTATGGAGCATATACATTTTATATCCAAATTAATGACTAGAAGTCACTAAAAAGTAGCAATAGTATTTAATTTTTTGTTTGCAAGATTAGAAAAATATTTATTTTAACTTATTCAACTGAAAAAAAAGTATGTTTTAAGAATGATTGTATTAAAAATTTAAAACTTTTTCAGTAATCAGCAATCTTCTATGAATTATGGCGCATATACATTTTATATCCAAATTAATGACTAGAAGTCACTAAAAAGTAGCATTATATTTCTTTTTTATTTGTAAGATTAGAAAATATTTATTTTAACTTATTCAGCTGAAAAAAATATATTTTAAGAATGATTGTATTAAAAATTTAAAACCTTTTCATCAATCAGCATTCTTCTATGATTTATGGAGCATATACATTTTATATCCAAATAAATGACTAGAAGTCACTAAAAAGTATTATAGTATTTTTTTTTGTTTGCAAGATTGGAAAATATTTATTTTAACTTTTTCAACTCAAAAAAATTATGTTTTAAGAAAGATTGTATTAAAAATTTAAAACCTTTTCATCAATCAGCAATCTTCTGTTCATTATGGATTATATAAATTTTATATGCAAATTAATAAATACTAAAATGAAAACTTTAACATATTCCACATAGTATAATAAATCGGTGAAAGCATTTGCAATTTTAATAAGCCCAGAAGACGCTAATAAAAATTCAGCTTTGAATATAGCATTTTATTTTCAATTTTTAAGAATAGAATCTTGTTTAAAATTAAACAAGAAAGAAGTCATATTAGAGGAATCTATACATTAAAAAATAATCATATTTTCATCTAATCCACAAGACTATGTAGGATTATGAAGAATATAGTTTTTATGTCGAAATTGATAAGTATTAACATATGTTTTTCAGTAGAGATATACATAATATTACAGAATAATGAAGCATTTCTTATAAATTTCAATAAAAATAAAACCGTACATTTAGCCTTTAATTCTTTTGTAAGATTTTAAGATTAGAAAATATTTATTTAAAAATTAAATTGGAAGAAGTTAACCAAAATAATTAAAAAATTGAAGGATGATTTTTCTGTGGCATTCTTTAAAATATTTATTTTTGATTTCTTAAACGAAAATAAAAAGAAAACTTAATTTTATTTATCTTTTAGGAACTATCAAATAAATTTTAGGAGACTTTTCACTTTTCAAAGATGTCTCCTTAAATTTTTCTTTAATCCAAACATATTTTTATTTTGAGTTGGCGATAAAACAGTTTATTTTAAAGCTTTCTTTTGTGAAAAACCTCGTATATCAGAAATACAGGCGCCAAATGTCACATACCGTGACAAAAAATCATTGTTACAAATGTCAGCTGCCTCAGAACGCTGAAAAATAACCGATCTCTCATGAATAAAACATGCGGACGAATGCCATTAGAAAAGAGGTAGTTCATTTTCCTGCATTCATGCATTCAAAAGTTTGCTTTTTTTATTTTAACTCTCTGTGTAACATTTTATGAAATTAATTTTTCAAGCTCAATAAATCCCAATAACTCTATTTTTCTATCGTACTGTTAAAAATAATGTGGCATGTATTTCTTTACTTATAAAACATTTCAAACTTTATGACTGATGATTTTTATTATTATAAAATGCCTTCAATTGATAACATCGTATTTACACATTTGATTTTACCTTCAATTCATTTAAAAATTTAAACAACAACTTTATTGTCATATTTATTTCACTATTTTCGAATTGGTAAGCTAAAACAGTTTTACGTATTTGAAAAGCATAGTTAAACATATTTTAAAAATGTAGAATTTTCTATTCTAAAATAAAATTTTTATGCAAATTGAATTTTGTAATGTACACAAAATTTAAATCTAAAATCTGGCCAGCTGAAAATTGAAACATAATGATGAATATTAAATAAAGCATAAATATTTATTTTTCGGCAATTAGGAAGTATATACAGATTAAAGAATAATAAGATATTCTACCTTTAATTATCCCATAAATTTTAATTATCCCTAAAATATCATTATAGCTGCCATTATTAAGGAGGTATATTATATTTTTGCTTTAGTTTTCTGCTGATAATTAAACTTATTGAATTCTAATATCTTATGTTTACTATTACATTTATAACAAAAATAATATAAATGACGGATGTATAATAGAAATTACTCTTTAGGACATGATCAAATACTGTTTAAATATCTAATTTAAAATAAAAAATTAATTTACAGCTACAAATATTTTATAAGACTATTAGAAATAACAGGATTTTTTAGTGGATATTTTTATATTCTGTGCTAAATATTTTTTATGTGTTGCACATACATGCTTTATGTACTCACTGTACAAACGTCCACATATAAAATATAATATACAAATCATATATTTTTTACACTGTGATCAAAAACATTTAACCATTCATTTATTCTAAGATTTTCTGCCTCTTATTCTGCTATCGAGATTAAAACCTCAACTAAAATACTTGAAGTCTAGCATGAGTTTTAGATTCTTCAAATTTCAGGAAAGTTCTTGTAGTATTGTACCGATGTACTTTCCCACAATGATCAGCACGTGCATACAGAGCTGTAGCCTAAAGTTCCAAGAAGAATTTAGGTGCAGCTGTTGACTTCGAGTTTTAGTGGGGACCCCTACGGAGGAGTTATAGCTCACGGAGTGGCGGAGGTCTAACGGTCAAGCCCAGGAAGAGATATAGCCCTGAGATATGGGGCAGGGGCTAATCAATAATGTCAATTTTCACCAAAAGGGCCATTTTAATGAGCCCACCTGCACACCCGAAGGAAGTGCAGATATGGGAAAATTTCACCAACAAGTGATTGGGACAGAGAAAAAAAGATGCGTTGATAAGAGGTGTAAAGTTATTTGTGAAAAGTGGGAAATGGACTTGATGTCTGGATTCAAGAGTTGCTGGACATCGAGATCGTGTGAGCAAGCCAGAGAGCCCGGGCCAGAAATCTATTCACGAACAAGCATGCGTATGATCGGCAAGCCAGCATAGACGTCCAGCAAAATAACGGCCGCACGCCCGCATCGACGTCCTGTCTCTTGACAGCCCCAGCCTGTTCCCCTTTAATTACTGGAGGTAAACTTAATAATATTCATAATTATTACCTGGGTCTCATAATATTTTGATAAGGAATACTATTTCCAGTGCATTGTGAATAGCAAAACCAAATAATTGCAGTTCATGTTAAAATCTAATCAAGTGATGTATTAATTTGTAAATATTGCACATAATGAATGTTATAGTTTAGATATTAGGTATTTTAACTTAATTCCATAGCGTATATTTTACTGTGTTTCCAATTTGAGAACAAACACTGGTGTTTATGTTGTAAGTACATTACAACAAGTGGATATTCGACATAAGAACTAAAATAAAAAGTGTCAGACCATTTTTAGCTATATTCTGTGTATAACGGCCAATAATGTCGATTTCAAGTTGCTCAGGCAATAATTTTGATAATTTTAAATTACAATCTATTAGCTTCAAATAGTTGTAAACAGACAGCCTGCAACACATGTAATATTTATCTTTACCTCTAAAGAGAAACTAATTAAGATAACATCGCTTGACGAGTGCAACAGGAGTCAAATGGTTCTCACACAATGAATCACGCAAAAAGGAAAAAATACAAAAAACTGGCACGGACTGTGAAGTCGGCGATAAAAGCATTGCCTTGTATAACGCAAAGCAGTTTTCACACCCATTTATAGGGAGACTAATATAGGCGTAATGGTTTTCTTCGAATCTTTTGTTTTCATTTATTACATCCTTCTATTTATGTTTTTTTCTAACTTCTTCCATTTGTAGTCTTTGCTTGTATTTTAATGAATCAATATATGTAATAAAAATATTTCCGTTAACAGAAATAATTATAGTTATTAAATATAATAACTGTAAAAGTAAAGAGTTATGAAATTTATTAATTTTACAATTATTTTATTTATTAAAATGATTTTATTTCAAACCCATAAACACCCTTCCCCCCCACATATATATATATATATATATATATATATATATATATATATACATATATATATATATATATAGTGTGTGTGTGTGTGTCTGTGTGTCTGTGTGTGTGTGTGTGTAATGAGGTTTTTTTTTTAGTTCTGAGCGGTTATTTCTGCTCTGCATTCTTTCTGAGTAGTGTAGGAAAGAGAACCGAAATAATAACAATGAAATCTAAAAACTATCGTAGTTTATTCTATGAGGAATGAAAATTCTCGAAACTGACAACTCAACACACGGAATACTAATTTTATAGTTGTCGGTGTCAGCCAATTTGTGATCACTACAAGTCACTTGGATGAGGCAACTTAAGCGACAGAGCTCTATTTTTATCTATGCAACCGGAAGGAATCTATTACGGAACATTCGGAACGCTAGTACTGCTAGAAGAGAATTACCTGAAAAAAATAATTCCAACTGGCAGCGATAAAAATCTCAATCTCAATCTCATTCTCCTTCTCAAAATCTACCACTCTCAATCTCTCTCACACTTTCTCGTTATCTCTCTCTGAATCTCTCTTACTCTTCTCACTCTTAATCTCTCACCCTCACTCTCAATCTCAATCTCTCTCTCAATCTCACTCTCTCAATCCCTCTCTATCTCAATCTCTCTCTATCTCAATCTCTCTCTCTCACACACACACTATGTTTCATATTTCACAACAATTTACAATCCATTAGTTCAACATGAATGATTTAATAAATAGCTATATCTGTTTAGAGAGAGCAGAAAAAATTAAATATTTGAATAACTATAATATTATATATAGATTAAATTATTCACGAGACTTTAACTTTGAAATAAAAATAGCATGAATAGTTCATATAGCAAACAAATATTTCAAACTTGCTTATTTTCAATTACGGTACAAGAAATAAGGTATTTTCTTTTTAATTTTGCTTCTTGGCCTTTTTTCTTCATAGATTATTAGGGGCTTAAAAAAGAAATTTTTTTCACCCATTGAAAAACTAGAAGAATCTTAAATTCCCCTTTTTTCACGTCGTTATTTTCAGATATTTAAAGAATTTTGAATCACGGTTTTTCTTGAAAAAATTCTTTTTTTTTTATAAACATTATGATTTTTTTATACAGGAAAAAAATCATTCGTATTCAGAGCCATTTTTCAAGATACCCAGGAAGGAAAAAAATAAAATTCTAATATGCTTTAAAATCTTGGAAACGGGAATTTTTCTCCATGTACTAAAAATTATTCCAATAACAACTATGAGAGGAGTGGGAAAAAATTTAATGGCATAAAACATTTGTAATCTCATTTTCTGTTCCTATACGTTTATTACAAGTAAATTATTTTAAATCAGAATTTTCTAATATGAGTTATAGCAAAATATAGAAATCAAAAATAAGACTCAGATGAAAAAAAGGTTGAATGCAAACATCTGCTTCAAAACAACAGGCAAGCTGCATTATAAAACTTATCTGAAAAAGTAGATTGATCATTTGTTTACTTTACTCAGTCTACTTACCTCAGCTTAGTATTTATTGCTATATTAAAAGCATATTTCATCCATATACAATGTATTCATCCTATCTCTCACAGAAAAGTTGCCCATTACCAATCCTAATATTTTCTGCAATTTAAATTTTTTAATAAGCAAAATAAGTGAGACGTAGGCTTTTAAAGGAATTTATATCTTACAGCATATACGCTAAAATTAAAGTGTGATTTATTTTATAATTCTGTACCTTATTTTTAAGAGAAATTATTAAAAAATTAAAATTATTTTTAAAGATATAGGTGCTATTTTGGGTTCTATTGTAGGCACTTTATAAAAGTAACTAGATGACGACTTTCCCAAACCGCAAAATGAAAATTTTGGAAAATATTTAGGATACAAGTAAATGATTTTAAATCAGAATTTGCTAATATACGTTATAGCAAAATATATAAATAAATAGTCATCGAAAATAATTCTCAGATGAAAAAATTGTTGAATGCAAACATCTGCTTCAAAACAACAGACCAGCTGCATTATAAAACTTGTTATCTGAAAAAGTAGACTGAGCATTTGTTTACTTTACTCAGTCTACTTACCTCAGCTTAGTATTTATTGCTCAGTCTACTTACCTCAGCTTAGTATTTATTGCTATATGAAAAGCATATTTCATCCATATACAATGTATTCTTCCTATCACTCATAGAAAAGTTGCCAATTACCAAACCTAATATTTTCTGCAATTTAAATTACTTAATAAGAAAATAAGTGAGACGTTGGCTTTTAAAGGAATTTATATCTTACTGCATATACGCTAAAGCTAAAGTTTGATTTATTTTATAACTCTGTAGTCTATTTTTAAAGAAATTATTATAAAAGTAAAATTATTGTTTATCAAAGATATAGGTGCTATTTTGGGTTGTATTGTAGGCACTCTCTAAAAGTAAGTAGATGACGATTTTCACAAACAGCAATATGAAAATTTTGGAAAATATTTAGGATGCCACATGAGGCATTTCCCACTTATCTAGTCACAAATATTTCATTATAAACTTACTTTCACATTTGCACAGAATTGAATTTTTCAATTAGTAGTGTTTCCCCCAAATTACAAAATTGACAGTTATGAATAAAACTTCCAGAGAGTAATTGAATTACATATCACTATATATCAAATATATTTATTTTACATTATTATATATTTGTTTTACTGATCGGCCCAGGCGCCCTCCAGGCTTGGTCAGGACACTTGAAATTCTAATCAATCTCGTGTGAGGATATAGTCAAACAGGTAGTGGTCGTGCTTGATCGCGTCACCTCAAACACAACGAGGCCTAGTCGATTCTGAGAGGGGCTGGAGAGATCGTGAGCGGGCCATGTTCGCTGAGGAAAGCTGTAACGCCTTCAATGGATATTAGACTTGTGGGGTTTACTTTCGGATAGTGGACGCGGACAGACCTACCAGTCTCTGATGTGTTCCAGGTCACCTGCCGGTTAGCTATTTATCACTCTAGAAGTTCACCTTTGCTGTAGTCCGCAGGGAGAGGAATTTCGAGATCAGTATGGGTAAAGATATTATTGTAATCATGAGAAAGTTTGAAAATGAAGGTAATATTTATGCAAAGAAAAATCCTATTGTAATCATGAAAATTTTGATAATAAAAGTAATAAAGGCAAGAAAATCCTAATATGACGAATATTAGCATGGAGGGTAACTGCCTGATGATAGTATTTCAGATTTACTCAGACAACCCCTTGAAAAATGAAGCTAACATTAAACTTTAAAGGGAATGTGGAAATGATAATTTAGATGATGCCTCTGGGAATAAAAACAAAAAAAAAAGATCATTTCAAGTGTTTTTGTCAATACGTACTTTTTCCTTACTAGATTCAATATTATATAATAGAAAATATTATAAAAGACATCTATAAATTTGGGATCACACTTTTTAAATCCGACTGTGCTCCAAACCGAATCTCGTGCCTTTGGGAGACCAAGCCGTACAACAGAAGCAGAAACCTCGAAACGTAAATCAAAAGTCGCGTGAGTCTAAAATATCTTCACAGGAAATTTTTTTTCTCTCCAACTCGTGTCTCTGAGAAAAATCATTAAACATGAGAATGCTTTTATTCTTGACTTTGTCTCGTGCGAAAAGAAGTGTGTTTTGATTTTACTCTATATTTATTCACGTGATTTATTCGACTTGGTCCATTTGATCCCAGCTGCTACTCACACGCAAGAAGAAAACTTCCATTTTTACGGAATTCTAGAGAAAATAATACGTTTTTTATTGATTGCTGTTGAATGTGAAAGTAAAACTTGCGGGATAAATTTCAAAAAGGGGGGGGATATTTTGGTGAGAAAGTTGCATGTTAAGAAAAGATTAAGCATTATTTTTTGAAAGGAAAATGAGTATACGAATAAAATAGCATTCTGAACTTTAGTAGCCTTTTCACATATAAATGTTATTTACAGTATAAAATAACAGGTTTTTATTAAACGGAAAGTTATTCGTGCTTTTAATCATACTTCACATAATGGATTTTATTCGAATTATAGTTTTAGTATCATTTTGTTGTACAGTTCAAGATGGTTTATTGCTTTTTTTTTAAGAGTCTATAAATATGAAACCAGTTTTTAATATTTTATGTTATACAAAGAGTTGGTTGTAGAGTACATTTTTTTTTTCAATTTTCTGTAGTTTTTCATATTGCATTATAATATAATAGAGAATATTTTGAATGGTTTTTAAATAATTACAAATACAAATTTAACTAATACAAATTTAACTACAAATTTACAAATTTAAATAATAACAAATACAAAAATTAATTGAATTCGATCTGATATTCAATGCATATGTTAAAATGATTTCAGCGATACGATTTAATAATCCTTGCCTAAGAAAATTTTTGTATAATTTTGATAATATCTTTATGTAGATATTTAATTTAAACACGTTGAATCAACATAGTTAAAAATATATAAGGAACTATATTTTAAACATTTAAAGAACAGCCGTAATAATCATTTTGACTGATAAGACTAATTTAGAACAGATTATTATTAAAAGTTTTATATTAGCTCACTCAGCTTTCACAGCTTGTACTACTTTTTTAAGGTTTCTATGTATTAATGTGTATTTGTTAACACTTTATTTTCTATAATACATTCGCCAATTATTCCCCTAGCGGTGACTTTTGGAACTAATTTGTTTCTTCTCGGAATCCCCCGTCTTGTTTAATCTTTCTACAAAATGTGGCGTCATTCTCGCAAATAGATAGCGTTACACAACACTACTTTAATTATGGGTACCCGGTAGATATTTAATTTAAAAACATTGAATCAACATAGTAAAAAATATATTATATCAGAATTTATATTTTAAATATTTAAAGACCGTAATAATCATTTTGACTGATAATACACATTTAGAACAGAAAATTATTAAAAGTGTTATATTAGCACACTGAGCTTTCACAGCTTACATTACTTTTTTGAGGTTTCTAAATACAAACCAACACATTTTTCAATGTTTTCTTAAGACGCAGATAAGTTAATATGGTTATATTAATTATTGGATTAAATATTTACAGTATAAAATAACAGGTTTTTATTAAACGGAAAATTATTCATGTTCTTAATCATACTTCACAAAATGGCTTTTACTCGATTCCTAGTTTTAGTGTTATTTTGCTCTACAGTTCAAGAGGGTTTATTATTTTTTTAAGAGGTGGTAAATATGAAATCAGTTTTAAATATTTTATGTTACACAAAGTGTTTGTTGTAGAGTACATTTTTTTTCAAATTTCTTGTAGTTTGTCATAGTGAAGTAAAATATAACAGAGAATATTTTGAATGATTTTTAAACAATTGCAAATACAGAAATTAATTCAATTCGATCTGATATTCAATGCATATTTTAAAATGATTTCAGCGATACGATTTAATAATCCTTACCGAAGTAATTTTTTGTGTAATTTTGATAATATTTTATGTAGATATTTAATTTAAACCCACTGAATCATCATAGTTGAAAATATATTATATCAGAAAGTATATTTTAAATATTTAAAGACCGTAATAATCATTTTGACTGATAATACAAATTTAGAACAGAATATTATTAAAAGTGTTATATTAGCTCACTGAGCATTCACAGCTTGCATTACTTTTTTGAGGTTTCTAAATACAAAGAAAAAAAATTTTAATGTTTACTTAAGAAGCAGATAAATTAACATAGTTATATTAATTATTGGATTGAATATTTCCAGTATAAAGTAACAGGTTTTTATTAAACGAAAATTATTTGTGTTCGTAATCATACTTCACAAAATGGATTTTACTCGATTCCTAGTTTTAGTGTTATTTTGCTCTACAGTTCAAGAGGGTTTATTATTTTTTAAGAGGCGGTAAATATGAAACCAGTTTTAAATATATTATGTTACACAAAATGTTTGTTGTAGAGTACATTTTTTTTCAGATTTCTTGTAGTTTGTCATATTGCATTAAAATATAATAGAAAATATTTTGACTGGTTTTTAAACAATTACAAATACAGAAATTAAATTCGATCTCATATTCAATGCATATTTTAAAATGATTTCAAAGATACGATTTAATAATCCCTATCTAAATAATTTTTTGATTAATTTCAATAATATTTTTACGTAGATGTTTAGTTTAAACACATTCAATAATCATAGTTAAAAATATACATTGGGATTCACTTAATGTGGTCAGTTAGGGAATTAGATAACAATAACCGAATGTTAACAATAAACAATATACAAAATTAGATAAATCCTCCCCCCCCCCTTTATTTCACACGTACTACATTTCAAAATAAAATGAAAAACTAGCCTTATATTTATGTATTGTATAGACATGAGAATTGTGTACATAATAAAAATAATTGATCAATTATTGACTGTCTACAATTCTTTCTAAAAAGCTCATTGATAAAACGTACGTAATCATAATGTTTTATAAAGTCATCTAAACCGTGTTGTACTCTACGTTTTAACACTTTCAATGCAATCCAGAAGCTGAGAAATGCTTAACTGCTCTGCAGCATTGCGCTGACTCATATTTGGTAACCTATCATAACGATTTAAAATTTCGACATTTAGTTTTAATGTTAAATCATTTCGCTTTCTGGCTTCCATATAGACAAACTGCATGAAAGCGATCAAGGCATAAAATATGATGTGGTATAGCCACATTCTATGTAAAAGGGAATGCCAGGAATTGCCGGCTTCCTGACCGGTGGATTTCTGATTCCTGACTGGTGATTTTGTGGAATGGGGCTTGTCCATGTCCGAGTCACCTTGAATCTTCCCGCGCTGACTATCCGTAGGTTGCCGTTTTGCTCTCCCTATCTTTCACCTTTTGTCCAGCTTGAGCACTGCTTGGCGCCCTAAGATCCCTAGGCTGTTGTTCCGAAGAACGATTGAGAGGTATATGGGTTAGAACCCGGTACCTCGGACCAGTGGCGTGGTCCTGTAACCCAAGTTCCTGGGGGGCTTGAACTGCGGATGCAGAGGTACCGGGTTCTAACCCACATACCTCTCAATCGTTCTTCAGAACAACAGCCTAGGAATCTTAGGGCGCCAAGCAGCGCTCAAGCTGGACAAAAGGTGAAAGATGGGGAGAGCAAAACGGCAACCCACGGATGGTCAGCGCGGGAAGATTCAAGGTGACTCGGACATGGACAAGCCCCATTCCACAAAATAAGGGGTCAGGAAGCCGGCAATTCCTGGCATTCCCTTTTACATAGAATGTGGTTATACCACATATGAATACGCTCCTTCTCGATTCAGAATAGAATTTGTTACCTTCTACTTATCCGACAAGTATTGACCACCAGCAGGGGGTGCGTATTTCTGAAAAATTCCACGAATGTGTGATACCCCACACCTTTCTTTTTTCTCATTTTTCCTATGTGGAAGAGGGAGAATTCTCGGATATTAAAACAAGAATGAAGGAAAAGAAAAGAATGGGTTCCTTCTGGATACATTGTGTACATACCTTTTCCAGTAAAAATGAAGTTTCGAGAACTGATAACATTAACCGATGAAAAGATCACATAAAACGATCATTTTAACATACTAATGAATAGAGAAAATCGGAATCAAATGATTTCGATAACAATAAGCGATTTATAACATTAAAGCGATCATATTAAGAGTAATCCACTGTATTATACCGGAAACTATATTTTAAATATTTAAAGAACAACCATAATAATCATTTTAATTGACACATTTAGAACAGAATATTATTAAAAGTGTTATATTAGCGCACTCAGCTTTCCAGCTTGTACTATTTTTTTGAGGTTTCTAAATACAAACCAATATATTTTTCAATGTTTTCTTAAGAAGCAGATAAATGAATATGATCTTCCTTTCTAGTTAAACATATTGATAGTACTAGTTTTAAAACTTAAGCATTCATTTGGATACAGATACAAAGGTAAAACAAAATGCTTATTGCTAAAAATATTTTGCATTATCAAGTCGAAATTTGATTATGTATTGATTGTCAGAGCAATAAAAATAATGTTTTTGTGTTTGGCAATTGGTTAAAACATCCAACAAAGAAAGGGTCAAGTTCATAAATTTTATAATATTTGTTATTATTGTTTATAAAAAATAATGCCCGATCTAGTTTATTTAAATTTTCTAACTTCAAAATTACACTGTATAAATATAGGAATGTTTTTTGTACTATGGAATTATTTTAGTTCTAGAAAACATTCCTATAAATGTTCTTTCAGAATATTCTCCTGTAACAGACAGGTTCCATCGAACATCGGAGAGATGTTCAAGGGGCACTGGAAATGACGCTTGTTGAATGGATTGTTTATGGACATATAAAATATTTCAATGGAGTTGAGATGCAAGCAAGCATTATCAATTTTTACATATTAATATTTAATGTGTAAATTTACATATGTGTGCATGTAATATGAGCGAGAATCATTCAAAACCACAACACATTTTATTTCTGCTGAGATACATGAAATCCATACAACAGGCAAGCACTTTTACAACATTGTGCACATAAAGATCCTGCACACACACACGCACTTTTCAAGTAAGGATTTCACATTTAAAAAGACTACGAATAATCCCTAAGCACAATTGATCACGTGAAAAAAATGCACATGTTTAAAGAGAACGAGCTAACTATTGGCTAAAGTAGTACAGACAGAGACTGAATTAAGTCTATAGCGTGTCTGGAGGGAAAAATCAGAATAACCGTGCAAACCCTCAACGTACTTTATGAACAAAAGTTACTAAATTAATATTAAAATATGTAAATAAGGGATTTTAATATTACATACATATATGTAATTTACATGTATTGCATTACATTATGTGAATTACTTAGTTACATATATACAATTTGTATATTAGTATTAATTTTTTCATTATTAATATGTATTAATATTTATCAAATTTTATCTTTCAACAGTTTTACAAAAGACCTTTACTGTTTTGTGAAATGAACTTGAAGAAGCATACCTATGTTCAAGTTAAAAAGCGAGTAGCACGGTCAAGACTGGACTGCCTGAAGGTACAGACTTTATCGTAAAGACCTATTATTGGACAGCACGTTTTAAACGGCTAATTTAACGCATTATCATACAGAGAGGACGCCAAGTTAGGGACTGTAAACAATGTAAACTTAAGGCTTCTCTTTTAGGGGATTGTTTATCTGACAGTCATTAATTTAGAAGATTCCTTCTCCATTTCACGTCCTATCTTTAGTACCATAGTTTTTAAAATGAATGTGTAATAGATAAAATAAAAATTTCAATTTAATAGATAAAGTGAAGAAATGAGGATGAGAGTGAAAATTTTAATGAGGATTTAATGAGTAATAAATTTTTTTATCATACCTTCCAAGTAAATGTTGCCTTCTTTCAACAATATCGTTACATTGAATTTCATCTAATAATTGTTGTTTTAAAAATTATATAAATTTTTTTTCGAAATAGAAATTGTTTAAATGTTAGTAAACTATGCTAAAAATGTTCGGTTTTTTTAACTTAATAAATATCTAATTTGCTAAATTAGTCAAAATTGATTATTTGCTCACATTACAAATCACTTTATATTATTATGATTAAAGTTTTCATTTTTTAAAAATTTAATAAATATCTGGTTTTTGAGGTGAATTCTTATTAATTGATCGCTGCACATATGTATTAATAGCCCTTTGATGCAATACTAAATTCATTTCTAATTTCAGAGAGAATTTACTATTACGCTGGTAGGTAAATTACTATCCACTATTAATGATGAATTCCTGTTACAATTAGTCCCCATCAATTAAAGCTATTGCAAAGGCTTGATTCTAAATTGAACGAACATTTCTGTGCATATCTGATCAATACACAATAATGTTAGAGTATGTCTGTAGAAATATCAAATTTCAGTGGATAAATATCTCAGTTTGTTGATCCCAGTGACATTCGATTTGCTCATTTTATATTTAAAACAATTTTGCTTGTTATTAAACTTTATATTTTAATTAAATATTTTAAGGTTGACAGTAAATTTTAAAAAGAAACAGACTAGGTTAAAGGCAATATTTTGTCTTTTTGAATTAACTAATGTACACTAAAATTTGGACGCGAAAATATTTTAATAACTGTTTTTATCATTATTTATAATTATTGCCAAATTTATTATTAAATATGTAATTAAAAGATACAATGCAAATATAAATAACAAATTTAAAAACATTTCTATAAAAGTTTTTGAATTTTATAAATATTTGAAAAAAATCAGGCACATTTCTAGCTGTTACAGCCATTTAAAATTTATCAACTACTTTCTTTATAGAGGGTAAAACAAAAGCTAACTGGAATGAATATGTTTTGAAACGTATATTTTATCAAGTGTGAATTTCAAATAACTATTATGGGCGTTTTGTAAGGAAAAAGTATTATTTTAAATTTTATCTTTTTACTATTTTCAATGAACATTACGATGATAGCTAAGTTTTATTTTCAGGTCTTAAAGGTTCTAGATAAATAAAACATCCTTTTACTGTTCTTAAGTTATAAAATAATAATTTCCTTTTTTGCAAAAGCATTCAAATATTCCTTGTATTGGGTTATGGGGAAACGATAGCTTCTCTTTTGTCACTAACTAAAATTTTATCCGAAAATGCCTAGTGCAAGAAATATCACCACTTCAAAGAAAACAATGCTCTCTACCAGAAGGTTTTCATAAAGCTATGCTGTTTATGTAAAGTACGCTGAATACGCAGCGTTTTGTGATAACATTTCTGCATAAAATCTCTTTATCCAAAGAGCTTTTATTTTAGTTTAAGGGGGCAGTGGACATTAGAAACCATTTTTAGATATTGTTAACTTTAAGTTATGGAATTTGGAACACATATACAATGACGTCTTGATAAATAAATTACATTTAAAATCATTATAATAGTAGGGTAACTTAATATAATTAAAAATATATTTAATATTTTATAACATTTGAATTATATTTAAAATGTCTCTTGTGAACTATATTTTAGTTTTAATTCTTTTCCTTAATAGTACTTAAAATATCTTTCGACCATTTTTTAGAGATTGTTTAACGACAAAAATATTTTTAACACTAGATGTACGGACCGAGCCAATTTGAATCATTAAAAATTTCATCACTATATATATATATATATATATATATATATATATATATATATATATATATATATATATATATATATAATCTTAGGAAATAGTATTAATTGATTTAGGAAATGTTTATATTGAATGATACTATACTATAAAACATATGAAAAATGAATAATATTAATGTTTGTAAATAATATCTAAAATGATTGCTAGAAATGTTTAAATCAAAGTGCATCTTTCACTGGCTAATCTTACTATTTCCTAAAAAGAATATATTGATTTACATTTATTAACAGCATCGTTATTTCTTATTAAATAATTTTATTATTTTGATATACCATTGATTTTTAAAATTGTAATAAATAATAACTATTACAATTTTTTATTAACATTTAGAGTACATGATACTATGTGAGGAATAGCTGAAAAATATAAATCATAAATCTTATTTAATGACGACTAAAATAATGACGACTTTCCAAAAACATAATTTGGTTTTAAGTTAAGTAATAAAATATATATAAACATTCATTCCTCTTCCCCACAGACCCCTTCGTTTCGCATTATCAAATGTGGTATGCCTATTTTCACGGTTGTGGGCCAATTTGACTCATAGAATTGTTTAACAGTTAATCGCATAACATGAAATTTATTGGTCCTATCAGGCCTGGGCAACAGTCAACATTTTATTCTCCAATTGGCTTAAGAGCTAAGAAGTAAATATAGAGAAGAAGTCGAGAACACTTCCATTCCAATCACAAATTCATGCAACTGAAGAACGGAAGAATTGTCAAGTTCAACAATCATGCAAAAGAAAAAGATGTAGAAACCATTGTGCTAAATGTAATAGAAATGTTTGCGGAAAATGTGTTTCAAAAACAGATTTTATATGTAAAAATTGTTTTCCATGTTTTTTTATATAATAAACATTTAATTTAAATTAATTTGGAACTGTTTTCTTTGCAAAAAAAAACTTCAATTTTCTTGTATGAGTCAAATTGGCTCACTTCAGTAAAAGCAGGTATATGATCAACATCTCTAAATGTAGTGCTAACTGTGTTCATTCAATTTGTATTGAAAATTCAAAACTTAATTTTTTTAATCAACTAAACATTTTTAATTAACAAAGAAAGAATTTCAAACAAGTAATGAAATAAAAAGTAACGGTGCATTAATTTATATTTTTTCTGAAAAATTAATATTTTAAAAATATAAGACTATTTCTTTTATATGGAAACTTACTTGACAAAGTCTTAACTATTGCCAAAATTTCTTTACTTTATTCTATAAACGGTTTCATATTTTCTTGTGGATTAACGCTGGCTTACGTTGTACTTTTACATTCCTTTTATGAAACGTATCATGGTTATACAACGTCATGTGATTGACGTTGAATACTTAAGACAAATGAAGCATGACGTAATTGTGATATACAAAAACTACTTTTCCGTTAGCAAAGTATAAGGATAAATCGATAATATTACAAAAATATACCACTTCTATGCATCATAGATTTTTTGAAATTAAGAATCAGTCAGAAGTGTTTTTAAAACATCACGTGACATCTCTAATTCCGTATACCCAGAAGAAAACTTTGCGTGAAGCTGTTACTTTTAAAATAAAACTGACGTCTGATATGCATCTAATATACTGCAAGATTATTTGTCACAAACATAACTGTTTCATTAAATCGCGACAAATAGAATTTGAAGAAATATTAACTTCCGACGGAATTAAACTAAAAAACGTATTAGATTTTTTTTTTCAAAAGCTTCATTAATGGATTGTATTAGATGCTTAGATTTGGTAAATGGAAAGCTTTCATTGCCTTCTGAAGATAGAAAGCAAGAAAAAAGAAAAGATTAAATATAAAAAGCACTCTCTACTTTTTTTTTCAAAAGGAAAGAAATTCCCTGTCTTTTGTTTGTATTATCAAAAGAGTATAAAATAGGCATCATCAGTTGAAAGAAAAAATTCAAAAGGATCGGATTTATTTATGATTCGCTTATTTCAGAATGCAAGTGAAGAGAAAAAAAGGTAGAGATCCGTATTCTTTATGCAAAGTTGGTGTCCTTTCATCCTGAGAGGTTGGGTATTTTTGATTTATATAATTAAAATTGTCTGAAGGATTCAGAAAGTTTATTTCTTAACTATACATGTACTTATCATTAACTGTGAAAGAGATTCAGGTTTGTAGTAAAAAAAGTTAGTTTGCTAACTGTAGTTAGCTTACGTTTTGCTTATTAGAAAAACGAGTAATATTCTATCTACAGATAATAAAGATTATTTAAGTTTTTTTCTTTCTTGTTTGCAATAAAGAAAATCATGTAATCATGAAGAATTCTGATCTTTAGAATTGAATGGTTTGCTTTCATTTGGGGCACTACGGTCTAATTTTTTCCAACACCAGGTTAGTGAGACCCGAACCTACTGCATAAAGCCAATTCGTAACTGCTATGAACAACTATGCCACAGTGGGATTCGAACTCACGAACTACAATACAGAAGATCAGAGTTCTACCCAATCAATTTACTTAAAGAATTTCAAAATTTAATGAAAATAACCATTCAGAATTCCTGATAAGATTTTTGACAAAGAAACTATTTTTTATTGCTGTTACAAATAGAAAAAAAATTAAATTCCAAAGTTTAACCCACTTGCATTAGCACTAAAAATAAAATTAAGATTTAAAATACCAAAATATTTATAATACCAAACCAATTATAAAAACCCTGACAATTAAAATACCAAGACAATTTTATAAAGCAATGTTTAAAAGTCGACAATATTTAAAGCAGTTATAAATTTACAAATACTCTCTTTAGAGACAGCAGTTAAAGATTTGAGAAAACCGAATGTCCAGGACATGCGATCCCTGACAATCTAAGAAAGCGAGCAAACATAATTCCTATGTTGTAATCGAGGGTCATTCTCCGTGCAGACGAGTAAGAGTTCTTTATTCATATTGACATTACACCCAGGCTGCTATATTAGCTATCCTGTCGATATGCAGATGAAATTTTTGATATTTGCGAGAAATATGTAATCAGCTCGTGTACATCTCTATTAAAACGTGTAAAAGATATAAATTTCATTTACTCCCCTTTAAGAATTATAGTAAGTTATTTGAAATACATGAACAACTTGGCGTGTTATGTAAAAGGTACATCTTTAACGGACATTTAAAAAATTCGTCTCAAAATTTGTTGAGAACCAGTAACATTGTCAAATTTTTGATAATCAAAGTCTATTCAAAATTCATATTCACAAAGTTGAGTATTGTCAGCTAAAAAATTACTTTTGCATGAATATTTTATTATTTAATTATTTATTCTTAAAACTGAGTACCTTTAAGAAGTTTTTACTCATACTGTAAAATTTCTTTTGAGGGATATATCCATTTCAGTGTCAGCCCTTCAATTGTTTCAAAATTACCTTAACTGAAAGTACTCTATGAATTTTTTTGTCGAAAGATACTAAACTGATAAAAAAAATTCTATGTTATAAAGACGTGTTCTTGGAAAAATGACCATAATAATTTTATCAGAAATTGTTATAATTGGCAACAGATTGGATATAATAAAATGGATTAAACCCAGTAATCCTCATATAAATAATTACACTTACTGTATTTAGGACTTAACATTCAACAAATAT
Organism: Pardosa pseudoannulata; assembly: GCA_032207245.1. Taxonomy (NCBI): domain Eukaryota; kingdom Metazoa; phylum Arthropoda; class Arachnida; order Araneae; family Lycosidae; genus Pardosa; species Pardosa pseudoannulata. Next base: position 17,842,094 of record CM063501.1, read on the forward strand.
TATAAGAGAACTTACCCATAAGCATAATTTTACATCATGTTACTTTATATTTTGCTTTATATTTTAGTAACTTTCTTCTACTTAACAATTATATTTTGGTAATTTTATGCATAAAAAGCAGAAAATAATTAAATCTATCCACACACTTTCACATATAGTTTTGATAATTTAGTAGTTCAATACAAGGTTTTTTATCCAACTTTTAAAGCTTTAAGAAGCCTTCTACTTGTTTTGAAAACCGATGGTATTAAATATAATGCAATTTTACATCCTGCATCATTCCAGCCTTAGATTATACTTATAATCAAAATATTATTGACCTTATAATCTTTTTCCCTATTTTATTGTTTTGATTTGACGCATCATGTTATGTTGGACGTGTTTAGATGACAAAATCTCTCAAAGTATCTTGACAACGATAAAGATAAAACTTGTCACAAATTCGGAGAGCATTTTGATGTGCCATCATAGTGAGAAATAAAAACGTTTTTATTCAATACTTTTGTATTCTATATGTATTCTGGCATTTAAAATTGTATGTATTTATATATTCGGTGAATACACAGTAGTAAAATTTTCAAACGCTAATTATTTATGTATTTGTACACGTCACATCTCCCAAAATATTTGATCTGATTATTTAAGGTTCCGAACGAAAGTTTGGGTTTATTTGAGAACTAAAATTGATTTTAATGGTACACTAAGTCAGTCTGGGTATTAAGTTATCAAATGACAGGTTGTGTTTTTTGAGAACTAAAATTGATTTTAATGGTACACTAAGTCGGTCTGGGTATTAAGGGTCCATACGAAATGTTGTGTTTATTTCACTTTCAAAATTGAATTTAAGAACACATAACGTCCTTCTTTATATTTAAGGTTCTCAAACGAAATGTTGTGTTTATTTCAACATTAAAATTAATTTTAAGAATATATAACGTCCTTATGGCTACTCAAGGTTCCAAACCAAAAGTTGTGTTTCTTTTATAATTAAAATTAATATTAAAAATATATTACATCAGTCAGAATATATAAGGCTCCTAAAAAAAGGTTTATTTACTTCGAAATTAAAATTCAATTTAAGAATATATTACTCTAATACTTTTAAAAATTTCGAAAAACCAAATCAGCCATAAAACAAATAATACATTTGCTTAGGTATCATCAACTTTGATAAGACTGTACCTAAGCAATTGACATAAATAAAATATTGAATATTTAACATTTTTCAAAACACCACTCTCTTACAACAGAATCGAAATAAATTTTTATTTTAAAATATAACCAAAATTTGGACAATTGCTGAATCAGAATATGAAAAATTAAAAAGAAAATAATAATCGTCAAAATTTACAATATATAAGTGAAAAGAATTACCGATGCATATATGTCTTTAGCCATAAATAAAGGTTATAAGGTAAATATGTATATACATATACATACATATACATATACATACATATACATACATATACATACATACATATACATACATACATATACATACATACATATACATATGTATATGTATATGTATACATACATACATACATATACATATACATACATACATATACATACATACACATATATAAACACATATATATATATATATATATATATATATATTTATATATATATATATATACACATACATGTGTGTGTGTGTGTGTGTGACCAAGCGCGAGCGCATCCGCATATGCTGAATTGTTAGAAATGATTTGATGCTTTATACCCGTAGATATTATTGACTTAAACGTTGATTACTCGAGTATAAAATTTTCCTGTAGCGTAGTTCGCAGGTAATCAATATGCCATTACCATTATGCACAGAATATTTATACACCGTTAAACGAACCAGAATAAATATCATGACTGACTTTTTGTTGTCCATAAAGACTAGCTTATTTGGGAAATATCTTTAAGACGAACTACGAGTGGTAACATAGAATAATTTTCTAGGCTTCAAATATTGCTATTAAGTTGGATCTTAAAATAAATAGGCATAATCAATAGCTGTTGCTTACCCAATTGCCGATCATAAAAGAAAAATCACGCAAGCACTACTTTAACTTTAAGTTCAATAATAACAGAATATTACAGAATATAGGTATATGCAGTAGATAGTCATTGATGTCTCTTAAATTAATGTATTTCGAATGATATTATGATAGATTGAAAAAAAAACGATATTATACATTTTAGGGTATTCAACCGATTCCCTTACAAAATTTTTTGAAAAAATTGCAAAAAATCATCACAAGTTTTAAATTTTATTATTAAATACAAGGAAATGAAAGTAAACAAAATATGTAGGTTTTAAATTGACTTTTTAATTTTTTACAGGTGTAAAAGAATTTAGTTTTAATATTAGTTTACTATTCAGAGTTATCTGGATAAATGAAATAAAAGTTGAGTATTAGTCTTTGCATGATAGTTTTTGAAACAATGGACAACACAAAGTGATACCTGCCATTTTGTACAATGGTATCTGATCTCTTTTCTTACTGGATTACCTCTGGAATTTATTTTACGAAAGCACAGAGTACACTGTCTCGTTGGATTTGATTTTTTTTTCAGTAGCAGGAATAACATCTGGAAAATGCCTTGAGGGTAACCTGAGTGGTAAAAGACTAATGATGGGTCTTCCTGATATAGAAGAAAACACAATGATTTGCTGAAATTAGTTTTTCAATCAGGGAAAACACCTGATTAGTCCTGCCAAATGAACCGCGAAATCAACAAAACTTAACAAACTGCCTATCAAAGTTGAATATTTCCTTTCATTTCCTTCAGGCCGAATAAAACGTTGATAAAACAAATCGCAGTGAAATATTCTGTTTTGCCAGGGTTTTATCGGGATAATAATTAACTGCAAAATATACGAACCCGAGATAACTCGGGATAATCAGGCAAGCGGTTAAAGGATTTAAGTTAATCAAATGGTAGTATATATATTCTTTTAAGCTACACACGATTTCAATGACTATGATTCATTAAATTATTCTACTGTTCTGATTTCTCCTTGAAGTTCAAATATGTAATAAGAATAACATTTTGAGGAAATATTTTCCTAGTAGATAATTGCTGCTTCGATGTTTTAAGAATATATAAATTAGTTCTATATTGCATGTATTCTTGGTAGAATAAAATACTTCCTTGGTAGAGTTTTATCTAAATCTTTGATGAATTATAATACCCTATATACATTCGAGAGCAGCTTATAGAGGATCATAGTGGTTCATGATCTATAATACTGCTATTCTCATCATTTTCAAGTTTTATCGGTTGCCGATCAAACTGAGAATGTTTAAAACAATCTAAAAATAGTAAACCAGGAAGCAATTATATTTAGCGTCTATTTTCCGAGAACCAGATATTACAGAAGGCATTAAAGATATTCTCTTAACTTAAACACTGCAGAACCTTCTTGAATTAATTATTGATTGCGTACATGCTTTTTTTTTTAGAATAAAATTCTCCGATTGATTAAATATGAACAAATCTATATTTTTATAAAGTATGAAATTATTTTCACTTGAACGTTGTAAAAATTTGAGAAAGAGAGAGCACTTATCTTTATTACACTGTTTAAAGAGGTCAATATATTTGGATAAAATAATTTGGTATTGTATGATAACAAAATAGAGTTAATAATATCTAAGGTGATTATATTTAAAATCTGATAGAGTAAGTTACAATTAACCAAAAAATAGGCTGTTAGACATCGGATTACTTTTAAGCTACACACGATTTCAATGACTATGATTCATTAAATTATTCTACTGTTCTGATTTCTCCTGTAAGTTCAAATATGTAATAAGAATAACATTTTGAGGAAATATTTTCCTAGTAGATAATTGCTGCTTTGATGTTTTAAGAATATATAGATTAGTTCTATATTGCATGAATTCTTGGTAGAGTAAAATACTTCCTTGGTAGAGTTTTATCTAAATCTTTAAAGAATTATATTACCCAATATACATTCGAGAGCAGCTTATAGAGGATCATAGTGGTTCATGATCTAAAATACTTTTATTCTCATCATTTTCAAGTTTTATGGGATGTCATTCAAACTGAGAATGTTTAAAACAATCTAAAAATAGTAAACCAGGAAGGAATTATATTTAGCGTCCAATTTCCAAGAACCAGATATTTCAGAAGGCATTAAAGATATTTTCTCAAACACACTCCATAACTTTCTTAAATTAATTATTGAATGCGCATATGCTATTTTTGTGAAAAAAAAATTTCCGATTGATAAAAATGATTAAATGAGAACAAATCTATATTTTTTATGAAGTATGAAATTATGTTCACTTGAACGTTGTAAAAATTTGAGAAAGAGAGAGCACTTATCTTTATTACACTGTTTAAAGAGGTTAATATATTTGGATAAAATAATTTGGTAATGTATGATAACAAAACAGAGTTAATAATATCTAAGGTGATTATATTTAAAATCTGATAGAGTAAGTTACAATTAACCAAAAATTAGGCTGTTAGACATCGGATTACATATATTATTTACTATTTTTTATTAATTCCTTAACGTGCACGCTCGAGTTAATTCGAGCGCGTGAAACTAGCCAAACTGTGCACACTTGAGATAATTCAAGCGGCGTTGTACTTTATGTTGCTATAAATTTACATACTCTAATGCAATCGAGAATTGAATATAATAATGTGAAAGCTAATAAAAACAATCGTTTTATTAATATTTATCATTTACATGGAACTGTAATTTATAACACTTACTTATTCAAGTCTAAAATATATATTTTTTTCTAAATTATGTTTTTTACATTAAAAAGAAGATTTTTAGCAGGCCTTTGAACCTTAAAACTGTGCATTAAGGGGTTAATATTTGGCACTACAGTCCAAATTAACAAAAGTTAAAGTTGTGTTGAATGAAAACTAAATATGAGAGGCCAAAAGCTTTATATAAATATTTCACTGATATCATTTTATTTATATATGATTCATAACAATTTTTACTATGTAATCTGTACTTTTATATGATGAGCATAGTGACAAAATGCTACGATTTAAGTAACTGGATACTGCAGTATTATTCCTAATAGTATGAATATAAATAATTTAAAATTATCAAAATGGAGTCACAATTAAAATAATTAAGTTGTCTATTAGTTCAAAAGAATATTATGAATTTAAAAATTGTTGAAATGTACGAAAACTACATTAAATTTTAATAATAAAAAAACAAACATTATGACGAGAAATGGGAAAATATGAAATATACTTGTAGATAAAATAATCACAAGAGTTTAATAACACTATAAAGGATACTTCGCTGAGAATAAAAGAAATATTTTTCTATCACATAATCTTTATTTAATTACTGCTTAATTACTTTCATAATTTACTCTATCTTAGAAAAACTTCAGCAAATTATCCTTCCATTATTGTTAATATTTTAAAACTATATCCTTTCTACATCTTAGTAATGAAGTTTTAATGAACCACAATATTAATACCACATAGTATGCGATTTTATTTATTCAATATGAAAATTACATTAAAATTCTCAAATTTCAATTAAAACCTAATAGCAAGTAAAGTAAGAAACAGAGTTGTTCTTATAAAATGTGTTAATGATTTTTAAATATTGTATTTTGAAAGAATGAAAATAAATTTTAAATGTAAAGTAGATTGTTATTATACATATAAATATTCCTATAAATTATATTTAATATGCCAAGCATCAGTATTTTTTCATAGCATTTCCAAAAATATTATATCGTATATTAAACAACTTTAAATTTGTCTATTTATATATTTAATATATAATAATATTATCTATTTATATATTAAAATTCTCAAATTTCACTGAAAGCCGAATAGCAAATAAAGTACGCAACAAAATTGTTCTTATAAAATGTTTTAAATATTTTTAAATATCGTTTTTAAAAAGAATGATAACAAATTTGAAATGTAAAGTAGATTATATATATATATATATATATATATATATATATATATATATATATATATATATATATATATATATATATATATATACACATATATATATATATATATATATATATATATATATATATATATATACACATATATATATATATACACATAAAAAATATATATACATATATATATATATATACATATATATATATATATATATAGATATATATATACATACATATATACATACATATATATATACATATATATATACATATATATATACATATATACATACATACACATATACATACATACACACACATATATGTATATATGTTTATATATATATATATATACATATATATATATATATATATATATATATATATATATATATATATATATATATATACCTTTTAATTATATTTAATATGACAATATGACAAGCATCAGCATTTTTTCATTACATTTCCAACATTATTTTATCCTATATTAAACAGCTTTAAATTTATCTATTTATATGTCTTGAAACTTGAAATTTGAGCTTCCCTTCGTATTATTACCTTCAGAGAA
>CM063501.1:17856112-17911112 GCA_032207245.1 Pardosa pseudoannulata
TGGCTTAGTGGTCAGCGCAACGGGCTTCACTACGAAAAGTCCCAGGATGGAATCCCCGTACAGGTGATGTGGGAATTTTAATTTAATCTAATTACGCGAGTGATGGCGTAAAGTATTTTAAAATAATTATTTTCCTTACTTTTCCATCAAAATCTTTTAGATCGAAATCCTATTTATAATTTATTTAAAAACATTTTATAATTTCTGAATTTACAGCGTTAAAACAGGACAACGTCTGTCAGGTCGTCTAGTATATGTATATATGTGTGTGTATCCAGATTTTATATATTATATGCTTTTTTTAGAATTATTTAGTACATATATAAATTGCATAATATATTTTATAAACATTATATATGTATCGAGAAGCGTTTTGGACAGAGTGAAAGAAATACTATACTGAGGGATTTTTCGAGTCATTTATTATAGATATGAATCTACTCAAAACAATCTCAATTAAAACTGCATGAGCTTATTCTTTTTTACATAGTAGAGTCCATATAGTCCAGTAAAAGATACATTTTATACCATTGAGTAAAATTTAGTTGTTATAATCAGTCAAAGAAAATAATATTAACAAAGAAACAATTATGATAATGGTATACATTTTCCCTGTACAAAATGTCTCTAAATATTTTCGGATGCACTTAATGTGCATTTATTTAGCATTTTAAAACGAAATTTTAGTTTATATCCTACAAAGGAAATAATTGATACATTTCAGTGTAATTTGACAGTTAGAAATAGTTTTTTAAATATTTAAAGTGACAAAAATTTCTATGATTTTGATTAAGTGTACATATGAACTTTTTATATCTTACTTTAATTTCTTTTATGATTCAGTATTAGTGAATTGTATAATAAAATAAATAAATAAAAACTGTAAAACATTTTTTACATGATTTTACAATTAACCATCTTCGTCAGAATATGTTCATGGATTAAAACAATTCAAAGGCGTAATACAGAAACCATATCTTGTGCACGACTCTTACTTTGTAATAAATTGTAATAATTTGTAATGTATTATTTTCTAATAAATAAATTTTTCAAAAATATTTTTCTTGATGTTCTAAGGATACCTGTTTTTGCCCTTTTTTCTTTGTCATCATAGTATACGCTGCATGGCGTTAATCTTCACTTTCTATTTCTCTTCTAGTGTTTTTCGAATAATAAAGATAATGTTGTATCCCTGTACTTATATCCTTCACAGTGTATGTGCAAAGACTCATCATTAGTCAAAACAGATTCTAAAAGATAAGGTAATCTTTCAAGAAGAGTTTTTAGACTATCGCCAGAATGCATGCAAGAACGACATATTGGAAAAAAACCTTTTTTAAGCATTTGTTGTTAGAAATAAAGTAGTTTTTTCCCTAACTAATATGGTGTTCATGATGGAATGAATATATGGTATTATTCTTCATAAAACTATAACATAGTTAAAAGAAAATATCATAATTTAGATATCTAATTGTTGGTTAGTTACGGTCTTCTTTTCCGTTACCAGAAGTCTAATGAGAACGGGACCTATAATTTAAAGCTAAATCAGAACTACAAATATTCATGTTAGTAGTGGGATCCAAACTCGGAACTCCGGAAACAAAGAGCAGCGCTTCAACCATATTTAAAGTCCGGATGCTTTTAACAGTACTATTCGACCTCAGTTTGGACCGTAAATTTATCACTAAAATACATCAAGATAGCCCATAATTTTCCTTATGTAATATATTCTTTTATTAGAAATTCATATATTGCGAAATTTATCTTAGATAGTAGTTAGAGATTACATTAGACTTTCCATAAATTATCTCACATTTAAATGAAGAACGGTTTCATGAGATTTTTATAACGTACCAACAAGATAGCAAAAGATTTAGCAGAGCTCAACAATAAATAGCTTAACGAAAATAATAAGTCTATATAATCTTACAACTGTACATGGGAAATAAAGTGCTTGAGTTAACGAGTTGCTGTTGCTCAATCAAAAAACGTAACGATCTGGTAACTGAGAGGTTGCATTTTCGGAACCTGAGTCAGCCTAAGATCTGCCGTGTTCTTTAAAGGTGACTGGAGCTCTAAAAATAGGTTTGTGGTCAGAATGTCCTTCAAGTTCTCAATTAATACCTCTGGGGGTAGCAGGCCAATTCTATGGGTCTTGTACTTCGTCCCTGCTTCAAATTTACGAGGACCAACTTCAGCGAAGTTGTACTTTCCCCTTAATGGTGCTCATTAAAACTAAAGGCTCATCTCTTCTCCTTAATACGAGTAGCCTGCAGCTAAATCATGCTTGGTTTGACCAAGTGGCATATGACAACAACAACAGTGCTTAAGTTGTATTTCTTCCATTATTTAACTATTAGATCGATTTTTATTAAACATAAACGTAGTTGGAGTGAAGCTAAAGAAAACATTCACTGTATGCTGATGCTTTAGAATCGCAAATATGATGGCATTTTTTTTTTGGGGGGGGTACTTTACTCCAGTAACACCGGAATGTGTTTTAATTGCGTTCGTTTAAGCACTGGAATGTATAATACAAATACCATTATTTTTACATAATATTTACAGCAAATATTGATGTTATTAATTATCTACCATTTTATAAATATTTTATCATTGAAATTTATCATAATTCAAATTTTTTTAACCTTTTCAGAGGTGCTGGGACAGCATATGTCCCGCAGATGAATTAGGTCTTCAGAGAATACCTTTCAAAATGTTAAAAAAGTATTTGTAGTATTAGAACTCCACAAATATTGAATTCAGGTTCAGAAAGATTAACGAAAAATGAAAAACTTTGGTAACTAACAACCTACCAGACGAGCTGAAGACAAAAAATTGTATTCACGATGAAAGAATATGTAGCATTTAAAACTTAAAAACTTCTCTGTACATACATTTCCCTTCAGCAAAGAAATCGATGTAGTTCTGAGCACCCGCTGAGAGCTTCATATTTTATTGTAATGTTAATCATGTTTCCGTTCGGATTGCGTGACATTAGCACTATTTGTCACGTTGAAAGTGTACATGAAAATAGAAGCCGTGTGTCGTCTTTACCCTTGTGGGAGTGGTTCTGTCCTGAGATCACAGAAAATATCCCCCAGGGAAAAATATACGATTTTCGCAAATTGAGATGTTGCCTTTTGTACTAGTCTCAATTTTTCTCTGTCATACGTTAAAAAATTGCACATGTAAATGATGTCCATATATCGTTTAGCGTACAAGTAAAACAGACAATGTCAGAAATTGCATATTTGAGATATGACAATAGTCATTATATATATATTTATATATTTGTGTGTGTGTGTGTGTGTGTGTGTGTGTGTAATAACTATCTCCTCCAGTCTATGTATGTTATTTTACTTGCCCAGGCTACTGGGAAAAGAAATAATCAGCTATCATAATAACAACGATATTTACATCGAAGAGTACTGCAATATCTAATTACTTTTAATAATTATATAGCAATACGAGATTATACACAATATATTAATTTATTACATTAATATGTATACATTATCGATCAAAATATATTTATTGTTATATACAAAATATAAATTAAATATAATACAGCTTTATATTAAATATAGCAAAAAATTATTTTAAAATATGTAAGAGTAATAATAGAAATTAATCAAATATAAAAAAAATATAAACTTTGTATATAAATTACAATATATATAATTGCAACTTTATTTTATATTGTAATTTTAATTATTGCATCTAAAGCTTCAATAGCATATTGAAACTATAATATATAGTTTCAGTAATTTTATATATTTATAAAATTAAGATTTATGAAAATATAAATTTTGAAGTATCTTGACACGCATATGTATATGTCTGTAACATATTGTGGGATATAATATTCGACTCTCTATACATTCTATTCTTATCTATATATATATATATCAGAATATATTTATGTTTCAATATATTTATATACATAAGATTATATATATATATGTAATATATTTTATATATAGCAATAATATCTACAATATATTAAAATATGTATTTTGTTTATATATATATATATACTTTTTTATATAAATTATATTCTTATTGTTATATATACAAAATATAAATTAAATAAATATTTTATATTAAATATAGAAGAAACGCCTAACTTTTGAAAAATGTTAAGAGTAAATGAATAGAGAATATTAATCAATATAATAAAAATTTAATAACACTTTTGAAATTATAAATTTACAATACGTATAAATAATTGTCACTTTCTCTTAAACTGTAAGTTATAATTATTGCATCTAAAATGTCAATATGAGATTGAAACTATAATATATAGTTTTAATAATTTTAATATATTTAAGAAAAATAAGATACGATAAAAAAAGTAGTTAATTTTGAAGTATTTTGAATCTTATTTGGACGTATGTACATACGATCTTACATACATATTGTGGGAACTACTCAAAACTCAAAGAAAGATCAGATGGATATTCAATGCTTCAATTCACAGCTTTTATGTACATACGTAGAGATGAAGCAAGTGAAAATATTTCCAGGTGATAGCAATAAATTCTACAAAATTAAATATTAATTTATTATATTAATATATCATACAAATTTCTTGATCAAAATCCATATACTTCTATTGTTATATCTCACAAATATAAATTAAATTATATTCCGGTAAAATACGAGTCTAGTCATCATTATTTTTCATATACCGCACAATGACGAGATACACTCTATGCGATTAAATTACTGTTAAATATGATAATAAATTTAGTTTAAATTTCTATCTAATTGACACATTTTATCACTTGTGAAAATCACATACAATTATATTGTTTATATAGAATTTCTTGGTACATATATTAAATTATATCTATTAAAACTACTAATATATTGTGTGTTTACAAGAATTAATATTATAGACTATATATCTGTAAACAATCTAAGAATTCTTTGCACTTTGTTTTGAAAAGTATATCTTAGACTAATCTGTATAATTATTAATGTTTTCTTTATATTTTCTTAATTTTATATATTCTATATTATTTACATATATTAATATATATTTTAAATTAAGAATATGTCACACAACTTTTAAAAAAACATGTTTTTTAAATAAAATTAATATTTTTGGTTTTTTATATTTCCCAAAATATATATTAAATGAATACAGCTTTATATTAAATATAGCAGAAACGCCTAACTTCTGAGAAATGTTGATGAAATGAATAAGAAATTAATCAAATATAATAAAAATTTAATAACACTTTTGAAATTATAAATTTACAATACGTATTAGCAATTGTCACTTTCTCTTAAACTGTAAGTTATAATTATTGCATCTAAAATGTCAATATGAGATTGAAACTATAATATATAGTTTTAATAATTTTAATATATTTAAGAAAAATAAGATACGATAAAAAAAGTAGTTAATTTTGAAGTATTTTGACGTAAGCACGTATGTACATACGTGCTTAGACATATTGTGGAACTACTCAATAATTAATTCAGGAACAAAATTAGTTCAGGGAACTCAATAATTAATTCAGGGAATACAATAATTAATTCAGGGAACAAAATTAATTCAGGAACTATTGGAATGGATATTTAAGTTTTCAAATTCATATCTTTCATACGCATACGAATAGTTGAAGCTGGTGAAAATATTTCCTGGTGAGGTCAAATGAATATTTCTATCGACATCTGGTTACTATGAAGCACAATAAATACTTATTTCATTTACTTCAAGGAATTATAAAGATGGAAACTCTTCGAAAATAGTTATTCATATTAATATTATAGTCATGGAATTTAAGAATCTCATATCTCTCCGCTGCTTCCGCAATGTTTACTCCCAGAATGGGAACTGATCCCCGAGTAGGAGTCGGAGACTATTTTTAGAATTCCCGGATCTACCTCTCAAACAAGTGTTCAGGAGGTAATAAATGTCATGTGTAGCAAATCTCTGAAATATATTTTAAATATATGGGACGTCATCGTTTTGTGGGATGCATTTTTCCGGATAAGAAGAAGCGACAGGCGGCATTTAGACTCGGATGTATTGACGTGATATACGTGAACGATTTCATGTTCTTTAAAAGGGCCTAAACAAAATTTAATATTTAAAAAATACCCAGTTAGAATAAATAATACCTATAAAAATATAGCTTTGTAGAGTTAAAAAATCCCTAGAAAAATTCTGTAATTTCATAAATCAAAGTACAAGATTTTCTGAGAACAAACACATTGTTAAAAAATCTAATCATTTTTTCCCGTCATTGTTTAAAAGGTAGAATTTTTCAGGAGAAAAAGAAGCGACAGGCGACATTTAGACTAGGACGCATTGACGCAATAAACTTGAATCATTTAATGCTTCTTAAAGGCCGTAAACTATTTTAATATTTTTAAAATACCCAATTAGAATATAAAATACATATATTGTTAGGTTTGTGCAGTTAAACATCTCTGAAAAAGTTCTGTGATTTCATGGTTAAGAGTTGAGGATTTTCTAAGAACAAATTTAAAAAACTAGTCATTTTACCCGTCATTGTTTAGTAGGTAAAATTTTGCCGGATAAAAAGAGACAGGCGTCATTTAGACTCGGATGCATTGGCGGTATAAACGAATGATTTCATGTTTTTTTTATTTGGCCTAAACAAGCTTAATATTTAAAAAATACCCAATTAGAATAAATAATACCTATAAAAATGTAGTTTTGTAGAATTAAAAAATCCCCAGAAAAATTCTGTAATTTCACGAATCAAAGTAGAAGATTTTCTGAGAAACACATTGTTAATAAAACTAGTCATTTTACCCGTCATTGTTTAGTAGGTAGCATTTTGCCGGATAAAAAGAGACAGGCGTCATTTAGACTCCGATGCATTGGCGTAATTAACGTGAATGATTCTTCTTCTCTTTAAGGGGCCTAAGCAACCTTACTAATTTCAAAATACACAATTAGAATAAAGAATACTTATATAGTTAATTTAAATAGTTAAAAATTCTGTAATTTCATTAATCAGAGTTAAAGATTTTCTAAGAACACACTGTTAAAAAAAACTACTCATATTACCCGTCATTGTTTAGTAGGAAGCACTTGCCCGGTTAATAAGAAGCGATAAGTGTCATTTAGACTCGGATGCATTAACTTAATAAACGTGAATGAATATTATACATATACGTGTGTGTACATTCTAAATCATTTCATGTAGAACATATCCTACAAATCAGAATGCACCTAAAAACTTAAAATCATTTTTCGTTAATCGTTCTTTTATCCGTCCCAACCTAGGTATAATTTTAAATCAGTTATCTAGATAACTGATAACTTTCTTTCCTTTTAAAATGTGGCTTTAAGGGGACACATTATCTTTAACCCTTTAAAGGTTCTATGTATTGATTTTTACATTAAAATATCTAGACATTTTTTAATCTCTTAACATAAACTTTCTTATAGATTTGAAATTATAAGCATTAAAATTACACAATCTTTAGCATTTAATATCATAGCTTTTTTAAAGAAATTATTAAATTAAAAATGCATTTTCCTGAAAATGGTGTTTTTTTTTCAGTTTGCGTACACTCTAAATAAAACTACTGCACGTATTTACTTCAAATTTTCACAATATATACATTATAGACCTTTTTTTTCATATTTTTATTTAGTATTCATTGTATTTGAAATGGAATTTTTAGACTTTATTTTAAACTTTCGAAAATTTAATATTCTAATGTAATATTTTATACTTTTTAAGAATAATAAAAATCCAATATTATTAAGGATTTGAATCTTAAGTCTGCGCACCAAGTATGAAAAAGTTTTAGAATTTTTTATACAAGCTTACACTTTTCAATTTATCTTAAAAATGATTACTTTTTTCAGTAAGTTAATTCAAAAGAACTAAATAAAAATAGAGAAGAAATGCTGAATATCCTATGTATTTACAATAATAATTAAATAAAGATATATGGGGAACAAAAACACTTCAAGTTACATAAATGTGATGTGATTTCTTAATAATGTGTCTTTTTCTTTGCGTCATAAGTGGACATAAGTGGACATAACTTCTACGTCTTCATAAGTGGACATAAACTGATATGGCTAAACCGGACATGTATGTATGTATGTATGTATGTATGTATGAATTTCTTTGTGTGTCTGTATTATATGAAAAGAAATCCCCTATGTAATACTAGCCTAAGTTATCTGCCTGTGTCCTCGAATTTATGAAGCGGTTGGACCTGGAATGGATAGATACATCCATATTGTATTCTGGATAAGTTAGGGTTAGCAACGTTCGAAATCCATCCCTTCAACCTTTTCTAGCATTTAATGTCATTATTTCAAGCTATATTTTTCCCGGTTAAGAGGAAGCGATTAAATTTATCAATTTGTCCTATAATAAATAGGTAAAGATAAATTTTTCTAGCATTATGACGTCATTATTTTAAACGCCTCATTTAATCATTTCTTATTTTCGATTATGTAAATATCGTCTGCATTATTTTCATGCATTATCACTGAAATTAGATATTATGTAAATAATATTCTTTTACATTTGGCTTAAATAATAGATTAGGGACATATGTGAACATGTTAAATTTAATCATCTATTATTTTTGGTACAATGAAAGTTTTATCACCGGTATTAACAACAAATTCTATCTACCCCCAGCGTGTAGTAGAACTGAATTTTATTCCTTTACTTCCATTAATTACTATGGCAAAAAAAATTTCGAAGAACTTAACGATAATTTCGACGTAGCTAAGAAAACTGTGATTTATCTTTTTAACCCATAATGGACCGCTGTTCTATAAATAGGGCAGCAAATAAAATTCTATTTAATAATAAAGTTATAAACATTTTCTGAGTTTGTTTGATTTTAACACATTTAAAAGAGACACACTTTAGCATAGTAATAAAAAAACTGAGAAATCAAGTTATATTTCATGTAAAATTTATTTTCAGCAAACCCTTAGAATTGTCCTTTTTTAATCTTTAATTTAATATTTATTATTATCTTTTTTCAAACATTGTTTGAGGTTACATTTAGTTTAAAAACAGAGCTAATAATGTAGCTGAAAGTTTTTGTTCGAAAATATATTTTACACGTGTATTTTGTAAGTATGCAAAAGGTGTCCTAAAATTAGGATGATGGTCCAATCCCGATTATTTTTCCACGAATTAGATATTGCATTCATAGCACACATTCTTTTCTTATCTTTCAATGAAAACCAGTTAAAACACCTCTTCACATACCTGGACAACAAGGGGTAGGTAGATGGCTATTCTATTCAAGAAAACTGGAGATTGCAAAATAAACTTACTCTCTTATGTAGCCTCCACACTATGGCCAGTTGTTCACCACTTCCTGATGGTGACCTCGAACGATGGTTCACGGGTCGCATCCACACGCTGGGCCACTGAATGAGCTGAGCGCATTGATTCGTCCATAGGGTCTACTGCGCACTTAAGTTGCGCATCTGGCTGCCATTGATGTTTGGAGAAAAACCGCCTCCGAAGCTATCGTCCGCCAAGGCTATTTTATCGTCTGCCGCCATCGGCCACGATAAGCCAAAGCCCCTCCAGACGGTTGTGATGGCTTGCAGTGGACCATAGTGTGGAGGCGCCTTTACTCTCACGCTTGGTTGAAATTTGTCTAGTGTTTGTGCTGAGTGCAGCTCTATTTGTTTCTCATAAGAATTTCAATACTTCACTCGCTGAAAGAATGGTAAAGCACAGTTGCAAGATGTTCATGAACACACAACGGATATCCTTTTTCTATTATTCCTTACCAAAGATACCAGTTCAAGAACTGCAAGAGAAAAGCAACAACAGTGTGCTTAAAATGTAATGCTGGACTTTGTTCTGAGTGTTTCTCCAAAGTTCTCCTATGAATCAGCCTAATGCAATGTAATGTAAGTGATATTTGTTAAATTTTAGTATTGTATTGGACCGTTGTCCTATTTATAGGACAGCTAATTACTTAAAAAATTAAAAATATTTTTTTTTCAAAATTTTGGTTTATATGCTTATTTACAATATATTAATGATATGGATGAAGTTTTAATAACTTACAAAAATATTTAGTTGATGTGGTACAATATAGGTTAAATAAATTCAACGTGATTCTAAGCTGCAATCACAGTATCGGGAGACTAGAGGAAAAGGAAGATAAACAAATTATTGAGCGTGTACCAGATAGTTCTCAGCTAAAAAACAAACCGTTTTTTATATTCCTTATAGGGTACTTTACATTTCTGGAAAATTAAAACTTTTAATGATCTCCTCATATGACAGGCTATGCTTGTATGAAACGTTTACGATAAATATTTTTCTGAAACTTTTCATTTTTATTGACGTATTTATAATTCTAGTGTCTTTAGATGTGATCACCAATAACAATAATATCTTATTTTAATTTTGTAATTACATTCTAAAAAAAGCTTAAGAAAATTGCAAACCTTTTATGTAATTAAATCTGTTTGGTAACCCTCTGTTTGGATAAACCAACGAAGGAAATGTTATTTCTGCCCCCCACTGTTATCAATCCTAATTTAGTCCGTAAGAAACTATAGCTGAAAATATCGAGATTGTTTTCATCGCAGCGTATTTAATGGCTTAATTTCTCTCCGAGGGAATTCGGGTTCCAGTCTGGGGGGAAGAGTTAATTAAGCGGGAGACCGGAGTCATTACTCTTGATTTTCTGTTTTGCAACCCTTTTACAGAAATAATGGTTTTGACCGAATGAACTTTGACCATGTAACGACTGCTGGTTTTAATGAGGAGGTTTTGCTAGGCAAGCTGTCATAATGAGTAGTGGTTACACTAGCAATTTCAAGATAGTAAGAAAAAAATATATTTTACTACTCAAGATTAGAATTTCAACAGTACGAATGTAAGGAACTTAAACTTCCCGATTAATGAAATGAAATGAAGGCTCGTAAAACTATAATATGTCTTCTTAATACACAGTATAATATAACATAATATAAATTTTTATTAACCCTTAATTTTGGCTAAGTCCGCTACAACGAACAACCAAATAAATAAAATCTTTATAATAAATATATATTTTTATCTATTATTATTATTATTATTATTATTATTATTATTATTAATATTATTAATAATATTATTAATATTAATAATAATATTAATATTACTATTATTAATATTATTATTATTCATAATAATTATTAATAATAATATTATTATTATTATTATTATTATAAATATTATTATTATTATTATTATTATTATTATAGTGATTATTATTTATTTAAACATATTTTTAATAATATTATTATTAATATTAATAATAATATTAATATTACTATTATTAATATTATTATTATTATTATTATTATTATTCATAATAATTATGAATAATAATATTAATTATATTATTATTATTATTATTATTATTATTATTATTATTATTATTGTTTATTTAAACATATTTTTAATCGATATTTGAAGAAATATCTTGTCAAATTAAGGGTTAATATAATATATATTTTTTAAATTTAACTAATATAAAATGAAGTGATATAACGTAATATAACACAAATAAAATAACATGTTAATTTAACTAATGTAATAATTAACGCTACTGTAAGTAAAGTCAAAGTTCCAGTGAATATACATTTAATTTCCTATATAAAAGGAGTATTTGATAAATACTTTGTAAAAATTTCTGAAAAATTTTGTCGTAATAAGTATTTTAAGAGTTGTTATATTGTGAACATTTGGTTTGGTTTGGTTTGGAGTTCTATGGTATACTGTTTTGCAACACGAGGGATAATGGGACCGGGACCTACAGCTTAAAGGCGATTCCGAACGGCTACGAACATCCATGCCACAGTGGGATTCGAACCCAAAAACCATGGTACCGAAGGCCAGCACCCTAACCAATCGGCCATCGTTCGGCTTGTGTACAGTTGGAAAATGTAAAAATTAACCATCAAAATGAAAAGTCATGTTTATTTAATATAAGTATTTAAAATGCATTTATGCGTTTTAGTGTACTTTTTTTTATTATGTAGTTTTAGGGAAATATCGAACATTACTAAACATTTTTATAACTATCTTATTTACGAATCTTTTTACATTAATTAAAATAATTAGATGATTTTCTAAAATAATTAATTGTTCTTTAATTAAAATTTTCTGATAACTTTTGAAATGCTTATTACAACATAGATTTTTACGAAGTATTTATCAAATACTCCTTTTCTTTAAGACATTAAATATATGTATTACATTGGAACTTTGACTTCATTTACAGTGTCAAATATTATATTAGCTAAATTTATATGTTATATTATGTTGTATTTTGTTACATTACGTTTTATCACATCATTTTATATTAGCTCAATTAAACAAAATATTTTTACATTTTTCGTCCTACATGAAGTATAGAGGTCGCATTCTCGACCTAGTCACAAAATTCAAACTTCCCAACAAAGATAAAACTATATGTTAAACGGTAAAATGCTTTTCAACTACTGCATGTCTGAAAAAATTCTTTAAAAATAATTTCCAATAAGAGAGGAATTATAAGTCTATATCAGTGGTCTTCTAACATTAAGACTCACAGCACCTTGCGAAATATATGACCTGACAGAACTCTATACTATTCCTCAAAAGTATATGCCATTTAGACTTTAGTTACCACATATAGGTTCAGTTAAGAGTAAATGATACATTTTACATTTGCATTTAAAATTTGCAGAATGTTATTTTATTTTATTTAAATAGCATTATTTATTGATGACTTTTACATAACGCTTGGTATATTCCTGAATTATTTTACACAAACTATCAAAAAACGAATTTTCACATAAATAAGTCTTTCAAAGTGGCATCAAGGTAGAAATAATTGTGATTGTGGCGTATCTTACAAGTGCGGTCAGGAATAGAATGTTAGATTACAATCAGCACAGAATATTAGTTCTCGATACGAAATCTTGTTTTATAATTACTAAGATAATTGTTTTAGTTTATGTATAAAATATATAACTTATATTCTGTCTGGGCTCTATTAGTTAACTGTTTTTAAATTTTATTCGCTGTGCCTTATGGGCAACGTTAGACACAAAATGATTTTCATTAATATTTTTTGAGTTTATTTTTTGAAAAATATTAAATAAGATTCCCAACCAATTAAAAAAACTTTAAAGAAAATTTAAAATAATGGAATTGACATGATATTAATAATAGTGAAAATGAAAATTGATTACATTACGTGTGATTTTTTATTAAAACTAATACAGTGCTCGATATGTTGGATACAATAAATAAAATTATTCTGCCCTAAATATATGCTATCTATTAATATTAAATTATTTTTATTTGTTAAAAAAGTAATACAACAAACGAGTATCACGACTCCAAGTTTGAAGACCAAATTTAGAATAACTCTAATGCTTTTTTGTGTGGATAAGAAAGTTTGAAAGTCGATCGGACAGTTAAAATATTTTTAGCTCGTTAGGAACTTTTCTAGACCATTAGAAGCTATAAACTAGTGAATTACAACTGTGAAGGACCTCTGCAGAAGCCAGAAGACAGGTAGAGATAGGAGAGGAGGAAAGCAGAAAAGTAACCTAAATCAGTACCAAGTTTTTTGAGGTGCATGCATTTTTATAAAGTTAATTTATATTAAAGCACATTGGATGCAATATTGTACTTGTATTGTAAATAAATAAACCACGTATTCTTTGCTGTCAAACTATCAATTTGTACAAAGCAAGTATTAATTTCAAATTACTTTTATAATTTTAAGTATTTGACTAAATGTAGGATGTAATTTATAAAATGTAATTTTTCCCATTTAGTGATTTAAATTATTTATTCATAGTTTCGCATTATAATAAATTTTCCCTTAAATTGACTGTATCCTTGGTTTTTTCGTATACCCTAATTTCGATTTTGGTTCCCTGAAATAAACTATGGATCATGATTACACAGTTTTATGCATTACATAATATAAAGTTAAAACAAGAATAAATTTATAAAAATACTATATATAACCTGAATACCGACATCAGTAGTTCTTTCAACTTTTCTATTGTAACTTCAACCAATACTCATTTGTTATATTATTTTAACATATGAAAAAATAAATGAATGAAAAAATAGCATAGATTTAGGTCAGTGTAATTTTATTTATCGTATCAAACATATCATGCAGTTTATATTTTTAAATCAGAAATCACACGTAATTAAAGCAATTTTTATTTTCAATGCTGTTAATATCCTGTCAATTCCAATGTTATAAATTTTCTCTAAAGAGTGCCTTTAATAGGTTGGAAATTTCACCTAATAATTAGTTCTCCCCAAAGCTAAAAAAATAATAATAAAACTCGTTTTGTGCTGTTATAATATGAGCGCAGTGTGTCTCGTAGAATCTTAACAATTTTGTTTAAAGATCTCTTTTCATTCTTTTAAAAATATTTTTTTTTATTTAACAAAGTAAATTCAGAAAAACTAATTCAAAATAAAAAATAAATTCAAAAAACCTTATGTATTTATGATAATAAATAAAAAGGTGTGATATATATAAAAATAAGAAAACATTTTCCATTGTAAGTTGCTTGAAGGAATCTGTTCAAGCTATTTATATTTTTACGTTTGGTAAAATGTCTACATGAATTTGTGAAACATCCAGAGTTTTAAAACATTCTAAAATTTAAAAATTTCTTTAAAATTTGTATTAAAAATGTTAATTAAAATAAAAATATATATATATAATGTGATTAACTTGTGTGTGTTCAAAATTTTATACCTCAAAATTAATAGTTTATAATTAATAAATTAATAGTTTATCTTCTTTGTAACGCCACTATTTTCTCCAGACTACACTTACTTAAGCAAAAGAAAAGAACAGGAAATTTAATTTATAAAAAAAGAAATAAATACTATTTCTTTCATTTAAGAAAAAAATATGATTAAAAAAAAGCATTTGTGACATTTAAGTTCGTATAAAAGCATTGTACCCTGGTAAAAGCAGCGAGACATTTAACAACGCTGTGTTAATGACTTCAAAGAACGTTCATTTTGCAGGTTTTATGACAACGGGGAAAAGGTTTTTAACATTGAACGGTAATTTCCATGAGACGAAAACACGCCATAATCTCATTAAAGCATACCTTCATGTACATTAAGCATTCATTCGCATTATAAAGATTACATTTTCCAATGATACTTATAATGAACAGCAAGAATTTTCAAATAAGAACAGCTCATTTGCATAATATATAATATATATATATATATATATATATATATATATATATATATATATATATATATATATATATATATATATATATATATATATATATATATATGTTTACATACATACAGATACATACATATATGTAACGTCGTGATCCAGAGTTAAGGTGAATGGAAAACAGTCTTCTTGATAATAATAATTTTATTAACTCATAGTTTTATGCGAGAGCAACTTACGCCATTTTCATTAATCATGGTGGAGTTAAGCGTGGAAAAGGTGTTGACCGCTCCAGGTCTACGCATTGACTGAAACTTATCTGTTTGCAAGGTCATCAAATTGTTTCAAAATGCTTCCGCCTGACCGGATTATCCTAAAAGCTTACGCGAGCGTGGGTTTTTTCATTTGTTTTATTATTATAAAAGAGTTCCCTTTATAAAATCTCTTGAGTATATTAATGCATACTTACAGAAGCATTTTATTTAGAACACCATATAACACACAAATCCCCGTAGGGGAAAAAAAACTCAAAACAGAAAATATTTTGATATTATATTACATCGAGTTTCTCAAATTAGAAGCCTGGAATCCATGTGCTCGTCCTTTTTTTAACTACTTGAAAGGGATTGCACCGGGGAATGATGACATTCCGGTAACCAATCACTTCACTTTATTTACTTCTAGTTTATTCTAGAAATTATAGTACGTCACAATGCGCTAGAAAAATGAATCCCACGGAGCTGCAATTCTAAATTTAAAGTTACCAGAAAATGAGCGTCCACCACCATATTTAAGAAAAATTGTTTTTAGAATTTTATTATTTCTTGTATATTATATATGTGCATGAATAATTAAATACCTAAACATAAACGCGAGTAATTTTCAAAATTCTAAGTTTCTTTCGTACTTTTTAATCGATATTTTAACACACACACACACATATATATATATATATATATATATATATATATATATATATATATATATATATATATATATATATGTAAAACTGCTGAATTAGACAAATGCAAATTTAACTTAGATCGATTCTACGTACTGCGATAATGATTTCGTCTTTGGAATTATAAAGGGATATGTGTTCACCCTACAGTATTATTTTAAAATATTTAGAAGACATCTTTAAAAGTGAATTCAAATTCTACATAATGAGGATCTAAAAAGGAAACAAAAAATATCTTGATTGTATTTGTGTACATTTATTCAATACCCATATATAACGGACGTTGACGCATACGTTAACTCGTACATCCCCTCTAAACCTTATCTATTTTTCTCTCTTACACACACACATATATTTACAAATGTATAAACTCATTTTGAATTTTTATGTGCACACTAAATAATTGCTTTCTGATAAAATTGAATCGTTCTTTAAACATCAATGTTAATTGCAGATATGATATTGTGGATTTAGACTGCATATTTTAACCACAGTTTCAATACAATATTTATATAAATTTATGTTCTAAGCCCATTTTAGAGATGTCATAGCTAGAGAATGCACGAACTTTTTAAAATATTTACACATTATTTAGGTAATTTTTATGGCTAAAAATTATATTTACTATTTCGGCAAGTAGTGAATTTTGTTATCGTTAGGTTCCATAAATTAAAATCAACCTATATTAATAAAAATATAAACTAACCTATTAATGCATTAAAAGGTGCTATAAGGTAAAAAAAAATGCATTTTTGCTGTAGCGGATTTAATATTTTCTTTCCGGGATATCTCATGAAAATTTTACCCAGTCATTCACGAATAGCGTGTCTATTTTAGTATTGAAATACTGCAACGTGCTTACAAAAAATTAATATTTTCATAACTAGTTTACTTATCTTTTTAATTTGTATGGTAATGGAGAGACATTATCATATAGCTAGTGATTTTCATCTTGATATCGGCTTTAAATTCAACATTATTACATAATGACTTATTAACTATTAGATTATGTTCACCATTTCCGAGAGTAGTGAATTTTGTATTCGTTAGTTTCCGTTCCTACTGAATAAATCAACTTATTAAGCGTTAAAAAGGTGCCATCAGGTGAACAAAATAATTTTGTATTTTTTCTGTAGCAGATTTTAATATTTTCTTTCTGGGATATCTCCTAAAAACTTCACCAACTCATTGATGAAAATCGTAAGTGTGTTTCAGTAATGATATACTGCAACGCGCATACAAAAAATTAATATTTTCATAACTGGTTTACTTATCTTTTTAATTTGTATGGTAATGGTGAGTCATTATTATATCTGCTTTAAATTCAACATTATTAGATAATGACACATTATCTATTAGATTACGTTCACTGTTTCCAAGAGTAGTGAATTTTGTGTTCGTTAGGGTCGGTTTCTACTGAATAAATCAACTTATGAATCATCAAAAAAGTGTCATCAGGTAAAAAACTAAACTTGTCTATTTTTCTGTAGCGGTTGAATATTTTCTTTCCAGGATACCTCATGAAAACTTTACCAAGTCATTCACGAAAAACGTAAGTCTGTTTCAGTATTCTAATACTGGCACGTGCATATAAAAAAATTAATATTTTCATAACTGGTTTACTTATCTTTTTAATTCGTATGGTAATGGAGAGACATTATGACATCGCTAGCGAATTTCTTTGTGATACCTGCTATAAATTCAACATTATTAGATAGAGACACATTATCTATTATATTATGTTCACTGTTTCCGCAAATAGTGAATTTTGTATTCGTTAGGGTGCCTTAGTAATGGATAAATCAATTTATTAACCATTAAAAAGGTGCCATCGGGTAAAAAAAAATTAATTTTGTCTTTTTTTCTAAAGCGGATAGAATATTTTCTTCCCGGGATATTTTATGAAAACTGCACCACATCATTCACGAAAAGTCTGTTTTAGTATTGAGTACTGAATACAAAAAAATAATGTTTTCATAACTAGTTTACTTATTTTTTAATTTGTAAGGTAATGGAGAGGCATTATGATATCACTAGCGATTTTCATTTTGATATCTGCTTTAAATTCAACATTATTAGATAATGACTCATTATCTATTAGATTATATTCACTGTTTTCGAGAGTAGTGAATTTTGTATCGTTAGTTTCTGTTTCTACTGAATAAATAACTTATTAATAATTAAAAAGGTGCCATCAGATAAAAACAATTAATCTTGCCTTTTTTTCTGTAGCGGATCGAATATATTCCGGGATATCTCTTGAAAACTTTAAAAAGTTATACACGAATAGCGTTAGTCTTTTTCAGAATTGAGATACTCCAACGTGCATACAAAAATTAATATTTTCATAACTGGTTTACTTATCGTTTTTATTTGTATGGTAATGTAGAAGCATTATGACATCGCTAGTGATTTTCATTGTGAAATGTGCTTTAAAGTCAACATTATATAATGACACATTATCTATTAGGTTATGTTCACCTTTAGTATTGAATAAATCAATTTACAAATCATTAAAAAGGTGAAATTAGGTAAAAAATATTAGTTTTGTCTTTTTTTCTGTAGCTGATAAAATATTTTCTTTCCAGGATATCACTTGAAAACTTTACAAAGTTATACACGAATAGCGTTAGTCTATTTCAGTATTGAAATACTGCAACGTGCATACAAAAATTAATATTTTCATATCTGGTTTATTTATCTTTTAAATTTGTATGATAATGGAGAGGCATTATGACATCGAGAGCGATTTTCATTGTGATATCCGCTTTAAATTCAACATTATTAGATAATGAAAATAGTAAGAGGAAGTTAATGAAACTTTCAATTTCCGAGTCTCCGGAACTTGAATTCATCGATGGAGCAAATAATCAATAAGTCCAACAACTTAAGGCTTAACGTAAAATAAGTGTAATATAAACAATAAAGACTAATGGTTGTAGAGACATGCTTCCTTAAGAATCCATTACCGTTTACTGGAAGCACTAGTAAGGGGGAAGGAAGTCATTTAGGAGTGTTCTCTTTTATGGATTGGTACTTTCTGGTTTCAACAGTTTTCTCTTTATGAGCAATATCCGACTATAATGTAAAATGTTGTATTTTTATCAAACTTGTCATAATGTAGATGAATATTTTTTTTTACAAACATAATATTTCAAGTTCAAAGTATTAAGTATTTAGAAAAACTATTATCTTTCTAATAGAAATATTGTGTTCAGAAGTCTTGTTTTCTTCTACAAAGCAAACATAATTTAACTGAAGAGAATTTTCGAAACTTTAAAACTAGATGCAAAATGACAGAAAAATACAAAATAATTTTATTTCTGTATGCATTATTCTGTATGCGATAGTACAAAATATTTACAAGTAGTTAAAATAAAAGGCAAGAGGAAATGTTAAACTTAAAATCCCACCCCCTCACATACAAAATTTGATTACAAATGTTTACAAATTTAAATTTGCACTCTTGATCAACTTTTAAAAATCTAATCTTTTAAATTAAAATTAACTTATGTTAATTTTAAATTAAGATTTTAAGTTGATTTTTCAATAAACTTTTGATCAAGTTCTATTTGTTTGGCTAGACATTATGGATGCTCAAAATTTCAAGCCTATCCACCCCACAATTTCAGCTCTCTTGGATCTTACAAAGTATTTTGACAGAGTATGGTAACACAAAATGCTAATTAAACTACGTGATACTTTTAAATATTAGTGGCAACAACTTAGTGGCATGGATCTCTGAATTTTTAGATCACAGATCCATTCGAGTAAAATTTAATAAAACCTTTTCTAATCGTGTTGAACTTAGTCAGGGTGTCCCTTAGAGCTTGGTCCCCAATGCTCCTCTCTATATTTAGCAGATTTAGAGAAATTAATTTCTAATGGTGTAGGAATTCGCTGGTTCGATGGCTACATTGTTCTCTGGTGTTAATTAAACTGAAAATGAAAGAAATCTTAATATCACTCTGTGCATTGTCCAACTTCGCTTCATAATTTAAACTTAGTTTCAATCCTGCTATGTCTATCACTACCGTTTTTTTCCTCACGAACAAAAAATTGTCAAATACTAACATAAACTAAACTAACGATGTAAAATCAAAACCTGACTTATGAGAAGCATCCTAATATATCTAGGATATATTTTAGATCCAGTATAGACAAGTAATAATCACATAGAACATATGGTCTCAAAAGGAAAAAAAGATTAAATATTCTTATATATATTTCGGGAAAGACTGGAAGCCAATGCCGTCACTCTGAGAAATACATATACGACATTTATTAGGCCTATCTTGGAGTATAGTTTTCTTGTCTATTGTTGCACCTCAGCTACAAATCTGAACAAACTGGAGAAAGTTCAACTCAGCGCTGCTAGAGTCACAACTTTACCGAGACTTAGTTGACCTAAAGACATTGTTCTCTATAAGGCTAATTTGCAACCTCTTCAAACTAGAAAGTTCAACTCAGCGCTACTAGAGTCATAACTTTACCGAGACGTAGTTGACCTAAAGACATTGTTCTCTATAAGGCTAATTTGCAACCTCTTCAAACTAGAAAGTTCAACTCAGCGCTGCTAGAGTCATAACTCTACCGAGACGTAGTTTACCTAAAGACATTGTTCTCTATAAGGCTAATTTGCAACCTTTCAAACTAGAAGAAAGGCCAACCATTAAATATTTCAACAAACTTTCTAGCTGTAGTCAGTATATTAAGACCTCAGATTACCTAAATTACAATGCTCATATCAAAGACTAAAAAAACGTACTATTAGCTATGCTGAACTTATGCTAAGTAATCTAACTTAAATAAAATAGGTGTTAGGATGAACTCTGCACAGTAATACAATGAATGCGATAAATGAAAACACTTTTTAAGTAAATAAAATACACAATTCTTAGTGTATTTAATGCTTTTATAAATAACCATGGACTGTCTCTAGTGAAGCAACTCCACACTATTTTATGGAACACTTAAAAATTACCACTTTAAACCCTATTTTACGCCTGTCTTATACGATAGGCAATAACAAATCTAATGCTTCAGCTAGAACTTAAATTCCTTATTATATATTACTTATAATTATATTTCCTCCTTTAAAGTAAGCTATATGTGTTTAATTGAAAACTGATTGCAACTAAGATATATGTGGTTAAAAATATTCATACATTACCATCTAATTTCTGTATATTTTTACAGTAAAAACTAAATATTTTACTAACAAATTATTTTTAATATATGAATACTATGATTTTTTTTCCGATTTAATTTACAATTTTAGACAAACCGTCAAAATATTTCTTTAATTATAGATTGCTAATGATGAGAAGATTTCAGATTCATAAAGTAAAAGATCATATTAACCAACTATATACATAATTTAAACTTTATAAATAATTTTTCATTACACAAATAGAATTTGAGAATTAAGGAAACTTCGCAGATACTTTATAAAATTATTGTAAAAAGCACATTCTATAATTTTGCATAAAATTTAATTATTTCTTGGCTAAGCTCAAAGAGAAATATTAAAAATATGTAACAGCTGGTAAATTAATTCTGAATAATTATATTTTATAAAAATCTTTGGTGAACCCAAAATCTTTTCATCTGATGAAAATAACTTGTATGTGTACAGTTAAAATATTGTTTTTAGTTAGTTTTTCAAATACAATAATGAATTCAAAATCCTATATGAACGAAACTTAAAAGCATTACTTTCCAAAATGTAGTTTCAAAAATGTTTAATGGGTATTTAAGCAATGCTTCGAAGCTAAGAGTATTTAGATTTAGAAGACATCCATTAGCAACCATTTAAGCAAATTCATTTTCCAGTTGTAAAGACAAAAGCTTTGAATGTTTTACTTTAATGAGTTTCTAGGACATCGAATGGCTTTTCTTCCTTTTGACATTTTGAAGTACGCATTGTAATACAAAACAAGAAATAAAACGAGAAAACCAAAATATGGAAATGTTTGAAGTTTCTTTAATGGCAGAGAATGCTCTTTCAACGTAGGGGCATTACGAATGGGAATCTTGTTTCACTTCTTATTAGAAAAGAATGCAGCTTATTATATTTGACTTGTTTCTAATAAATTTAAAGTCGTAGTTAGACCAATCGAAAATATGTTTCCGGTAAAATTTAGCAACTCGGTACTTCAGTTTGTTAAGCACCTAATGTCTTGAAAAAAATAAGTTCCCGTACCCTATTGCCCCTGTACTATTCCAGTATTATTTACGTTAGAATATATAAAATAAAGTCTAGTTGAAACGGGTATGTTTTGAAGCGTATAATACGTTAGTTATGCATTTTAATTAACCTCTATAGCTGTTCATTCTAAAAATTATGGGTATCATCATAATTATTTTTTTCTCTTTATATATTCTATGAAAGCTTATGGAAACAACTACATATTTTGTAATGTCTATAAGGTATACTTAACATTTTTTTTATTAAAATTTTATGCAAAACTGATGCGCCTGGAGCATTTTCAATTAAGCTAATTATGAAACAATTAATAATAATTAACTCCAAAACTAATTAATATTTTGCCTTGAAATATTTAAAATATTTATGTATCAATACTAATAACAGTCAATTTTCAAGGAAATTCATTTAAATGAAGAAATGTTTGCTCTATAGGTCCACTGTTAACTCTATAAAGGTCACCAAAATAAATTCATTGGAATTTAGTATAATTAGTTTATAAATGTTACCTATGAACCTTGTTAGCGTAAAATATATGATAAGTTTTCTTTACATTCCTTAGGAGAGTTTGCCTTAGAGGATATCTGAGGAGGGTTTGAAGAGTGGTCTGACTAATCCCTCCCCTTGTACAACTTGAACATTGTACTTTTTAAGAGTTTAACTGTACTAAAAGAAAAATAAATAAGAATCCTTAAAATGATATGATAAATAAATAGCTTAATAATCTATAAGTGTTGTTTGTATAGATATTTTTATTTAGGGTCATAAGAAGGATAAATTGAATTACTGACTTCTCAGGTACAGTAAGTTTAAATACATATATTTCAAAAGAAAAAATAAATGAATTGTAGAGCTATCATCTGTTGTAAATTTAAAATGTCAAAAACATAAAAAAAAATCGAAAATCATCCATGTCTCTGAAAAGATTTTTTTAATTGCAGAAGCTCGATTCTAAATTATGGGCTTCCATACATCACAGACGTATGAGATTGGGTCTGTAAATATACAAAGATA
Source organism: Pardosa pseudoannulata (assembly GCA_032207245.1). Classification (NCBI taxonomy): domain Eukaryota; kingdom Metazoa; phylum Arthropoda; class Arachnida; order Araneae; family Lycosidae; genus Pardosa; species Pardosa pseudoannulata. Next base: position 17,879,521 of record CM063501.1, read on the forward strand.
AAGTAAAGTACTCCAAAAAGTAAAGTTTAGAAGAAAGATATTTAATAGGTGGTTTCACTACGAAACCACTATCCGCTAAAAGGTTAAATGTGAGTTACCTTTTTCTAAAATTCGTGATTTAACGGTAAAAAGTTGTTAAAATAAATGAGCCTTGAAATTATAGATTATTCCACAGTTACTCATGAAGAATTTAAACATTTAATCTGCTATCCAAAATGTACTGTCTAAAATTTTTCAAATATGCTAATAATTTTAAGACCCATGATATCCATGAGTAACTTTTTAAAATTCAGAATGGACAATGCAGAATTTATATTTTATATATAAGGATTATAAAATAGGAAAATACATTGCAAATTTGAAATCTGATTAAATTCTTAAAAATGTATATAAAGAAAGCTTATAATTTGTGATCACTCAATGCAAAATATGATCTAAATGAACTCTGAAGAAAGGAGAAAATTGATTACTTATAATACTGTATTTTTGATAGTCGTAAGTGAAATATGTTTGCATAGTATTACATAAAACACAAAGCTTATTAAAACACATATAAATTAGTCCTAAAATATGTCTTCCTTTTAACAGAATAATCATTTTTATGTGCTCATAATATATGAAATTCAGTTTAAAATGAGAGTAAAAAAGCAAAAAAAAATGATTCGTTAAAATATTTTAATCTTGCCAGTTGCAAGTAAAATATAAAGCATTGTATTGCATTGAAAAAAAGCTTATAAAAACAACAAAAAATTAATTATAAAGCACTCCTTTTTGATATTTTATGTGTTCATACTCTACGAAATGTAGTTAAAATAGACGCAAAAGGAAGCAAAGAACTGATCCCTAAAAATATTGTATTCTTGCCAGAAACAAGTAAAATATATAGACATTGTACTTTATCGTCTTAAACCAAAGCTGTTAAAACACAAACCAGTTAAAAAAACTGTTTTCTTGAACTTTTATGAGTTTATATTATACGGAATTTATTTAATGGGAAAGCAAACGAAAGCAAAAATTGATCCTATAAAGTATTGCATTATTGCCAGTTGAAAGCGAGATATATATATATATATACACATCGCTTTGCAATGAAAACAAAGCTTATTAAAACACTATGAAATTAATTCCAAATCACGTCTTTAACACGAAATTTCAACGAAAATAAAGGAAATACTAGAAGGACTATGCAATTTGGAATTGTATAGATGATCTTTCATTCGTTAAAAAGTCTATTTTTGCTGATTACCAATAAATATGAATGTTTGTAAAAATGCATTTCTTTTTGTTATTTATGATATCATATACGGTGTTGATTGGTTAGTTAGTTAGTTAAATTTTTAAAGGTGAAAGGTTCCTATTTAGGACATAAGCGCCAAGTACAAGGTGTTTTTCCGTAAATACAACAAGACATAACAGATAAAAGTGCCCTTTTTCGAGAACAGAACAGGTTAAACCAGCAAAGGTAATTTAAAAAGTTTAAAAAATTTATAGAAATGTCTACTGTATATATACACAAGTACACAGGAAAGGTACGTAAAAGGTAAAATGATGAAACATTAGAAGGTAAAAGCTAAAAGCATAAAGCACAATAAATTTTAATTAAAAATAGAAAAGTACTAAAACATATCATATACAGAGATATGACAGCATATGATATACAAAATTTGTCCATAATATACAAAATTTACTTCAAATTTGGCTACATCTTTAAAATTACATTAGTGATAAATTAATAAATGTAAATGATCTAATTTTAAAAAAATCATCAAAACCGATACTCAAATGAAATTACTCAGTATATTTGTTTACCTTTATATTATCCCATTGTGAATCGATTCCCATTCCAACAGATCCGTTAGTCTTGAGTTAATTATTTAACTCAAACAGTAAAAAAAAATTTCAATGGCAAAGTCTATTAAAGTTTAGTATATGTTTTTACCCTAAAGGTAAATATCAAATATTATTTATTTCAAATTTCAAGCATTGTATTTCTGTGTAATGAGGTGTATTGCTTGAGGTGTATTAAATAAAAAAATAACTTCCTAGATAAAAGCTTCTCCAAATTATTTTTAATCAATTATTGAATTTCAACTATTGTTAATCAAATCAAAGTCATAAACATAAACGCAAAGTTTACAAAAACCCATTCGGAATATATACATATTTTACGTATATTCTAATTTAAATGAAATCGGTATAGGGATGAACTCTGTACGGAGATTCAGTGATAATTGGAAAAACTTTTGACAGCTTGTGAAAGCGACAGATGTTGGAAAATCACGCGACATACACATTAGACGCATTTTTGATTACGACGAATATACTGGAATTGCTATCATGCACGTTTTATGGAAATACGAATGGAGTCCGCAATATATTCTTTCAAATTAAAAGAAAATATGCTGAATAAAAATTTCATCACTCATAAAATTCCGAATACGTGAAGGAGTATGCAATTTGGAATGCTATAGATGATCTTTCTTTCATTTAAAGGGATTTTTTTTGCAGATTACCAATAAATATGAATGTTTGTAAAAGTATAGGCTTTTCTTTTTTAATTATGATAGCATATACAGGAATATGGCAGCATATGATAGTATATATAGCATTAATTAAGCTTCTCTACTTTAATGTTTTCTACAGTCTGGATCTTCCTTTCATTAAATACACTTTTTTTTTCAAAATTACCAATAAATATGAATGTTTGTAAAAATATTGGATTTTCTTTTTATTATTTATGGTATTATAAATTAAGCTTCCTTAATGAAACGTCCTTTTATTAATACTGTGTACAGTCTGGAATTATTTAGATGATCTTTCTTTCATTAAAACACATTTACTTTTGTCATTTAATCACCATTATTTAGTTCCATTAATAAATTTTGCATTTTATAAACAATAATTATTAGAAATAATTCTTCACCTATTTAAATTTTTAAAAAGTTTCAGAAATATTACACCATTGAGTCACATTTTCAAAAACGCTAAATTAATATTTAAAAATTCCATTTTAATACTTTAGATAAATAACAACAAAAAAATATTATTTCATTGTAGGTCTATATTGTATTTATCGTGAAAATTTTAAATAAATGTATGCAATAGTCTTACTTACAATTATTAAGAAAACTCCATTTTCAGTAATATGCATTTCATAAGTCTTATAATTTCTCTAGAACCTACGATATCAAATGCAACGATTTTACAGGTTTTAATTCGAATGTTCCAATCAGGTTTATTTCAAAAGATTTAAAAGTAACCAAAAAATCAAAAAAATTAAATATAAAAAGTCGAACTTTTCAAGGTTTAAAATTGATGATCCACTTGTTTACATAATAAACTAAACCAAAAATCTGTACATAATTTAAACATTCTTATAATTTAAGAATTTTTTATATTCTCCAGAAAAAATTTACGTAATTTTCTAGTGACACTGAGAGAAAGTCTATCAAAGAAAATTATTATTATAAACTATCTATTACCTTGAAAATGACCTATTAATTTGTAATAAAAAGAACATCAATTTTAGTAAAATGCTGTTAAAGATTTTATAATTTCCTAACACCTATGATATTAAATACAAAGACCAATTTCAAAGGTTCAGTTTTGTTCTACAGGTTAATTTCAACAGGAATTGTGTTAAACTATTAAGAAATGTCCAAAAATTTTAAAAACGTAAAAAATTAATTAGAAAATGGTACCTGTAACAAGAGCAGTTGCAGTACCAGCAAAATTTATTCTGTTCTTAGAATCTATTTCTTTTTTCAACTTAAGAATTTCTTTAGCAATAAGTAGCAAATATATGTACCGTAATGCATAACCATTTTCAATTATATTTTGACAGAAAATAATACATGTAACAACAAAAGTTACAGGGTTATTTATAATTGAGCATACCAAAAGATTTTAACCACAATTCGTACACTATTTTATGTTATATTTTGACAGAAAATGATACCTGTAACAAAAGAAATTCTAGAGTTATTTTGAATTGTGCACAACAAAAGATGCCTTAATGCGTACACTATTTTCAGTTATATTTTGACAGAAAATGATATCTAACAATAAAAGTTAGTTATTTTTAATTGCGCATAGTAAAAAAAAATTACCACAATGAGTTCACTACTTTTAGTTATATTTTGACAGAAAATCATACTTTTAACAATAAAAGTTACAGGGTTATTTTGAATTATACATAGTAAAAGATTTTTTGTCATAATGCTTACATCATTTTCCGTTATATTTTGACAGAAAATGATATCTGTAACAAAAAAAGTTATAGGGTTATTTTGAACTGTGATTAGCAAAAGAGTTTTACTATAATGCGTATACTATTTTCAGTTATATTTTGAAAGAAAATTAAATCTGTAACAATAAAAGTTACAGGAATAATAAAATTATGTTTAAGTTTCAAAAACTCACTACTTTTTTTACTTAATCCGGGAATTTATCTTATATTATATATAACAAAATAATTGTACAATACATATCTAGAAAAGCTAATTATTTTATCTGGGTTTCACAAAACCGAAATCACATCTATACCAAGTAAAATATTCTATCTGAAATACTCCCAATCGTCGAATTGCATTCCACTCAATTCATTATTTCTGCTATCGCTTATTAAATTTAACGCTTTGTAATGGATTATCTTACCTAATCAGACACCAATTGCAAACAGAAACAGTGATTAACGTCATTTTACTAATGTTATTAAAATTTATTGCTGTAAAGTATCAGTTGAAACCGGGGTAGAATTTCTTGTACTGTCAGTGCGTACTGATAATCCTTTTCCATATTTTCCACCGCTACATATCACGCGAAAGAGCTCATCCGGTAAATTATATAAATCTAATAACTGTATAACAGGAATAAATCTAAACTGTGTTTCCTCTTAATGTCATTAGCGAAGAAAAATGAATTGAATTCTGAGCGTTATCATGGCGACAAATTATTCACTTAAATCACGGCATGTGTTGCAGTGTGCTTTTCCTAATAGTTTATGATCATTTTACTAGTAGGTTTAGTATACACATATATATATATCTATATATATTCAATGAATAATTGCAAACTGACACAATAATTCTCGCTCATCGTTTACGTTAAACGGAAGTTAATTCTATTATTATGATCAGTTGTTTAATGAATGAATTTATATGCATCTGTTATAATGCTTTCAATTTCCTGCTTTGTTAGATGGATTTAGTACCTCACACAGACTAACCTGTATTATGACAGCTTTTTCTAAGATTAATTGAAAACTAGCATATAGCCCGTCATATGAAGGGATCAGTAAAATTTTTAATTTTCCAAAATTGTAAAGTACTCTATAAGGCAGATAAAAAATATGGTTTGATTTTTGGTTGAGAATTATCCGGTACACGCACAATAATTTGCTTACCTTCATACTCCTCTAAAGTCACCCGATACTATGAATGTAATACTATAAATAAAAGTAAAGACTACAAGAGGATATTTTTACCATAACAAATTTACTGTAAAATCTATTTAACTCAATCTTTAGTATTTTTAGGATGAATCTCCAAATTTCAAAATTCTCAGAGCAGGAAAAATTATTTTCAGTTACACATTAAGTGAATTGTCAAGAAGTTCACCTCATCAAACCGATCACACAAAAACAAAAAGAAGGAAAATGAAAAATAATGAACTATTTTTAAATAGTATTAAAGCATTAAATGCTTATTTTTCAACTCTATAAATTCCCATCATTTTGTGTATTACCTAAAAGCTGGCATAGAGCCCCTTATGACAGGAACAGTAAAGTTTTAATTTTCCAGTATTGTAAAGTACCCTACAAAACAGATAAAATAATTTGTTTTGGTTGAGAATTATCTGGTACAAGCTCAATAATTTGTTTATCTTCATACTCCTCCAAAGTCTCCAGATACTGTAATTGCGGTTTAGAATCAAGTTGAATTAATTAAAAAAGATAATTGAAAATTTTCTTAACAAAGTGAAAATTATCGTTAAGTTCTTCCCAATTTTTTTTTATTGCTACAGTAATTAATGGAAGCAAAGGAATGAAACTATCATTTCCTCTAAACCCTGGAGGTAGATATAATTTATTGCTAATACTGGTGCTAAAGTATTCATTGCAACAAAAAATAATCGATGATTAAAATTAAAATTATTACTTATGTACCTAATCTATTATTTAAGCCAAATATAAAAGAAATTTATTTACGTTATTTCGAAGTTTAGTGATAAAACTTATGAAAACAATTCAGACGATATTTAAATGTTAAAAATGAATACATAGATACATAAATGAATACCAGAAAAAATATTACTTTTACCTATTTACTACGTGATAAATTTATAAATTTAATCGCTTTCTCCTAACCGGAGAAAATAGGCCTTGAAATAATGGCATTAAAGGCTAGAAGAGTGAGAAAAGGGTGGATTTCGAACGTTGATAACCCTAACTCAACAAAAACTCTATATGGATGTCTATCCAATCCAGGTACAATCGCTTCATAAATTCAAGGGCATATGGGATAGATAACTTAAACTATTATTATATAGAGGATTTCTGTAGAAAGATATTTTACACGTTTTTAATAAGGCTGTAAGTTAAAAAATATTTAGTTCTGTTCCACTTTTAAAATTTAATCTATACTACCCGACAGACGACGTTCTGTTTTAACGCTGTAAATCCAAAAATTGTAAAATGCTTTTAAATAAATTATAAATTGGACCATTTTGATAGAAAAATAAGAAAAAATATATTTAAAAAAATTGACACCGGCATGCTTACAGTCATTCCAAACCTAATTAGAATAAATTAAAATTACCACATCGCCTGTACGAGGATTTAAGTTTGGACTATCTTGTACAGATGACGGTTGCGCTGACTACTGCGCCTCAGATACGTTCATAGTGAAGGTTTCCAAGTGTCATCATAATCTTAATAAGAGTGAAATTCTGGACTTTTAATACAGAAGCATATCCAATGGATCAAATTGTGAATCTGAATCAACTTAATTACTTACACAAAATTTCATCAAAATCAGTCAGGAGGATTTCTATTACAAACCCAAGGACAGAAGAACTTTACATATAAAAATAAATAAATTGAGTTATACGCAAGTTATTCCAAACCGGGAAAGGCATATTTGAAGGTTAAAATCCGAATGATGTGGCACTTCTTGGCAAGGAAACCTTACGTGTCTCATCGTCCGTGTCATCATCACCTGCAGCTCTTTTAATTGTTACAGACTTGTTCAATGTAAAGTTCAACGCTATTTGCAGCTATCTGTGTAAACAATTTAATCTAGATTATAATACAAAACTAACTTAATCAGTGTGTGCATCTTATCAGATACCACAAGTATATAATCTACAAGTAATTAAAAAAATTTTACTTGAAATCTGCAAAATTGATAATCTAGAAAACAAAATCAAAACACACTTAAAAGAGGAATAAAGAAACTGAATCTAAGCAGAAGCCTCTATAGTATTTTTTCAAAACATTAGGACATCACTTTCTGCGCATGCGTGTTTACAGTATCTCTACGGCGTCTTCTCTTCTTCCTGCGTCTAAGATGGAGGAATATATTGTATCAAGGATATTTTTTCACTTTCTTAACAATTGAAGTACTGTTACATTCACATTTTTATGGCTTTTCTAATGAAACATATTTAGAAATTCAATAATATGTTTACATAACATGGACAATTAATCTTGGCAAATGCTAAAAATAGGATTCAGCCCATAACCTTCCATGCCGAGTTTTTATTTATTTATCCTTTTTAATAATACGGGGGCCAATTGCCCGATAAGCACTCTCTTATACAACGCTGTAGGTTTTGTTGACTATTTTATTATTGGATTCCCATACAATTGGCCAACATTACCCTTTCGGGCAACACAAACATATTGCATCCTCGTAATTTAGATTCTATTTTAGACCTTGGTGAAGAATCCGATGATTTGCATGCTAACTACACAGTTATTGTTTGAGAACTTGGAAGCAAATTGCAACCATAAACCAATTTTGCATAGTCCAACCGCCATTAATGAAAATCTTAGGTTGGTTAGAATTTCGAATACGCAACTTTCCGGTTGTGAGACCGATGCTTTTGTCGACAGATATACCGACTGTTGAAATGACCAGAAGTGAAATCTCATTTTCTTAAATTTCTTATATGATCAACAGGATAAAAAAAATAATTTACTTTTAAAACAATTTCTGTACTTTGCTGAACCACTCGGTATTTTTTAGGTTGTATAACCTTATGAATTCATTGCATATGTCTAGATAGACAAACCTTATCAGAAGTAATAAAATAGGAAAATCCCTCACGGAACCACAAGAAATTCGAAGAAAACTCCATCCCTGAATTGTATTTGTTAAGACATTGCGACTATGAACCTATTTTGCTTGACCCAGTCATCATTAATGAACATTGCGATTCTTCGTCTACAGTATAGTGGGGAGACATGTACGAACAAAATGTAATACCCCACCAAACACAAGGGTGTCAGATGCTGTAAAGGTACTGAGAAATGATGCAGAGTTAAAAAAATAATGAACTTTAATTCAAGCTTGAAAAAAAACATGAAAGTGGGCGACCTCACCAGAAAAGGCGAAGGTGTGATCAGCAAACACAAGCGGCGAAGATAGCACGGCTCTTCCAGCACGGCTTTTCTAGTGAGGTCACCAAGACCTCACAAGAAAATATTTACAGGTGGAGTTGTGATCAGCTAGCAGAGTCAACACGGCTTCTATGAACGGCTCTTCCAGGGCCAGAGCAGGAACTGACGGTATTGTTCTTTACCCAATGCGTTTTATACTCCGTATGCTAGAAGAAAATTAGCATACGGCGTGGAAAGAGCAGTTCTTTGACGGCCTCGGAAGAATAGCCAATATTTCGGCTCATGATGTTGAGCGATGTGAGAAGGTAGTTGCCACAACTGCTTTGAACCCGCAGCCCTCTCTGCCTTTACTGATTCATCTACCACGTTTCGATACAGCAACGCACAGTCTAGCTAGTCGGTGGACACCCGAAAGATTAATAAAAATGTATTTTTACCAGAAAAATCTGATGTGGAACTGCATAACTTTCTTGTGTGCCTTTTATATGATAAATTTTAATAACTAATTTTACCCTTTCTTTTAAGGTATCACTGTTAGCTTCGTATCTCAAGGTAACGATTTTGTATGAATAGATCTCAAGTACTGGAGTCCCAATAAAACGAAGCAAAAAGATTAGATGACCCGTAGCGTTAATGTACTCCCAATTAAAATGTTTTCATAAAATAAATAGGTCGTTATAAACGGTAATTTTTAAGATAGCAATATTTCCTTCAGGCCATGCTAGGTCGTTGATGTAATTTGAATTATTCTCTAATAAAGTATGGAGGATTTATATTTCCCCACTCGACCTTGGTCTTGGCTGATAAAAACCTTCGAGTGTGGGTAACTTCAGTCCACATTAGGCAGAAATAAAACAATAACAACTAAAATATTTTTTAAAATGATATATTTTAACTTTTGTATTAAAAATGGAACTTACATTACACCATTTATTTCTTAAAAGTTGTTTGAATTGCATACGAATACGTTGACATCTAAGTTTTAATGTTATATACTGACAACGTTAATGTCTTTTACATAGACTTTTTTATATAGAAATTCAATGAAAAATGAAGTTGTACAGTGAAATGTTACAATAGTTCTAAATACAAAGTTTAAACATTCTACACCATACTGTTTTTAATTATGCGAGACGTGAATAGAAATACATACAGATTCCACGACTAGGGAAAATTCATTCAATGTTAGTCAAAAGGTACAGTTTAACCCTCTGCCTGCTCATCCTGCGATTTCTACGGGCAACTCAAATGTAGCAAATTCTGCTCATCCCGCGATTTCCGCGGGCATGTGTTTTTCTTCCTTTATCGATGAGCGCATCCTGTTTATTCCCAATTTAAGCTCTTAAATAAATCATATACAGTATTAGACGTTAAATTTACGTTTTGACCAACAGATACCATTAGTTATCAATTTAATTGCCGTATTTGAAAGCGCGTAGTATTACCGCTAACTTTTTGCCGCTGTTTTCTTATCAGAAATGGCTGCTAGAAAACGTTCAGCGATTGACAGAGTGTATATTCCTGATTCAGATTCTGAAAGCGATTTTAGTTGAGATAATAATATTGATATAGAAGTTTTGGACTGCTTCTCATATAGCAATGAATCTGATAATGATTCAATAAATATGCAAAGCGTTAGGCAGTGGTGCAAAATTGATAGGAACCCTACGCTCCGAAAACAACAGGGGAAGTATTATATTAAAATTTTCAGGCGGTTCTTAGATCAGTCGTTGTGGAATGCCTATGTACTTTTCAAAAAGTAAAACCCCAGACAAACTATAAAAATTTTGGAATTTTGTTTGAAATTTGTTGAATAAAGTATCGAAAAATATTCGGATACAAATAAAAGCGATTGTCCTGGAAGACCGGGTTCTACTTGGAACCCTTTGATATCGATAGCTCGTTATTTTCCAAGTCACATACCACCTAACCCCATAAAAAGAGAACCTCCAAGACAGTGTCGTGTATGCTGTTCAAGAAAAGATGCAAATGGCAAAAAAAATTTGCAAAGAAACACTAATCTGGTGCAAAGACTGGGAAGTTGGACTTTGAACATCACACTAAACTGCATTTCTAAGATATTTTTTTCAATCCTTTATATATTCTTAAATTTTGTATATTTTTTATATTATTTAATAAATAGAAACTAACTGTAATTCAGTTGAAATTTATTTTAATAAGAATTATTTTTTGTGAAATCATCTGAAATTAGTTTCTAATTACAACTTAGTTTCTAAGGATAAAAATCTATATAAAAAATATTTCCTGGAAAGAAAACATGCATTTTTCAATTCTCCAATATATATAGATTTCAAATAGGTAATAAAAAATATGTCATTTTTAAAGCGATTTCGGTTTAAAAATTGAGCAATCAGAGGGTTAAAGTTCAAAATTGAAGTGTATTTTTATATACATGAAGATGTTAGCTTTAAACAAGGTAAGATATATATTTTCGCGTGGTCAAAAATTATTTCTGCTCAAATTTGAAAACCATTGTTTTGGATTACAATATCTTTTTTTTATTTTTCATAAAAAGCATGATAAAATATTCTTTAGAAAGCAACAATATTCCTCTATAAGTGAAAACTACAAATCTCATAAACGTGAAATACATAAAAAGCAATTTTACATTTTGCAGGGTTTGGAATTTTACGATCTACTATTTTACTACACGAACATTCATATCTGCAACGGAATTCGAATGTTCGAACTCGAATACCGAAGAGCAGAGCCCTACCACTCGGACACCGTTCTGGAAGTCGGGTATTTGAAGAAATTTTAATTACGGTTGCATCTCCCTCCCCCCTCACACACTTTTTAAATGATTCTATAGTTTATTTTTATAAATTTGAGATTATAATGAACAATCACAATTAAAATGGTGTAACAATTAAATAGATAAATAATTTGTACGTAATGTTTCAGTGATTTTCTTCTATTTGAGGTCTTGATTCAGAAAAATTAAATTATAATTAAAGCAGGTTCAACCACTTATATTTCAAAGAAAAAATATAAGTGCTGCCATATGTTGGTAGTTTAAACTTTCAAAACACAGAAAATTAAGATAAAAAATTTACTCACATCATTTAAAAAATAACAGGTGGTTTCTTCTTAATGTGTAAGCGATATGGATGTAAAAATTTAAATTTGTTAAACATTTGGTAGGTTATATTAGAAAAATTAATATGCGAAATTCATAATTTTATCTTGTGTATTGAATCATGTCAACAACTGAATGTGAAAAGAGAAGAGATAAATTTTGATGTTTTGAACAAATTCAGAGTTCCTTCATCACCATATATTCCTGAAACTCTATTACGGCATCCGAATGATATTAACGATATTTTCTCGGAAACAATTATTTAATCATACAAAAAGGACTTTGTGAATGAGACTAATTAGGCACATTAATAATTTTATTAAGATATTATACATTTCAAATGCATCCTAACTAAATTAAATTAGCGAAAGCAACCTTTGCCTTATGCTGAACATTTGATTAATGCTTCTGAGATCATAACGATTGATATTACAGCTATTAACAATTCCCAAGCCAATGCTGAACACTGTTAGTTTCGGGGCCATTAATCTAAAGGACTCTTGAGGGGATGATATCTTTAAATAAGCTCTTGCCACTAATTTTATCCAAAATTAATAAATACCAAGAATATTCTTCCGTTATTGTTCTCCAAATATGCAATAAAATTGTATTTATCGACGTTTATGTGCTACCAAGCTTGCGTAAAATTACAAGAGTTAATTACGATGGATTTATGGTTTTCTGAGACCTAAAGAAAAAAATATCATTGAAAATTTACTGAACATATTTAATTCAAATCTAAAGCATCATATGAGAAGTTTAATTCAGTTTTAAAGTGCATGTATTTTAAGGAATTAAAATTTCGTGAGGTGTTTTATTTTAGCAATATGATTGTTTTAAATTTTTAGACTTTCTTCATATTTCTCACTGAATGACTTGTGTACACCTTCAAAACCACCAAATGTACCTTTCATATATTACCGTTTTAAGGCTTTTTAATGACAAGCTCCACAAAATGCCGTATGGACGTCTCTTTTGGGCAGACTAAATGTCCATATGACTTCGCCTTCGCACGTCTTCTCCGATCGCGGGGAGTGAAAAAGTTCCCTCTTTTTTTGGGTCGTTCAAGGGACATATGACGTTTGACATGATGTCGAAGGGATGTCGTATGACTGCATTAAATGGGTCCATCTATTTGTGGATGGCCTGTGGCTATCCTCTGGACATTTATCCACTTTAAAAGTATGTCGAAACGAATCTTAAATTGAACTTCTATTTATAGAGGTCCTGAGGACATTTTATTTGTTATTGCTTGGATGTTCGAGAAGCATATCCAACGTGCATAATAAGTGTTCTTCTAGATTTCGGGATGTCTTATTGACATCCAGGGGATGATTTGATTTATGCCTTAACCTTTTCACTTCTAGCGAAATTATGTTTGATATATATATATTTCTTCCATTTCTATAACATGTTATTAATAATCTTATCTGCATTGGGAAAATTAAATAATGAATTTTTCTAAAGGACTTTTTACTATTATAATTTAGCTATTCTTTTTGATTAAAATGACATTTTTAGAACCTTCTTTATATAGAGCATAAAAAAGTATATAGAGATCTGCAGATGCAAGGGTCTATTTCACCTTCGCAGAGCGCTGTGCCTACTCACACATATATACATGTATATAACCGAACAGCCAATTAATTATGACATTAAAACATGCAGGACCCTCTTTTGCTGTCTAAACCACCAGCATCGGGCGTGGCATTGATTCCACTAGGTTTTGATAGTTAGTCTGTGGTAACTGGTTTCAAGCATTCACAAACTGGTCCTGCAATTCCTGAATATTACGAGGGGGTAGCTTGACAGCACTAATTTGTTTTTCCAGGTGGGACCACAAATGCTCTATTCGATAGTGACAGGTGTATTTAGAGGCCATGACTTGATATTCACTGGAATATTCCTCGAACCATTCCCTGACGATTCGACACATTATTCTATTGGTATATACCATACACTAACCGGAAATACTGCTGCTTTGAATGGGTGAACCTGGTCTGCAACGATCTTCACATAGTGCACAGACGTCAAAGATTGTTCTATGGGAATTATAGATGCTATTGATTTTTATGAAAACATTACCCACACGATAATAACCCAACACCGTATTGTCTCCCTTGAAATGTGCATCCGCAAGCTAGAATTTTGTTTAGAAATCGGTGTATTCACACGTCCGTTGATGTGATGGACCAGAAAACCTGATTCGTCAGACCATGCAACATTCTTCATTCTTCTAATGCTCAATTCCGATGTTTCTGGGTCTATAATTGTTAGGAATTAGTTGTACCTAGATGACTGCAGACTAATAAGCCTTATTCAACACAAAGCTGTCTGAAGAGCATCAGACTTTTTAGACACCTCCTTATTGATAGAATAAAGCCAAAACAGAAATTTTTTATTTATCAAAGTAAATTTAAAACTTTATTCAAACATATCCTACTCTGAACATTTTCGAAAAATGTGGCAAAGGGAATTGTAAATATAATGGTATCTAGTATTTAGTAAAGTCCAGCGATTATTTAAAGTCACTATTTAATGCTTTTATTCTTGAGTTTAAAACAAATGTCCAGAAATAATGGTCTAAATTTAGAAAATAAATATGGCGTAACACCTGTTAATTAAATAGGATGTCTGATAAAAAAGTGAATTATATGACCATTAAGTGGTTATTTAATGGTCAGTTTTTGTTTGTTTACTGAAATTGAATTGTTATTCACTGTTCATTTTTGTGTTTTGTTAATTGGTAAAAGTTGAAAAATATTCTTTCACTGGTCTGTTCACTCTATATTGGAAAGAAAAAAAATGGATCCTTGTATTAAATGCATCGATATCACAGCATATAAGTTGAAAACCATTCTAGGAAGTCTCGGTTTATATCTTTCAAATTTGTTGAGAGTGTATGCGTATGTTTGTCTAGGGGAGATTCGTATGACTGCTCTGTCGCAAATGTTTACTTTGGAGAAGATTCTCTATTACCCTAACCCCTTTCTATCGATAAAAAAATCATATATCGTTTCTTCGCAATATACATGGCTTCCATTGACCAGGAATAATTCCCAATATTGGAATAGGTTGAATATTCAAATCATTCTATTCGATTGTCAGCAGTAGCGAATTATATATAGACTAGCTGTATACTACATTATTACGGTATTCAATATTAAACTAACACAAATCATTACATTTCTCAGCTTTCCTCCATCCCCCCTATTTGTATTTATTACAGCTAACTAGTACCATAACTATATGGGTACCCGCAATTTCAAAATATCTTCAGTAATAATCATATTAATCGTAACAGGAAACGATATTCCGAATTATACGTATCTAACTTCAGTTTATATCACTCTGCTTGATATATTATTCAGTTTCTTCTATTATATGAATACAGATAAATAGTTTTCAATTCATACAAAAATTTACCAATGATGAATACTTAAATAATTTTGGGGATATCAAAGTTAATTTAAACATTTGGTACTATGCAGATTTTTCAGAAATGTGGCTAAGGGAATTATTAATATAAAGGTATCTAAGAAAGGTCTTGTGATTATTTAAAGTCGCTGTTTAATAATTTTTTCCTTGAGATTAGAACAAACTTCCAGAATCGATGTTCTAAATTTAGAAAATAAATATGACTTGACAATTGTTAATTAAACAGGGTGTCTGATAAAAAATATAAGTGGTCATTTAATGGTGAATTTTCTTTGTTTACTGAAATTCAATTGTTATTTACTAATCGTTTTTATGTTCAATCACTTGCTTTTCCTACTTTTCTGCATATTATATTTTTATTATTCTATATTTATATTTCTAAGTAAGTATATAATTTCCTTAATGTAGATAGCTGAAAGCTTATAACTCAATAAATAACTTTAATTATAATTTACAGACTTACTCTTTTTGTTAATTGGTAAAAGTAGACTAGCTGAATACTACATCATTACGGAATTCAATATTAAACAAACACAAATCATTACATTTCTCAGTTTCCAACCCCTCCACATTCCTATTTATTACAACTAATTATTACCTAACATATGTGCGTACCCGTAATTAAAGAAAAAAAAAACTTCTGGAATTGTCATATTAATCGTAACAATAAAATATATTCCGAATTCTACGTATCTAATTTCAGTTCATATTACTCTGCTCTGATAAATTATTCATTTTCTTCTTTTATATGTATGCAGATAAATATTTTTCAATTCATAGAAAAATTGAACAATGATGAATACTGAAACAAATGATGCCTTTTGAGGCTTGTTATAAAGACCAAAATTTAAACACTCATTCAGATGATAAATACGAACGATACACTAAATTTGTTAGCAATTAGTTGTACTAGAGTTGTACTAGAGATGATTACTCATCAATAAGCCTTTATTCAACAGAAAGCTGTCTTAAGTCCATTAGACGTGTTAGGCAACTTCTTATCGATAGAATAAAGTCAAAAACGCTATAAAGAATATCAAGGGGATGAGTTCTTGTTTATTATGTCTAATGGTTAATATATAATGGTTTATTATTTCATAGGTCTAATGGTTCATTATCACTAAATCGTTGCTAAAAATTTTGATACTACAAAATCTTTAGTATATTAGTTTTAAAGTAGCAACAGGTTTGAAATTGAGCAATGATAAAAGCCTATTAAAATTATATTTAATAATAAAAAACCAATCAATATGATCAATTGGCTACTTTAACATTCCTTGCCAGGTTAGTGAGATAGAATGACTCCACCATCAGCGTTAATGTTAACAATTTATACATTTATTTACATTACTTCAAGTAATAAATTCTTAGTTTGGTTTGGTTTGGAGAGCTACGGTCTACTGTTTTGCACACGAGGGCTAATGAGACCGGGACCTACTGCTTAAAGCCGACTCCGAACAGCTACTGACATCCATGCCATAGTGGGATTCGAGCTCATGAACACCGGTACCGACGATCAGCGCCCTAACTAATCGGTCAGCGTTCGGCAATAAATTCTTACTATGGGTTTCAACGTATCTAACTTCAGTTGACATCACTCTGCTCTGATAAATTATTCAGTTTTTCTTTTATATGCATGCAGATAAATATTTTTCAATTCATACAAAAATTGAACGATGATGAATACTGAAACAAATTATGCCTTTTGAGACTTGTTATAAAGGCAGAATTTTAAATACTCAATTACGTAATAAATCTGAATGATACACCAAAATATCCCCAATTTTTACATTTATTTGTATTTGTTCAAGAAATAAATCCTCAATATGGATTTCTTTACTAATACAAGTATATATTTACGATCTTGATCTACGGTAGCTCAGCCAAGTACAGGCAGTGATCTCGTAGCCCAAAGGTAGCGGGATCGAGGGTCGCGCAGACCATAGAACCATCGGGTTCGTTAATGGTGGTAGAGATGTAAAATACGTTCGAGGTCAGAATGTCTCCTAGTTACCTAATGATACCTCTGAAAATGGCAGACCAAACCTATAGCCTTCCTGTTTCTAATTTATCAGGACCCATTATTGAGTTTAAGTCAGTCTACCCTTATTGTTTCTCCCTCACAGTTGCATATTACCCTTAGCCATCGAAGATTTCCATGTTGTGACGGGGTCTGCTGGACTTGATGAAAGTTTTCCTTCATCAGGTTATGAGTAACAACAACAACAAAACCATAATAAATATAATATTAAGATAACGACGCGTATAACTGTGTTTATTTAGGAATTAATTCAACTTCGATTGGAACACTAAATTCAAATATTTTTTAAAGAACATTTAGACTAATCAATTGCTTACTTTCAATCTGTGTGGATAAGAACATCATCACTGCAGTGAGAATCGAGCCCACATCTGATTGGTTCAAGAAATTTAAAGTGAATCTGTTCAAATAACTTCCTCTGTGCCTTTCTCTATTTACACTCGTAATGTTGCATACATTTTTAATTATAAACTATCTTATTAAAAAAATTCTGAAAACGCATATATCAATTAAATCATACACACCCCTTTCTTAGTTAAGAACAAAAATACCACTAACTCATTCAAAATCTGATTTCAGAAACCCTTATGTCAGCAACAGTGAAGATAATATCAGCAATTGAATGCAATATAAGTTAACGATATGGTGGTAAAACTATGTTTTAATGTACAAGCAAAATTATTTAAAAGATGGTACGCGTTATAAGCAGCTTATTATATATTAACTGACAGTTATGAAAATTACTACCAATATACATAGAAATATAAAATTATTAATCACATAAAACAAATTCTTAAAATCAGGTTGTAGTTTTGATAAAATATCACATTATGAAATTTTTTTTTAGTTTCTAAAATGCTCCTTGCTACTTTGTTTTTGATTAATTCCGATAACATGTTACTTTACCCTCCTAATGTACATTTAAATAAATCTAGCAATTCCTTTTGAAATTCGACTTCATTTAAATTATAGATCTAAATTATTAAGTGACAAACTTGTGATTTTTCAGGAATGTTCAAAGTGCCGAATTAAAAATATGTCGTACATATTAACTATCAAATCAATAAAAAAATAATGCTTAAATTTGTACAAACTATAATAACGAAATAGATACAAAAATATGAAAATCAATGTTTCAAGGTGTTAAAAATTAACGAAACGTTCTCAAAAAAGTCAGATTTGTTTCTAAATATTTACCCCAAAACATAGAGAGCTAAAAAAATAACAATATAGAAACTAGGTAGTAAGTATTTACTTTAAACCTGAACCTGTAAAAGGTATATTATATTTAAAAAATTATAAACAGTTAAATTGTAAAAATTTAAAAATTACGGGGTAATACAAGGTACATTGCTCGTAATTATATAACTGCAGACCAAGGAATAAAAATACACAATTTACTTCTATTTGATAAAATATTTCTTGTTTACATAATTCAAAAGTTCTTTTGAGGGTAAGCGTTTTTTCCTTGCTTCACTTGGTGTACACAATTTATGCTTTTAAAAATTGTTCATTCATATAACAAAACTAAATAAATTTTATAAGTTTAGATCTTTATTAATGTTATAGGGAATATTGTAGTTCGAAAACTATCAGATATTTTCTTAACTACTTATTGTAGTCTATCATCATCAGTTTTTTTTTCAGTTTGAAAATATTATAGCCTCTTTTGGTGATTACGCAATTTGCAGAAGATTGACGTCATACACATCATTTCTGATTAAGTGCGTTGACGTAATGTTCAGTCATTATAAATAGTGTATTATATATATTATAAATATTGTAATGTTTTTTGACATATTATTGTAACATTAATTCATTCATCTGTATTGATATTTGCACTTCAAAAACTTGAAAAGGTAATACCTGTAACAATGTTCATCAAATGAATCCTTATATCAATATACAATGTAGTAGTTAGACTTCGGAACGTACCGAGGCTTCATCCTTCAGTGAGATGCTAAGGCAATGACAAGCGTCGCGAATAAATATTCTGCATACTTTGAAGAACAGATAGCAGATGAGTCCGTATACTGCAACATCGAACGCATGTCGCTTCAAAAGGAGTCACTTCAAGCGAAATGAAGCTCAGAAAAGCAGCACCGCTTTAAACGCCGAAACTTCGGTTATGTAACACTTTAAAAAAAAGGGTGAAGTATAACGAGTCACCAATTATATGAGGCCCCTTCTATGCTTCGACGATTCTTAAAGAAGTATCCGCAGGGTCACATCATATATAAAACCATGCTCAGAAGGGAATCACACGGTGCAGTTAAATAAAACAACTAGATCTAGACACAGGTATTTATTTAAGATAATATAAGGAATGAGGTAGAGATCTGGATATCAAACTGAACTAACGTTACAGAAGTTTAAAATACTGAAAGTACATACAAGTAACATAAAGAAACATCAGCACCTTCGATGCAATCGAACTACCTGCTACTGTCACACTGACTTTTATATAGGCTGACAACATATACAAACATTACAGATATTTGCATATTTAAAATGATTATGTGTTGCCACAATTAAAACTACGATAATTATAAAACTTTACAAATATCAATACAGATGAATGAATTCATGATGCAATAATATGCGAAAATACATTGCAATATTTATAGTATATACAAGACACTATTTACAAAGACTGAACTTTACATCAACGGCCATAATCAGAAGTGATGCTTATCGCGTCAGTCTTCTGCTAATCCAAACGAGGCAATGACTTTAGTTGTTATTGCGTAATAAATACACAAGTCTTGTCATTACATATCTACGTACATAGAAGGAAATTAACGCTAAATATTAAATATGAATTTTGTTAAAAATGCGTTTGAACTAGTTTCGACGACACACTTGTAAGTACTTCTGTATGTCAGTATCTCGCAGTCTTTGTAAATACAAAGATTGAACATTACGTCAACGGCATTAATCAGAAATGATGCATATGACGTCAATCTTCTGAAAA
The DNA here is from genome assembly GCA_032207245.1 of Pardosa pseudoannulata. Classification (NCBI taxonomy): domain Eukaryota; kingdom Metazoa; phylum Arthropoda; class Arachnida; order Araneae; family Lycosidae; genus Pardosa; species Pardosa pseudoannulata. The sequence continues at coordinate 17,899,697 of CM063501.1, forward strand.
TTGCTTAATCACCACACTCTTAATCCATCCAGACTCACGTAGAAAGCTTTGTTAGATAAAAATAAGGATAAAAAATTTATAAGCAGTTTATCATACCTTAATTTCTTGAATATCCTCTAAACATGTTTAAATGGAACACATAACATTATAAAATAAAAAAAAATTAATGTAATGTTTAACCTAAAACTTAAACTTTTTTCAAGAGAACCATATACTCTTAATCATTAAATAAAGTTTCTTTTCAATGTCATTTATTAAGCTTTATTTCCATTTTTCCATTCGCATTAATTCCACAAACGTAAAACACTTTCATCAGTTATAAATCTGACTTTTTTGCTCCCGAAAAAAACGAAACAAAATGCGTAAATTCATTAACTATTTCCATTAAAGTCTCAATAAAAAGGGCTTTTTAAACCGTGACAAGCGGAGCATTACAAAACCAGAAGTTCTCACCTAACTAATCGTGCGAATATCCATTTACAGAATCTCATGATAATAGGTTGAGATCCTGGTGGCAGCAAATCGCTGGGAATGAAGCTTGAAACGCACGCAATTCATGCATTAGTATAATTTACACCATTTCAGCATTCTCGGGTCGTAACGGCTAGAAGATGTACTCCGTGTTTTCAGCCACTGAAAGAAAAATCTGTTCTTTGCTTGATTTATGCTCTTAAATTTTGTCTTGCACCGAAAGATATATTGAATAATTCAACTTTTGTATAAATTCTTTACAAGGCGAGAAAGTTTATCCTTTTTATTAATATCTTTTCTTCTGACGATAAAATTGCACTTTTGCCACCAAAATATATAAGATGTTTAAAATTTAGGGGCATAACAACTTACGATTTTTCTCTCAAAATTTACTATGTAACTAGAAAAACCTAAAACATATTAAAAAAATAGAAATTGCATAGCGTGTACTTACTGAGAAGTGACAAAGTATAAAATGGGACCAAACTGTTTTCAAAGGGAAAAATTAAAATCACTTATATAAACTCCTTTTAATAATTGATAATACATTTTAAAACATCTAAAATATTATAAACGTCATTAGTGTTACTATATACTCTTAAATAACATTTTAAATAGTGCTTAAGTCTAACTGAGGACCAATTTGAATACTATCTTTTCTATGAAAAGTAAAAATGTAATGTTCGAAGAGGGTTTTATTAATAGTTAAGACTCAAAATTCTAAAGCCTCCTATATTTATAAGCTATACCTATGCTTGTATTTATAGACTAGATTGGATATTAGAATACTTAGATATTAGAAACTCCGCGAGGTTCTTTTTTTACTGTCTTATTCTTTTGGAACCAAAATTTTCTTACGGTATGAAAAGTAAAAATGTAATGTTCGAAGAGGGTTTTATTAATAGTTAAGACTCAAAATTCTAAAGCCTCCTATATTTATAAGCTATACCTATGCTTGTATTTATAGACTAGATTGGATATTAGAATACTTAGATATTAGAAACTCTGCAAGGTTATTTTTTTACTGTCTTATTCTTTTGGAGCCAAAATTTTCTTAAGATAATAGGAGCTGAATAAAATATTAAAGCATTCTTTACAAGAAAGATATATTCGGAAACACTGCCCATTAAAATAAGCTGTAGTAACTTTTAGATTGAATAGAGAAACAGATGTAATTGAATTTAAATTAAAATTCCACTATGCCTGTTATATTATTTGAGATAAAATCCCCAATCCCTGTAGCAAAGATACCTTTGCTTTATCACTTATCCACGAAGGTCTTGACAGTTACGATACTGAGGCACTCAATCTTTACAATAAAGAGGTATTCCGAAACATTGCCCAGTAAAGAACGTTGTAGTAACTTCTAGATGGAATAGAAAAAATACACGTAATTCATTTTAAATTTAAAATTCCGTTATGCTTGTGGAGACATTTGATACGAAGTCTTCAATTCCTGTAGTACAAACCTCTTTAAATTAACCACTTCACCACGAAGCTCTTGATTGTTATGATATTGAAGCACTCAATCTTTATAATAAAGGGATATTTTGAAACATTGTCCAGTCAAGAACATTGTAGTAACTTCTAGATCGAATAGAAAAACAGACACGTAATTCATTTTAAATTTAAAATTCCGTTACGACTGTGGTGGTATTTGATACGAAATCATAAATTCCTGTGGCACAAATCTCTTTGCGTTAATCACTTCACCAAGAAGCTTTTCACTGTTATGATACTGAAGCACTCAATCTTTATAATAAAGAGATATTCCTAAGCATTGCAAAGTAAAGAACGTTGTAGTAACTTCTAGATTGAATAGAAAAACAGACACGTAATTCATTTTAAATTTAAAATTCTGTTACACCTGTGGTGATATTTGATATGAAGTTTTCAATTCCTGTAGCATAAATCCCTTTGCGTTAACCACTCCTTCACGAAGCTCTTGACAGTTATCATATTGAAGCACTCAATCTTTATAATTTATATATATAAATATATATATATAATATATATATATATATATATCTATATATATATATAATATATATATATATATATATATATATATATATATATATATATATATATATATATATTATATATATATATATATATATATATATTATATATATATATATATAGATATATATATATATATATATATATATAATATATATAAATATTATGTATATATAATATATATATATATATATGTATATATATATATATATATATAATATGTATATATATAAAATATATATGTATACACCTTATATATATATAATATATATATATGTATAAGAGTATATATATATATATGTATATGTATATAATATATATATATATATTGGTATATATAGTATATATATATGTAATATATATATTTTATATATAATATATATGTATGTATATATATATATAAATATATATATATGTACTATATATATATAATGTATTTATATATATATATATATGTATATATATATATATATATAGTCTATATAAATATATATAAATAATATATATATATAATAAATATATATTAATATTCTAAATATATATATATATATATATATATATATTTATATTATATATATATATATATATATATATATATATAAATATATATATATATATATTTATATATATATAACATATACATATATATATATATATATATATATATATATATATATATATAATATATATATTATAAATATATATATATATATATATATATATATATATACTGAAACATTGCCCAGTAAAGAACGTTGCAATAACTTCTAAATCGAATACAAAAAGAAGTGTAATTCATTTTAAATTAAAATTCCTTTAAGCCAATAGTAGCATTTGATGAAAAGTCTTAAATTTCCGCAGCACAGTCCACTTTGCATTAAGTACTTCTCCACAAAATTCGTAACAATTAAGAGTTTTAGTAAAGAAATAGCCAATTTCCCTCTAAATTTGCAATTTTTATTGGATAGCCCATACTTTTACATTTGTAAAACAGGTGTTAATTTGCTTCTATAATTATTATAAAGGGAGTTATGAAAGATAGGGAGCATTAAAATTAGCCAGAAACATATCAAAACTGTATAAAATTGAACATATTTTAGAATATATATGAATAAAGTTATAACATTTTCAAAGTGATCGTACTATATAACAACCATTGTGTAAACTGAAAAATATGAAAACTATTGTTGGACTAAGAAAATATATTAATAAATATTATATTTTATGGTAATATATATTATATATATATATAAATATCTTAATAAATTAATCTTAAAATACGATTATATATAGCATATATTAGGATCGCATTTATCTTGAAGGCAATAAAAAAGTTAAAGGATGCTCATGTATGGAGACAGAATAATTTATTTCAATATATATAATAAGTATATAGTATAGATAATAGATAGATATATAATATAACGTATATTATGATTATCTATAAAATAATTTTCTATCTTAAATTCTATAATTTTTATAAATATAAATATATCTTTAAACCCATCCACCGGCCACCCTATATTCCGTTTTACATACCTTATAACAGTATTTTCGTAAATTCCAGATGAAAACTTACCGTATACTAGAGTTGCCGGTTTAAAAGTTGTCAGTCTACTTTTAAGTTATTTTCAATGCAAGGTAAAGGAGTTCCGTTACACAAAATTAGTTTCTTTCATTTATTATCGCTTTGCAATATTTTTTTCTCCTCAAAAGTGTGTTATACGAGTGCGAACGAGAAGGGGTCGACAGGTCCGTTTTCGAACAGGAATTCGCTGTCGAACCCTCGTCCGTTCTGTGGGTTAAAGTTGATTTGGCGACATCGCTCAGCCAAGCTTGCGGTTGCGTATGTTAATTAAATAATCTCCTGCCTCTTAAACTACGTCATCGGCCTCACCCAAGTGACTTGTAATAACACTGTTATTGGTTGGCCCAAAAAACTATTTAACTGAAATATACATATTTTGCTGACAGAATCCATCAGAGAAGTTGCCTCAATAAACTCCATGCTTTTGAAATTAAGTGTCTTTGTTCAAAGAGGATCTTACGCTCGAATACGATTCGCCATGACTGCATGCTGATTAAACATGGACTCTTTTCCTTGTATGATGAGACAAAAATTTCATTTCAAATATATGTATATGTATAGAAAATATATATATATATATAATATAATATATATATATATATAATAATATAAATATATATATACAAATATACAAAATACATATATATACATTATATATATATACATATATACAATAATTATATAACATACCACATATATATATATATACATATATATATATATATATCATATATAATATACCAAAAAATATAAATATAATACAAAAATAAATATACAATATACAAAAAAATAAATAACATAAAAAATACATATATATATACAAAAACAAATACATAAATACACAACAACAATACATACATATACATATAATATACAAAAACATAAAATACATACATATATATTAACATAATATTACAATACATACATATACTAATATACAACAATATATATACACAACATATACATACATACATATATATATTCATACATAAACATACATAACAAAACACAAAATAAATATATACAAACAATATAAACATACATATATCAAAACATACATATATATATACATACATATATATATACTCTACATATATATATACAACAATATATATACATAACAAAAACATATACATATAATACAAACATTATATACATACATAAATAAATATATACATACATATATATACATACATATATATATTACATACATATATATAACATATATAAATAATACATAATATATATAACATATATATATACAATATAATATTATATCAAATATATATAATATATATACATATATATATATTATATATAAATAATATATACATATCATATCTATATATATATTATATATATTTCATATATTATAACATATATATATATATATATTAAATATATATACATATATATATATATATATATAAATATATAAATATAACAATATATATATATATATATATATACATATATATACATATATACATATATATAATAAACATATTATATACTATATATATATATAAATAAATATATCTAAATACATAATATACATACATATCTATACATATATATACATATATATATATATATACATATATATTATATACATATATCTATATATAATATATTATATATATATACATATATAGATACATACTAATATACATACACACATACATACATACACACACATACATACATCCATACATATACATATATATATATATATATATATATATATATATATGTATACACGTACACACGTGTGTGTGTGTGTGTGTAACGCCAGATGTTTCTCCTGGTATTTTCTAAAAGGAAACAAGAAATCCAATTTCGATTACAAGTATTACAAGTTTCGTATTGAAGACAGAAGAAACAACATAAGGAATAAGTGAGGAATATCTGACATGCTAAAAATAATGGTCGAATGTCATCCTCTAAATTCCAGTTTATAAATGAAACGGAACGCAGGCAATAAAATCCCCGAAAATTAAAGAGTACTGCAGCTCTCTCCCCCCGCTCCCTTTTTTTCCTCAACAGAAAAATGATGGATATATTTGGAGTGTATGACCTATTACTTAATATTTCACAAATTTATGACTCGGGATTATGGTTATAGCCCCGCTCAAAGAACCGCAGATGGTATTTTATAGGTCTTTATTAACTGTGACTGTAACTTTTGAAAATATACTTTCTAAGATTATGAAGAAATATGTGCTCAGTTATATTTTTACGACTTGTGGTTACTTTGCCGAAACAATAATAACTCGGAGGGCAAGCTATGTAGCTTGTAAATAAACTCGTTAAGAATATTTGGTCGTGAATTTTAAAATAATATTGTATATGACATTGAAACTTTATGGCTCCTTCTCCACAAATAACAAAGATTAGATAAACCTGTAAATAAATTTATAATGGTAAATACTTACCATCATTCAAAAAGGTAAATAATACAGCTCCAATGAATCGGTATTGATACAAATGGTAATTTATATTCTTTCTTTACTTATCAATAGTGTTATTATTAATGTTTTAGCAGTTTTGCATGTAGCCAAGTTTTTTTAGTATCTAGTTAATTGTCAAGTGTCTACATAAGAATTTTGTTTATGTATATTTCTTTTCCCATGTTATGTATCAATCCATCTTTAGAGTATTGTATAATATTAGTGAAAAGTCTAAATTAAGTAACCCCGCAATTACAAGAATTATTCCCAGGCATTCGTATTATCTAGAAAAGCATATGAAAACTTACCTGCTATATACTTTACCTATTATTATTTGTAAATTGTTATTTATTATTTTTTTTTATTATTTATTAATTGTTATTTTATCCTTAGTCCTTTATTACTATACCGGTGTAATCTCCTTGCTAGAACCAGCTCTTAAATAGAACCTATCTCAGAAATGGTCATACCAAAACAATGTATTCCTTGCTATTAGCATCTAAAGCAAAATCAACTTAATATCTCTTAAATAAGGATAATCAACTTATTATTCTTAGTCCTTTATTACTATACCGGTGTACTCTACTTGCTATAACCAGCTCTTAAATAGAACCTAATTTAGAAATGGACATACCGAAACAATGTATTTATTGCTATTAACATCTAAAGTAAAATCAACTTAATATCTCTTCTTTTCTTTAATTTCTTTTCTTATTTCTTATTTAATTTTTAATTTCTTTTTCTTATTTCTTATTTTTTCATTATTTTTTATTTATTTATTTATATTTTTAAATTTTTAATTCTCCTTTGAGTCTAGGGTAAACTATTCCTCAGGGCAGCACTTGCTAGCCGTAAGATCAATATATACCATTATAAATCTAAAATATTCTTATTTTGATATATTTTCACATTACAAATATATAAAATTGCTCTGAAAAAATACGTGTTAATATGATGCATGTTTACAAGAAACTGCTACATTCTTCTTTACTAAGGTCTTAAAAACTTTCAAAAAAGTAATATTTTATTTCTTTTATCGTCAATATTTTTTAATAATCAGCTGAAAGGGTTTCTGAATAATAGTTTTTCAAACACAGGCAAGAAATATTTTAAATATTTTATATTTAATGGTTATTTATGAATGATGGAGGAACAATAGGTATTGGTTATTCTTAACAATTTATTATTTATTATTTTTATAACGTTCTAAATTTTTAGATGTGATGATTTAAACCAGACCTTCAAGTTTAGTATAAATAATATTCCACAGTATTTTTTTATAATATATTTGCTGTGGTATAGGGTAAATTAATACATTAATAGTAAAATTGAAAAAATACCTGTGTTTACATGGCTGTTTTGTACATCTACTACTGGAAATTTTTTTCCACCTTTCACTGTTTCTAAAGTCCAAATGTATATGAAACTTGGACCAAGGGTGGACCACCTATTGCATTATATGGCTGCACAAAGTCAGCGTGGATGCATGATACAGTGTTTAAAACTTAGATGGGACATTTTCTCAAACAAGTGAATTACCTGAAAAACCCCAATATTTTTATATTCGATGGTAACTTGACATATAAAACAGTAAAACAAGCGATGGACAAAATCTCCATTCTCTGCCTCCCATCAAACTCAAGTCATGCCCTGCAACATTTGGATGTCGAAGTATTTGTCTCTATGAAGTGTGCCTGGAGAAAACCCTGAAGATGTTTTAGACGGACAGATGTCTTCAAAAAGGGTCCAAGCGACATTACCTAACCTGCTGAAACAGGTATTTGATACTGTGAATCAAAAAGGCTGTTAAATCCGAAATAATATTAACTGAAAATAATGGAGAAATAACAGTAAACAGTGTTGCACAGACTTCAACAACAGCTGTTATGGAAGCTCTCTCTAAGCAAACTTCCAGTTCAACTACTTCGAATTTTGCCATTTCCTCTCCACATAAGGATTAAAAAAAGGGCATCCTTACAGCAATCTCACCATTGCAGTTATAAGTGAAAGAAAGCCTTATAAAAGGCCAGACGGAAAAGAAAGCAGGAACAAACTAGGTCTGGAAAAGTGATGACTGTTTCTGATGTAGCAGAACGTAGCTCAACTTAATAACCTTGTCCATTATAGTTTTCCAATATAAATTGTAATTATATCATATATAAATGTGTATGTAGCTAAAAAATAAAATTTAATTAATTTTTGCATAATTAATAGTATTTTGTAATCAATACCTCTTTTACCCCAACTCTGGGATAAAAAGGGTATGAAAAAAGAAGTAAAAAATTATGAATTTGCAATTTAAGAAAATGTATAAAACTATTTTAACAATGATAGTAATGAAACCATTGCATAAATATATGCAAAAAATTCCTTGTTTATAGTTTATTTTTAAGTGAAACAGAGTGCTGAATGAGAAATTACGCTTCTTCTACCCATTTTACCCCACCAAACCCTATCTTATACAGGCATACCCTATACAGGCATTTTAGTTTTTTGTTATTGGCATATCTGTAACTTTGCGAACATAAATGAAGACGATGCAAGGATAAACATTATTGGGTCAGTCTGCATCCGAACTATTTCTTAAAAATAAATGATGGTAATGAACCCACTGCATAAATGCATGCAAAACATTCCTTGTATATAGATTTTTAAGTGTAAAAGAGTACTGAATGAGAAATCACGCTTTTTCCACCCATTTAACCCCAAAAAAACTTTATCTTATACAGACATTTTATTTTTTTATAGAAACATCTGTAACTTTGTGAAAATAATTGAAAACGATGTAAGGATAAACATGGATTAAGTATTATTGTACCAGTCTGCATCCGAGATATTACTTAAAAATACTTTTTTTAAATAAAGTATTATTTTTATTTGTTAAAATTTCCGACTATGAATGAAAGTAACTGATTTGAAAGCTGAGAGGTGTTTCTTTGAAGCCTATTTTTGTTGAAGAAAACTGGGCAAGCGAAAAAATTCAGAATTTAATGTGCAATGTTTGCATTGGCTAAAACAACCTATCTTTATTTTTCAACCACTATACGCAAAGTACTAAACCTGGATTGTACAGTAATTTGTCCTGCAGTATTTTACAGTATGTAGTTCTTTCACAGATATTTCAGTATTTTGTGAAACATCCATCATTTTGTAAGAAATGAAAAAAGGTGGTATGAAAAACACGGGTTGCGAAGGGAGTTATCTCAGATAAAGTACCACCATTCACACAACATCGTTTATATCGATGGATTTGTCGATGGAGTTTAAACACCGATTTGGGAAAAGAAACATTGATATGGCCTTATCCTACATCATTTATTACATGTAAATAGGATAGTGTGACGGCTACGTGTAGAACACATGTTCCTCTTCCGTTTTATTATATAGTGAATAGTCTTTAACATCAGACTTTTTGCTGAACGAAACGCAAAGGAAATTCGAGATTTCTATATCATTTCATTTTAAAAAAGAATGTACCGCAATTATGATCTTTTATATGGATCTATAGGGAATGTAGCTAATACTTCTAATTTTTATTACTAAATTTAAAGGCTTGTTCAAACAAAAGATTTTACTTCCTTGTAGGAAGTAAAGGACGTTTTGTATACTGGAAAATATTCCAGGTTTCGTATTTTGACAGAAATCGCTATTTTAGTTATGTGTGAAACGCTTTGACAGAAATAGCTATTTTAATTATGTGTGAAACGCTTTGACAAGTATGGGGACCCCTGCTATGGCTCGACGATTCTTAAAGAAGTATCACAGGGATCACATCATATATAAAACCATGCTCAGAAGAGTGCAGTTAACCCTTTCGCTGCATATTTATTTTATCAAAATAGGTTAAAAAATTGCGTGATTTTTTTTATTACATATTTCAAATCAATAAATATTTTAGAATTAAAATATACAAAAAAGTTTTGTAAAAGAGTTTTGTTAATATAGAATTAGGTCCTAAAAAAAGGTGTTCAGAAAAATGAAAGTGTAGAATAATGATATAAAAGCTTAATTTTGAAAATTAATCTTGGTTAAATTATCCTTTTTTTATAAATTACAAAAGCAAAACGTATATACTAATTAAAACATGCAAAAGACTTACAAAACATTTATTATAAATGAAGTCTTGTATGCTAAATTTCAAAACAAGGCGGGATGCGAAGTACTACGACGAAATCCTTGCACCAAATTCGCGTTTTTTTTTTTTCGAATTCCTAGTTCCACCTTCAATTTTTTTAAAAACAGGCAGCACACTATCTACGAGGCTCTTTCTTGATGCGATTTGGGTGTATATGGCTAGCAAAGTATCGAGTAGTTAGTCTCCTGGGTCTATTACTCTCATGTACTGTTGGTCTCTTTTACTATTATTTGCAACATAACCTCGTGAAAATAAAGTTCAAAATAGTCCAAAACAGTTGCATTATTTGCCATAGTGGAATTTAGTTCGGGGTTTTCAAGGAAAGGAAATGAAGCAGGAGCTGGTGGAATATTTTGCATATAAATTTTGCACCACTGTCGAACATTATAAATAGAAAAAAATATCATTACTATCATTACTATCTGCAGAAAAATCATAGAAATTCTCATCAGTTTCGCTGTTTCGAGTACAGGTTATATCACTCGCGAAACGCTTCCTGACAGACATCTTTCACCTATGAACAGCCCTCTCAAAATGCTACAAAAAATTCTTCTATATTTCTCAGAAATGTGGGCAATTAAAGCCATCTGCTAGTTTAAAGATAAATAAACAATTAAAAATCACAGTAAAGTCAAAATGAAAAAATAAACGGGGAAAGAACGGGTTGCACAGTTAAACAGACGGCTAAAATGCATGCCCGCGAAAATCGCGGGTTGCGGAAATTTTGCTACATCTATGGAAATCGCGGGT
>CM063501.1:17918612-17923612 GCA_032207245.1 Pardosa pseudoannulata
ATATATATATATATATATATATATATATATATATATATATATATATATAACCACAATGCAGACCACAAGATCAATATTTTTACAATACAAATCGCTGATTTACTACCCATTTTCTTATGGAGAAACATTGCTCCCTATAACCAGACAATACACAAACTTGCTCCGGGACAACTTACTTAGCAATCGAACCCAAAGCCACCTGGTTGAAACACAATACGCAAACGTCTATACAATCAGGGCACTAAAGATGTGAAAATATTAAATGTAAAAATAGGACAGATGTTAAAATCTTACAATTGAATGAAAATTGTCTTTATTTAGAAATATATACTACCACATTGCAGATGACAAGATCAATGCTTTTACAATACAAATCTCTGATTTGCTGCCTATTTTCTTCTGGGGAAACGACGCTCCCTATAACCGGACAACATACAAACTTGCTCTGGGACAACTTACTCAGGAATCAAACCCAAAGCCACTTAGTGGGAACAAAATACACTAACGTCTATACAATTAGGGATCAAAAGATGGGAAAATATTAAATGTAAAAAAAGGAGAGATGTTAAAATCTTACAAATGAGTGATACTTGCTCTTATTTAGATATATATAAAACCCCAATGCTGACCACAAGATCAATACTTTTACGATAAAAATCGCCGATTTGCTACCCATTTTCTAATGGAGAAACATTGTTCCCTATAACCAGACAACACACAAACTTGCTCCGGGACAACTTACTCAGCAATCGAACCCAAAGCCACCTGGCGGGAACACAACACGCTTACGTCTATACAATCAGGGCAATAAAGATGTGAAAATATTAAATGCAAAAATAAGGCAGATGTTAATATCTTACAATTGAGTGAAACTTGTCCTTATTTGGAAATATATACTACCACAATGCAGACCACAAGATCAATACTTTTACAATACAAATCGTTGATTTGCTGCCCATTTTCTTATGGGGAAACATCGCTCTCTATAACCGGACAACACATAAACATACTCCGGGACAACTTACTTGGGAATCTAACCCAAAGTCACCTGGCGGGAACACAATACGCTAATGTCTATACAATCAGGGTGCTAAAGATGTGAAAATATTAAATGCAAAAATAGGACAGATGTTAAAAACTTACAATTGAGTGACACTTGCCCTTATATATATATATATATATATATATATATATATATATATATATATATATATATATATATATATATATATATATATATATATATATATATATATATATATATATATATATATCCCTTATATAATAATAGTCTAAGGTGTCTGTCGGCAAATTTTTGAAGCGGTTGTACCTGGAACGGATACAGGCATCCATATTGAATTTTTTATGAGTTAGGGTTAGCAAAATTCAAAGCGAGTTCAAAATCTAAGCCATTACCCCTTTTTTAGTGTTTAATACTATTATTTCAAGCTTTATTCTCCCCCCGTTAAAAGCAGGCGATTAAATTTATCATTTTCGATGCCATTCATATATACACCAAATAATCACTGTCCCGTTTGGGTTTCGAAATCAGAAGTGTGACACTGAAGAATGTTCTCAATGGCGTTAATTAATTGCTCAAAACAGACGCCCTTTTAATATAAAACACTTTTTATTATATTTACGTATGCGAGATCTTTAAATGCACAGAAAACGTCACATAGAAGAATTTATGGCGTAAATAATATTAACATATTAAAGCACAAAAGCAACTCAAGAGCCATTTTTCTCGCATACGAAAGAACTGCCATGTTTTCACTAAACAAAATCGTTCGTTGCCACTCGCAACTTAGAGAAAAAAATAAAATAAAAAAGATAATATGTGGGTAGAACATCAATTTTAACAGACGATTTGACATACTCCCACCTAAGTTAACTTTTATCTTTAAATTTAACTTACAACTAACTACACAACAATAACAATAACATAATAGTAACAGTTCACAAGTCTAGTCCCCTATATAATAATAGCCTAAGTTATCTGTCCGTCTGTCCACGTATTTTTGAAGCGGTTGGACCTGGAATGGAAATAGACTCCATATTGAATTCTTAATGAGTTAGGGTTAGCAAAATTTAAAGCGAGTAAAGTTTATTTTCTCCTTAACTATCGATCTGATTCTAAAATAAATTGGTATAAATAAGCTTCATATCACAGCAAAAATATTGAAATTCACTCCTTCTCCCCTTTTCGAGAGTTTAATGCGATTATTTCAAGCCCCATTTTAACTTGATTAAGAGCAGGCGATTAAATTTATCAATTTATTATAGAATAAATAGATGAAAAAAACATTTTTCTATCATTATGACGTCATTCCTTTAACCATCTCATTTAATCATTTTTTATTTTAAATTATTAAAATATCGTCTGCATTATTTTTACACGTTTTATCACTGAATTTATATATTACGTAATTAATTTTCTTTTATATTTCTCTTAAATAATAGATTAGGTACGTATGTAGATAATTTAAAATTCAATCAACGATTATTTTTTGCTGCAAAATAATTCTCAGCCAAAAAAAACCCATTTTTTTTACCTGCCTCATAGGGTAGTTTACAATTCTGGAAAATTAAAAATTTTACTGATCCCGTCATATGACGGGCTATATGCTAGTATTATATATATATATATATATATATATATATACAAACACAATGCAGACCACAATATCAATACATTTACAATACAAATCGCTTATTTTCTGTCCATATTCTTATGGGGAAAAATCGCTCCCTATAAACGGACAACTTACAAACTTATTTCTGGACAAATTACTTGGGAAACGAACCGAAAGCCACCTGGTGGAAACACAATACTCTGATCTCTATACAATCAGGGCGCTGAAGAAGTGAAAATATTAAATGCAAAAACAGGAAAGATGTTAAAATCTGAGAGAGTGATAAAAAATAATAAATCAATATATTTCTGTTTTTTATTTTTGGAATTTCTTATTCTAAAAATGATATAATATATATGTTCGAAATAACACAATAAACACATTTGCTCCATATTATCTTCTTAATTCTAAACAATGACTTTACCGTGTCAGTTAATCTTCCTGTGATTTTAGCAAATTCAATTTTCTTCGCGTATTTCTCTCTTCGACATCGTAACCGAATTATCCTTTTAAATCACATTAATCCACGGTGGATAAGTCTGCAATTAAAATATTCTAAATTCCTTCTGCCAAATAGAATTTCAGTTGGAACTTAGGTGATTTCAGAGCTGCGTAAACAAAGAGATTCCTTTCCTAACTCGCGGATTAATCTATCCCGGTTTTAATGAGCATACCTTTTCCATACGTAATGATTAAAATGGTTTGATAAACTTCTTGAAAGAAATTTTAAGCTCGTGTCAAGGTATCAATGAATTTAATTTCACTGGGATATTTTAGATTTTTAATTATATAAATATTTTTCTAGACTGACTAGTGTAGTTGCTTAAAAATATGTTATGTTTGGAAGACAATTGATATGAAAATCAAAAATTAAGATCTTAAAACTTCGTCATTATAGATTTGAATATGTTCATTTTAAACATATATTAGTATATTTCGAATCACCTTTTATAGCTTTAGTTCTTAAGTTAGCAAATCATTAATATTGTAATATTTTTTGACAAGTAAAAGAATTGAACGATTTCTTTCTTGCTAATTTTGGATTTAATTAGAGTACTACAGTCTACCGCTTTATTGCAAGAGAGCTAGTGTGACCATCGCCTACTGCTTAAAGCCGATTCCCAATGCCTACGAACATATATGCTTGATATCAGCGGGATTCGAACCAACGCACTTCAGTACTGAAGAGCAACGCTCTAATATTCAACCATTGTTCACATCATCATCGTTCATCGTTCATAATTAAAGCACGTTTAAATAAAAAACTGGACTGTTGATGGATGGAAGCATGTTGCCTGGTCTGACGAGTGTCATTTTAAATTTTATAGAACTGGTGGACTTCTACCGGTATGGAGACAACCTCATGAATCCATGGAACTTACATATCAACAGAGAACTATTAGTCCTGGTGGAAGCACTGCAATGGTATGGTGAGCGTGAAATTGTAGCGATATGGGTCCCCTGATACGACTGTGTCAGAAGACAGGTACGTTAGCGTCCTTTCTGATCACCTGTCCCATTCATGTTCATTGTGAATTCCTGTGGACTTGGGGAATCTAGCAGGACAATGCGATATCCCCCACTTCAAGAATTGCTCCAGAGAGTCATCAGGAACTATCTTACAACTTTCGCTGGTTACTAAAATTTCCGAGATATGAGCATCATTGAACATATCTGGGATGCATAGCAACATGCTG
This sequence comes from Pardosa pseudoannulata, assembly GCA_032207245.1. Taxonomy (NCBI): domain Eukaryota; kingdom Metazoa; phylum Arthropoda; class Arachnida; order Araneae; family Lycosidae; genus Pardosa; species Pardosa pseudoannulata. Next base: position 17,922,946 of record CM063501.1, read on the forward strand.
TTCAGAACAGATTTTCAGAACCCTTTTCGTTGCTTAATGAATCTACAGACAGCCCTGCAGGATTCATGGTGTCAATTACCGACTACTTCAGACATTAGTGGAGAACACGGAGCTTTTTGTTGTGGTACTTCTGCGTGCACGCTATTAGGCAGGTTTTTCTGCCTCTTCAGTGTACACGTACACACACACACATTATATATATATATATATATATATACTGCTGTGAACCATGGTGAGGAGCAAGCCCTTCCTACCTTCAACAAATCTGATTATTTCTCCTCTCTGAATAGAATATAGTTTTTTTATTTAACAGTGTAATTTTTAATAACTGGAATAATTTAAAAGCTAATGCTACAATTTTCGTTGCACGACTTTGTAATTTATTTTTCTTCAGCAAGTCAGCATAAAAATGTCATGGCCATGTACATTATATATATATATATATATATATATATATATATATATATATATATATGTGTGTGTGTGTGTGTGTGTGTGTGTGTGTAGAATTAATTCGTTTATTTATTCATTATGTATATCTATAGGTATTTATGTATAATTGTGTGTGCTCTCAAATTCCAAAAGTATTCGAAAAATAAATTTAAGTTTATTCATACGTAATATACTGCAGTGTAATTTTTAAAAAGAAGAGATGTTCTGCTTTTGG
>CM063501.1:17931112-17936112 GCA_032207245.1 Pardosa pseudoannulata
ATATTTTTGATAACTGAGAAATCCCCATGTTTTCCTTTTATGTACTGCATACATCTAAAGTTCACCAAACATAAGGTGGGCAATCTTAGAATATTTATTACAAACCTAATATGAAACAATTAAATCAACTTCCATATTTCCCTTAATTCCATAGCCGGCTTTTTTTTTACTTCTCATACCACTTTTCTATAAAGGAAAATAAGATTTCCCATTTGTACCACCAAGCCTTATTTAAAGGAGAAAACCACCTTGCTTACACGCTTCTTTCTCTTAGCAGAAGAAAATATTTTCCAAAAGCACCTCACTAATGAGCTACATAATGCGTTTTGAGAGAAAATTTTCTGGATCATTATTGCCATTTTCCTGTATATAAAGGAAACGGTTCTGTTGAAAACACACATTTATTCGACCTGCAAGCATCGTCGCGTATACCCCACGACAACGATATATATATATATATTCTTTTTGATGGCATCAATTTGTGACACATGTCACGTATCCGCATCTCCTCTTAGAAACATATACATGTGACAGGGACTTTTACTATTCTCCTTTCCACCGAATAAGAAGGGTCCTTCCAGACAAAGGCAGCGGAACGTAATCCTTTTCCTTCAACGAATAACGTGATATGTTTCTTTATTTTGTCTTTTACCTTCCCCGATCAATACGAGAGGAACGGTGCAGGAGGAAGGTTCCTAATGTGAAATAAATAACAGTTTTCCCCCTTCCGATAGATCGAAGGTAAACAGTTAGGTGTTAAAACGCAGTGATGACTTTATGTGCTATATTTTCACCATTTCAATAGCTTGGGTGAATGTATTACTTCATATGTACAGCCTAAAATAATGCTTACATTGTTTGTTAATTCTTTGGATTAAATAGAACGACAATATTCGAATCATACACTTCATTTTTATCTGCCTCTATTCATACACTGTCCATCTTTCCCAATTACTAGTCATACACTGACTACACTAATCGTGTACTGATTCTATCATTTCAAATGCTTAGATAAATTTATTATTCATTTATACAGCGTAAAATAATGCTTACATTGTTTATTAATTCTTTGGATTAAATATAACGACAATATTCGAATTGTACACTTCATTTTTTTCTGCCTCTATTTATACATTACCCATCTTTCCCATTTAATATTCATACACTGAATACACTAATCTTGCATTGAGTCCATCATTTCAAATGCTTAGATAAATTTATTATTCATTTATACAGCGTAAAAAATACTGAAGTTGTTTAAGAAGACTTTGTATTACTTATTACTACGACATTCTAAGTATACACTTTATTTTTATCTCTAAAGGTTTATACACTATAAATATGGAATTTACACACTATTTGTTTTCGTTATTTACTAAATTTATACACTCTTTGTTTTCATCATTTACAGGTCACATACTGAACGCACTAATCCTGCACTGAGATCATATATAGAACATTTTCATCATTTATATTGCTTGGATAAATCTATTATTTCATATATATAGCGTAAAATAATGTTGGAGTTGTTTAAGAAGCATTTGTACTTATTACAACGACATTCTACATATACACTTTATTTTCATCTCTTAAGATTCATACACTATAAACATGGAATTCACACACTATTTGTTTTCATTATATACTGAATTTATACACTGTTTTATTATCATTTATAGGTCATATACTCAATGCACTAATCATTCACTGCTTTCCTACATAATACACTTCCATCATTTATCATGCTTGGATAAATTTATTATTTCTTATATACAGCGTAAAATAATGCTGGATTTGTTTACAAAGGCTTTGTATTACTTATTACAACGACATTCTAAGAATGCACTTTATTTTTATCTCTAAACGTTTATACACTATAAACATGGAATTCATACACTATGTGTTATCCTTATTTAGTGAATTTATACACTGTTTGTTTTTATCATTTACAGGTCATGCACTGAATACACTAATCATGCACTGAGTTCATACATAGTACATTTCCATCATTTATATTGGTTGGATAAATCTATTATTTCGTATAAACAGCGTAAATTAATTTCTGGAGCTCTTTGTATTACAACAGCATTCTAAGAATACACTATATTTTTATCTCTAAAGGTTTATACAAAATAAAAATGGAATTCACACACTATTTGTTTTCATTATTTACTGAATTTATACACTGTTTGTCTTCATGATTTACAGGTCATAAATTGAATGCACTAATTATGCACTGATTTCATACATAGAACATTTTCATCATTCATATTGCTTGGATAAATCTATTATTCCTTATGTATAGCGTAAAATAATGCCTACATTGTTTATTAATTCTTTGCATTAAATAAATGACAATATTCTAAATATACACATCATTTTTATCTGCTTCTATTCACACACTGTTCATATTCCCCTCTTACTATTCATACACTGAATAAACTAATCTTGCACTGGGTCCATCATTTCAAATGCTTAGATAAATTTATTATTCATTTATACAGCGTAAAAAATACTGAAGTTGTTTAAGAAGACTTTGTATTACTTATTACTACGACATTCTAAGCATACACTTTATTTTTATCTCTAAAGGTTTATACACTATAAACATGGAATTTACACACTATTTGTTTTCGTTATTTACTAAATTTATACACTCTTTGTTTTCATCATTTACAGGTCACATACTGAACGCACTAATCCTGCACTGAGTTCATATATAGAACATTTTTATCATTTATATTGCTTGGATAAATCTATTGTTTCATATATACGGCATAAAATGATGTTGGAGTTCTTTGCATATTTGTACACGGGTTTACGAATGTCTTAAGTAACGTATTTCAGTCGCTTTAAAAAAAAATTTTTTATCTCCGATTCTTTATGGTTACACATATCAGTGATTAATAGCGAGATTAGAAAATAAAGATTAATAATATTTTAGTTTAAAGTCAGAAGAAAAAGAATCTTAACTGTTTGAAATTATTTACATAATAAAGTTTAAAATTAAGAAGAAGAATACACGCTTATAAATAAAATTTATATGTATGATTTCCCATGACTACCGCGTGAAAAAAAATCATAAAATAAATATAAGATTTATCCCAATTTTCCTAAAGTAAGAAATATATACTAAATAATTATACAAAAAGCAATGTAATGATATATTTATATTAAGTAAAAAGATAACGTATAGAACATTCAAATTTCTCCCCAAAACAGAAAATTTAGTTATATATTTATCTTTTTCTTTCAGCATTAGAACACGATAATCACTGGCTCAATTTTTTATTTTTTTAACTGTGTTATCTTTTCAATAAAGTTTAAAGAATTTAAGAGCAGGAATACTTGCATATAAATAAAACTTTACATGTATGATTTCCCATGGCTGCCCCGCGAAAAAAAATCTCATAAAATAAATAGAAGGAGATTTATCCTGTTTTGCCTAAAGTAAGAAATATATACTAAATAATTATACAAAAAGCAATGTAATAATATATTTATATTAAGGAAAAAGATAAGGTATAGAGCATTGAAATTTCTCCCCAAAACAGATAGTTTAGTGATATATTTATCTTCTTTTAGCATTCGAACACCGTAATCAGTAGCTCAATTTAATTTTTTTTCACTATGTTAGCTTTTTAATAAAATTTAAAGAATTTAAGAGCAGGAATACTAGCATATAAATAAAACTTTACTTTATATGTATGATTTTCCATGACTACCACGTGAAAAAAAAATATAAAATAAATAGAAGAAGATTTATCCCGTTTTTCCTAAAGTAAGAAATATATACTAAATAATTATACAAAATTCAATTGTAATAATATTTAAGTAAAACGATAACGTATAGAGCATTCAAATTTCTTCCTAAACCTTCCTAAATTTAGTGATATATTTATCTTCTTCTTTTAGTATTAGAACACCGTAATCACTGGTTCAATTTTAATTTTTTAACTATGTTAGCTTTTTAATAAAGTTTAAACAATTTAAAAGAAGGAATACTAGCACATAAATAAAACTTTACTTTATTTGTATGATTTCCTATGACTACCACGTGAAAAAAAATCTCATAAAATAAATAGAAGGAGACATATCCTGTTTGGCTAAAGTAAGAAATATATACTAAATAATTATGCAAAAGAAATTGTAATATATTATATATATATATATATATATATATATATATATATATATATATATATATATAAAGATAACGTATAGAGCATTCAATATTTTCTTCAAAACAGAAAATTTAGTAATATATTTGCCTTTTTTTTAGCATTAGAGGAACGTAATTTACTGGCTCAATTTTTATTTTTTTACTACTTTCTCTTTTATTTCCCTATTTCTTTTTTCTTATTTTGGAAATATTCTGTATTCATATAATATATTTATTTACTGCAAATGCTAAGGGAAACATGTTTATTATATCCACTGAATTATAGAAATAAAAATAAAATTACGCTTAGTAGCAAATTAAAAGAAGTCAAATAAAGAAGTTAATTATTTTTGAGGTACGAAATAGAGATAAAGCATTTTATGGTATATTTTTTCCATAATAAAATTTTATATATTACTCTACTCTTTTTAAATGAGTCACGTTTTGATTATAATAAGGAAAAGTAAGTGAAGTAACAAAAAATGTTAGTAATAAGCGTAACCCCATTCTCTTCTGTTTTGAGAAAATTTAGACTTTATATGACTCTTGATATAATTTCTTTTATCATTAAGGTTAATCTCTAAATCACTACGTAAAGAAAATCAAAAGTATTTCTTGCTTGAAAAACTTAATAAACGTTTAATAAAAGATATAGTAGTAATATTCCACTAAAGATGTTTAATACAAATGAAAAGAATATGTAACAGATTATAGAAGTTTTTTTGTGAAAATATAACAATCAATTTTTTATAAATACTGCAAATATTTTACTATAAACATTTCTACATCCGTCAATAGCATTAATTAAGTTTTAAGACTATTTTTAAAACATCGTAAA
>CM063501.1:17946112-17951112 GCA_032207245.1 Pardosa pseudoannulata
ATATGCATGGACCAATTTTGTTGAATGCATCCTAAAGAGAAAATAAAAGAAAGTGTACAATAGATGCTCAAGAAAAGCAAATGGTATACATATGATATTTATTAATCAAATATGAAATTTCGATTCTTATTTGGAAATTTTCTTTACTTATATTTTTTGATATGAAAGAACGAACTTTTCTAAATGCATCATAAAATCAGAATAAAACAAAATTGTATAATTAAATAGACACTCAAAATAATGTCATGTAGTGTACACATAAGATTTTCATTCAAATATAAATGATGAAAATTTCATTTTTAATATAGAACTATTTTGTTAATATGCAAGTATTAGTTTAAAGTAAATGATTAAATTAATAATAAATTCAAATAAACATGATTTTTAAATTTTTTCCACTGATTTTTTAAGCTATCTGTTAAAATGATTCTGGAATAATTATAATATTTATAAATAAATCTATAATCTATTGCTGTTTCCTGCCTACATTCTATCCAATATAATTCTTAAAAACACAAATATTATCAATATCATGCAAAACGGAACCTAAAGCAAAATGCTTCAGGCATTAGAAACACATTAGGTGTTATCTTATAACACTAGAAGTTAATAACCATATTTGTATAGAATAAATGTGACTAAAATTAATATCTTTTCCATTTTAATAATTAAAGATATAAGATATACTACATGGTCGTTTTTTATATTACAAGTGAACAATTTTATTTATAATGAGAGAATCCCTAATTAGGTAATTTAATTTATAATCAGATATAATGCGAGGAGAAGAAAAGCTATTAACTTACTTGGTAAAATAAATTAAAAATAAATAAATAAAATATAAATTCAAAAATGATAATTTAAATAGATTTTACTGCTTAAGTATTAAAACTGTTTAAAAAGGAATAGAATGTAACTACATCAACGATGTTTTTCAAATTTCTTTACATATTTTGTTTGTAGTGTTTACAGGGTTATAGATTAAACTTTGAAGTCATCAGTGAGAAGGTTTCAGAAATGCTTGCTACCAAAATTTCATGATTAAATACTGCATTTTATGAATTAAAAGACACTATATAAATATATATTACGAACACAATATACTTGTTAATCCTGTTCATTTTTAAATGATATTAGTTAGTGATAAATGTAGCATTGATGAAATTGAGATTTTTATCTCTACTAAATACCTACACTGAAACTAAATTTGCATGATTTTCATACATACGGAGATATACATGGTATGTTGATGCTTTGTAAAAATATTCAGTCACTTATGTCCATTAGTAAGAAAACTTAATTTTCTCTATTTAATGCCGTATCCGATAAACAAGGCAACGTTTGCCAAAGATGTCTTCTTTTCTGGATGAATTAGAGAATAAATCTATTTTCTTCCCTTATGGTACTTAAGTAAACAAGATCAATAAATGTCATTGCTAATTAGTATTTAACATTGTCAAAGAATTTTGCTGGGAGGGCATACTTACCTCTTGAAGAGGTACGTTGATTCTTTTTCTTACAGTGTTCCTCATTTAAATGTTTTGTCCTCAAGAACTCTAAAGTTTTACTAAATACTTTACTCTATTATCTTAATTTCTCTCTCTATGAAATTGAGTCATTTATCTCATTTTTAAAATAATTTTTATAAAACTCAATTTTTGTTTCAACTCTGTTCTACATCCAGACATGATTTACGTCTTCCTAAATAGTATTTCAGACGTAATATTAATTTGTTAACATTTATTTCTAATTTTTAGTTTATTAATAGACTTTTTAAAATTGCATTAATTCTATATTATTTTATTTATTTTAGTGTTAAAGTATGCTACCATTATTTTATTGTCATATTTGTAAACATCTACTGGAATTATACTTGCTACTAAATAATAGATTTTATGGATTTAAAGACACTATATTATAAATATCTTAAGAACACTATGTGTCACGCTTGTTCGTTGGTAATTACATTAGTTAGTAGTTAAATGTACCATTGATGAAATTGTGATTCTTATCTCTACAAATTACCTACACTGCAACGAAATCTGCATGGTTTTCACACATACTGATATACGTATGGTATGTTAATGCTTTGTAAAAAATTTCAGTCCTTTATGTCCATCAGCAAGAATTATTTTTCCCTATTTAGTGCCGTATCCGATGAAGATGGCAACGTTTTCCAAAATTGTCTTCTTTTCTGGATGAACTAGAGAATAAATCCATTTGCCTCCCCTATGACACTTGAGTAAACAAGATTAATAAATGCTATTGCTAATTGGTATATAACATTGACAAAGAATTTTGATGGGAGGGCATAGTTACCTCTTGAAGAGGTAGGTTGATTCTTTTTCTTACAGTGTTCTTCATTTAAATGTTTTGTCCTCAAGAGCTCTAAAGTTTTACTAAATACTTTCTAGAATCGTAATCCTCTGTTATGTTGATGACTCCAGACTTAAATTAAGGTTTAAACTATAACCCTGTATAACAACATAAACTAAATCTGTAAAGATATTTGAAAAACATCCTTGATACAGTTACTTTCTATTCATTTTTAAACAGTTTGAATACTTAAGCAGTAAAATATATTTATATAATCATTTTTGACTGTATATTTTATTTATTTATTTATCTATTTTGCCAAGCAAGTTATTAGCTTATCTTCTCCTCACATTATATTTAATTATAAATTAAATTAGCTAATTGGTAATTATTTCATTATAAATAAAGATGTTCATTATTAATACACAATACCACCATGTAGTGGAACTTATATCTTTCATTATTAAAGTGGAAATGTCAAGTAAGTTATTAGCTTATATTCTCCTCGCACTATATCTAATTATAAATTAAATTATCTAATTGGTAATTCTTTCATTATAAATAAAAATGTTCATTATTAATACATTACACCATCATGTAGTAGAACTTATATCTTTAATTATTAAAGTGGAAATTTCAAGTAAGTTATTAGCTTATCTTCTCCTCGCACTATATCTAATTATAAATTAAATTAGCTAATGGGAAATTATTTCATTATAAATAAAAAAGTTAATTATTAATACAGAACACCACCATGTAGTAGAAATTATATCTATATTATGTTATAAAGTGGAAATGCCAAGTAAGTTATTAGCTTATCTTCTCCTCGCACTATATCTAATTATAAATTAAATTATCTAATTGGTAATTCTATCATTATAAATAAAAATGTTCATTATTAATACAGAACACCACCATGTAGTAGAAATTATATCTTTAATTATTAAAGTGGAAAATATATCAATTTTTAGTCACATTTATTCTATACAAGCATGGCTATTAACTTCTAGTTTCATAAGATAATACCTAATGTGTTTCTAATGGCTGATCTAAATCTGTTTTGCATGATATTGATAATATTTCGGCTTTTATAAGATTCTAATTTCTCTCTCTATGAAATTAACTCTTTTACTCTTATCTCGTTTTGGATATACTTTTTATAAAGTCCAATTTTTGGTTCAACTCTGGTTGTTTGAATTGATTGTTCCACATCCAGACATGATTTACTTCTTCCTAATTAGTATTTTAGACGTAAGATTAATTTGTTAACATTTATTTCTAATTTTTGTTTATTAATGCTATATTATTGTATTTATTTTACTGTATACCATTCTTTTATTTTCGTATTTGTGAACATCTACTGGAATTATACTTGCTACTAAATCCCAACAGAGAAAGAAATGATGATTCCTTAAGATGGAATGTGTATTAAATGTTCATTTATTTTACTTTCTCGCACTCGCAAAATGAACCCTCTTTAATCTACATCGAAAATGGAAGCATTTACAGCACGGCGAGACGCTGATCATTGAAGCCTTTTAGTGAATTTTCTGTCTCAAAGTATTCCCCAAAACTCAGCGGTCGTTAAGACATATTACAAAAATGAAGAGAAAGCTATTAAAAGCATCTTAGGATGTCTTATTTTGGAAAGAAATTTTTACTGAAATTCAAATATTGCTCAATCAAACTTAAATAAAGGAAGTTAATGCGAGATAGATATTTTAAGGAAAACACGAGATTTTAATCAAGAACATTTCAGATGCTGTTCATATGCTAAAACGTTTAGGAGAAAAATATATTTCTTTATGATAGCAAATTAAGTTCAAGTAAGTAATGAATTTCACGAAATAAACTGCTAGAAAATTTTAAATAAACTTCAAATTTTCACTTTGAATTAATGAGAATATGATAAATTGTTTGAAACTTCTACTAAAGTGCCAAACTATTAAAATACCATTTTAATGCTCAAAGAAAATATTTAAAATAATCAGGGAGTATAAATTCAATTTAATGTGATATTTTTAGTTTGTCAAAAATCTGCTGATAAATGCTTCTATGATATGAGTCCGTAAGTCAATTTCTATAGTTCCAGAAATTTATTTATTTGTACTATGAAACTTGCAGTTGCTTCAAAGAAACACGTATATTTGTACAGGCAATGCCATATATAAATGTATGCATGTGGGTATATCTGCTTGCCCATGTGTGTGTAGGTAAGTGTGGCATACATATATGCTTTATATACATATATATATATATATATATATATATTATATATATATATATATATATATATATATATCTTTATATATATATATATATATTATATATATATATATATATATATATATATATATATATATATATATATATATATATATATATATATATATATATTATATATATATATATTGCCGCGTAAAGTAGCATAAAGTAGTAATAGTTAAGTTTTATATTACTTTATTAAAAGATTTTTACTATATTTAATTTTAAACAAGTTGGGATTAATATCATAATCCTCATCTAAATAACAAAAGAAGGCAAAGCAAAATATGGACAGCATTTAAGAGAAAATGGTTTTCTATTTCAACCCACATTTATTAGAATAGTCTGAGAACATGATAATTTGCTTTTATTATAATATAATTTTTTCAATAGTCATTATACCTTAAAGTAAAACTGAA
>CM063501.1:17956112-17991112 GCA_032207245.1 Pardosa pseudoannulata
GGATTTCCTATATTTAAATTCAGTTTTATAAAACTAAAAAAGTCATAAATCACGTAAGAAATCAGATTTTTTTAATACGTATTAGGATTGTTTATACCCTCTATATAAATATTCTTGTGGAATTAAATATTATAAAGAGTTTAATTTTCCTTAATTATATAATGAAATGATATAATTAAAGAAAATTATTTGAAATATGTTGTTTATATTTAAAATATTTCATGCTCATGTATTTTTGCCTTATCTTTATTTCGGCGTAAATATTTCAAACAATTTTGGTAAATAATATTACTTTGTAGATAGACTGAATAGTTAGTTTATAACAAATAACTGTATGTCTATACGTTGAATATTCATGAAATAGTCATTTGGATTTTCTATATTTAAATTCAGTTTTATAAATCTAAAAAAGTCATAAATCACGTAAGAAATCAGATTTGTTTTAATACGTATTAGGAGTGTTTATAACTCTTTATAAATATTTGTGTGGAATTAAATATTATAAACAGTTTAATTTTTTTAATTATATATCTTTTTTTTTTGAAAATTATTTTTGATTCTTTGTAAATAATTCAATTTAACTGTGTATAAAATGTGTGACTTTAAGTTAATAATTTTTGGAAACGTTTACAACACCCATCGTCTCTTAATATTGATTAATATACATGCATTATTTTTGATTGTAAGTTTTTTTTTACAAAAGAAAACTTATGAACACTTAAACAGCATCATATTATTATATATTGATATTATCATGAATCTCAAAAACAATGGAGATACAGTCATTCCGTAAACGGGAGGGGGAAATCTAAAACACTAATCTATGGTCGCCACCTTTATCGGTATTAATGTTCAGGAAATGATAGTTACAGGGTATTTTTAGAAATTAACAATTTAAAGTTTTTTTATACAAATGAGTTAAAGTATAAATTAATAATTATTACCTAAAATTAAATATTTGATAATTATTTTTTCATGAAATCTTTTCTTAATTTATAAAATTTTCATATGATTACTGTAATATGTACACAAAACATTTCTAATATGTAATGTAACATTATGAAATTTCTTATATATATATATATATATAATGAAGTATAAATTAGTTATTACCATTAAATTATTTTCTTAACAGCTAATAAATATTTTAGAAAGATATTTTTATGCAGTATTTTGTTAACCTTTAAAATATTATTTTATATTTCCTTTTTTATAGATTTTTACAAACTATACACTAAACACCAAGATATATTAAAACAATTAAGATTATATCTCTCTGAAATTCCAATTTTCTTCTATGATTAATACTTAATTTATTTTTTAAAAGTGTACATCTTTCATAAAATTTCAAGTGAAAGAAATAAAATTATTTCGTATAAATGAACAATTCAATCTAACAACGAAATAATAATTTAAAAAGTTAATTTACCTTTAACTTATACCGTAAGAAATTCTTTTATTACTAATTGTTAATTGAAGAGTTAGATTAGACTTATATAAAAACAATTATGGACATCTAGTTTTAAATTGATGGATATTACAAATTATTTATCTAAATTAATAAAAAAAATTAGAAAAGTACAGATATAAATAAAATCATAAATTAATAATGTTTACCTAAAATCAAATCGAATAGTGTTCGATAGTTAATTTTTATGAAATATTTTTCTAATTTATTAAAATACTCATACTTTTAATTTTTGTTTGATTCCTATAAAATATACACTAAACACGTCTTACATGTATTAATATTATGAAATGTAATACAGATATAATTGAAGTATTGTTAAAATATTCAAAATAAATGTTTTCGTTTAAAATCAAATAACATTTTGATAGCATCATATTATTATATTGATATTATCATGAATCTAAAAAACAATGGAGATACAGTCATTCCGTAAAAGGGAGGGGAAAATCTAAAACACGAATCTATGGTCGCCTCGTAGATAAAACCATAAAAGGAATTTTACACTAGAAGAGGAAAAACTTCTGTTCTGAAAGATAAGAATTCTATAAATGCCACCGACTTCATTTTGTTTTTCAGAGTGGGTGTCATCCAGATTCGGTACGCCCTGTTATTTTCAAGCTAGCCCTAAGCCAGGGGAGACATGGTGGGGTTGATTACACAATGGCTGGGTAGACAGAGAAGCAAAATATTTGTTGACAGAAAAGAGGCGATCTGTTATCAGGGAGTGTAATAGTCCCCTGCCGACAAGTGCACAGATTGTTCACACAAAGAAGCCATGAAAGTTCTCTTAAGAATATCTTTCATTCTTTTTTTTTCTCACGAGACTACAACAACCAGCTACACAATTTGTAACTTCTTTTCAGCCCCTGTTGAAAACACTCCACGAGAACAGATAAGAATCCAGACAATGGGAAATAAAAAGCCATAACTGAAGTTTTGCAATACTGAAATAACTCGAAGTTATATCAGGGGCTATTATTTCTGTGCAAATCATTAATTGAACATTTAGATAAGACTTTTATTTCTATATATAAACCTTTATCGGCATTTAGCGCTAAGGAAAGGAGAGTTACAGGGTGTGTTTAAAAATTAATAATTTAAAGTTTTTTATACATATGAATTAAAGTATAAATTAATAATTTTTGTCTAAAATTAAATATTATTTGATAATTTCTTTTTTATGAATTTTTTCCTTAATTTATATAATACTTAATTGATTCCAGTAATATGTACATAAAACATTTCTACAATGTATTGTGTAATATTATGAAATTATATATATATATATATATATATATATATATATATATATATATATATATATATATATATTTATATATATATATATATATATATATATATATATATATATATATATATATATATATATATATATATATATATATATGTATGTATATATACATACACACATACATATATGTATATATATATATATATATATATATATATATATATATATATATATATATATATATACATATATAGATAGATAGATAGATAGATACATAGATAGATATACATTGAAGAATAAATTAATTATTCCCAATAAATTATTTTCTTATTATCAATAAAAATTTTAAATAAATATTTTTATGAATTATTTTGTTAATTCATAAAATGTTCTGTTATATATCATTCTTTACAGATTTTTAGAAAATATACACTAAACACCAAGAAATGTTAAAAGAAATAAAGTTATATCACTTAATCCAACTTTATTTCTATGATTGATTCTTATTTTTTTTATTTTTAGTGAAAGTTATAAATTATTTCGTATGAATCCACAAATCTAATCAATCTAACTAAGAAATAATTAAAAAAGTTAGCATATCTTCAAGTTATATTAGGAGAAATTATTTCGGTACTAATTGTTAATTGAAGAGTTAGATTAGTTGGATTAATTTATATAAAAAAACTATTATTGACACCTGGTGTTAAATAGATGGGTATTACAAATTATTTTCTAGAAAATTTTGTACAAATATAAATAAAAATCATAAATTAATAATGTTTGCCTAAAATCGAATCAAATAATGTTCAATAATTTATTTTTATGAAACATTTTTCTAATTTATTAAAATGCTCATAGTTTTTAATTTTTAATTTATTCGTATAAAATATACACTAAGCAATTCTAATATGTATTAATTTTATGAAATTTATAACAGATATAAATGAAGCAATATTAAAGCATTCAAAAAAAATTTCCGTTAAAATAAAATATTATTTTGAAATATCTCCATTTTTATGAAATATTTAGTTAATTTTTAAATGCTATTTGATATTTCCATTTACATAAATTCCTGCAATATGCATATCAACCACTCCTATGATTTTAAATCAAAATGTGTTGTTTGTTTGAAGTTTCTATTATTTGTATGATTAAACTTAATTTATATTTCAAAATCATTATTTTTCATGAAATTGCTAATTAAAGACACAAAAGTATATCCTATGACTTAACTATTTAATCTAACACTAAAATAATTAGTAAAAATTTCAACAGATAATCTAAAAAAATAATAAAACATTAATACAAGAAAATTATTTTAAATATTGCACAATTTTTATTTTTAAAAGAGAAGTAAATCATTTTAAAAATTAAAATGATTCATTTATTAATAGAAAATACTATCAGAATTTAACAACAGAACCATTAGCAGTATTTTAGAGCCAAGCATAAAGTAGGAGACCACCTTTAAATCTCCCATTGTATCTCCAAAATACTCTAGGTGCCACTTATTTTATTAACTTCAACAAAATAGTATATGCATTTTAAAAATATTAAAAACTAAGTAATGTATAAATTTAGATAATTGCATGAATGAAACAATGCATTTTTTTCGTTTTATAGCAAATATTTGTTGCTAAGAAAATTATTTTTTATCTTCTTTTTGTTAAAATGTAAAACTTTTAAAATATTGATTAAATAATTTTTGTATATATGAGTGCTTTAAAATCTTATTAAAATGTTTCAGTTAAATAAAGTTTAGTTCAGAATGATTTTCAGAATATTATCAGAATTTTCCAACACAACCCTTGGAGAACGCTGGCTGATTGGTTAGGGCGTGATCGTCTGTACCGGGTTTGAATCCCACTATGGCATGGATGTTCGTAGCCGTTCGGAATCGGCTTTAAGCAGTAGGTCCCGGTCTCATTAGCCTTCGTGTGCAAAACAATAGACCGTAGCACTCCAAACCAAACCAACACAACCATTAACAATACAGTAGAGCATCAACAGCAAATAATGTCAGCCTCCGACTCAAAACCTTACTTTTTACCGGATACGATAATTACAGGAAACCCAACGATTAAATAAATAACTACAATCTATATTATAAATGTTTATACCTTTTTCAACTCGTTTTGCGTTACTCATAAATACATCTAATTTCAATCATTACTAAGATACTTATAATAAGATAGAACTTGAAATATGTATTTATAGATAAAAAGTATTTACCAAACTATTAATATTAGATGTAGCTTAAATTTCAATTAAATAATATTTGTTCAGCTCAAGTAACTGGAAATATTTCTGTAGTTTTCTCCATTGTCATGATAGATAAATATTTGAATGATGTCCTCTATGTAGATAATCATTTGGTTAGATTCAATAGTCGAATTAGATGTATTGTAATGAACTCTAACAATGTTACCACAAACATTTTGATAAATTGTCTCCATGCTAGAGGTTAATCTCTATAAAATTTCTAGATTGTCTAGAATTCTAAATAATTGCCACATTGATATTGATTCCAGATTGATAATGTGTTACAATTTCACCTTCGACACACTGTCCGATATTTTATAGGCTACATATTGTGCATTGTAGCATAAGAAAAAAAATTTGAAATTACTAAGCAATTATTAAGGTTATTTGAAAATACTAATTACTTAGTACTAAAATTATTTACCGTTTACTAAGGCGAAAAACTAAATTATAAATGAAATAGAAGCTAAATATTATTTCGTTTCTTTGAACTTAAATTGTATTAACACTAGGAAGATATTTTTTAGCTTAATAAAGCCTAATGTAAAAATATGATTACAAAAAAACTAGTTGACGCTAAAGATTTTGTTTACCGAATAAAATCAATATTTTATTTCATTTTGATATAAAAATATAATTTATGCTATAGGTATCTCAAAGATAACCATAGCAAAATTTATCTTTCGAGTAAGTAAATTTGTTATTTTGTATTGAGTAACTATTTTTTAGTGGTAAGTTGTTTAAATATACATATTTCTAAATGTATCTTGCGGTTTAGTGAATTTCATTTTATTTCTACCTATAGCAAAAGTTATCTTGCGAGTAAGTAAATTTGTTATTTTGTATTGAGTAGCAATATTATAGTGGTAAGTTGTTTAAACACATACATATTTCTAAATGTATCTTGCGGTTTAGTGAATTACATTTTATTCCTACCTATAGCAAAAGTTATCTTGCGAGTAAGTAAATTTTTTATTTTGTTTTGAGTAACTATTTTTTTAGTGGTAAATTGTTTAAACATATGCATATTTCTAAATGTATCTTGCGGTTTAGTGAATTTCATTTTATTTCTACCTACAGAAAAAGTTATCTTGCGAAAAGTAAATTTTTTATTTTGTATTGAATTACTATTTTTTAGTGATAAGTTGTTTAAACATATACTTGTTTTTGAGTGTAACTTGAGGTTTATTGAACTTCATTTTATTTCTATTTTGTCAAGCTCTCTGTTATGCAAATATGATAAATTTTGAAAATCGTAGATTAAAAATATAAAGTAAAACAGAGACGTACATCCTCAGGAGAAAGTTTTAATTTAGTGTATATTTATTTGCTGAATTTAAGTAAAAGCTAGTGGAGGTTAATTTAAACAATCATTTCAATTATGATTTCATATTTTTTATTCTGAAAATAATAAATTAATAAATTTATTTAAATAATAATCAAGCTAAAAAGCAATATATTTCCCTGTCATAAATTTTACTTTTAAATTTATATTCAGTTTACGATATTTAAAAATGTTACAATTTCATAACAGGCAAAAAAAAATTATTGAATCAAGACTCATTCTTTTGTTGAATCTATAATCATTAAACTTGGAGATCGCATATGAAATGGATCATAAACAACTGCAATTATGTCACTTAGCCACCATTCCTTTTTTTTATGCTTTGGCAAATGTCCGCCATAAATATGAGTAAGTGCTTCACTCCATAGTGCATGTTGTATCCGAAAAAGAGCCGGGGTCAGTTTAATACAGCGTGACGTCTATGGCTGAAGCCTGGATACGCGCCTAGGGATGTATGGTAATGATGGCTGTAATTCAATTATAGAGAGGGGACGACACACTTTTAACAACCGCTCTAATACTATAGGGTCTGAAGAGCAGAACGAAACGCGGATAGTGGGATATTTCGTAAACTTTAGAGATGAGAAAGAAACCGTTGTAGCACTTAACTCATAGGGCATTTCAGAATAAAGGATGCTTTCCACTTCAGTAATTTATGTCTTTACGCTTTATCATCTATTTCCCCAATTCTCCAGCTGATTTATTTTTGGAATCTGAAACTTATTCTTAATAAAAAAATAGCATTAGTCATAATTTCTTAAAATATTATAATTTTACACCCTTATATTTAACTGACATCATGAGTATGCCTAGATCTAGACATTGAAGTTCATTTTTAGTAGCATCTAAATCTGTAATTTTTCTGAAATTTTGCTTTATGGGAATTATTCACAAACTAAAGTAAACAATATTACAGTTTGTCAAAAGACTTACCAAATCATGAACTAAATTTTAAACTCTTATTTTTAATTACGATTTTTTTAACAATATAGTATGTTGATCTCATGAAATAACAATAACAATATGTATGTTGATCTCATTAAGTTGTTTGAACATATACATATTTCAAACGTATCTTGCGGTTTAGTGAATTTCATTTCATTTCTAGCTATAGAAAAGTTATCTTTAGAAGAAGTTTATTTGTTATTTTGTATTGAATTACTATTTTAGTATATTTTTTATATTTTTATATTTATAAATTATATTAAATTATATTATTATAAATATAATTTTTATATTTATAAATTTATAAATTTATATATTTTTTATATTTATCTGAGTATATTTTTTTTACTTAAAATTAACTATATAGAAATTTCAGAATCTGAACTATATTCTTTGGAGATATTTTTTTGGTCTTTAAAATGTTTTGCTTTAAAAATATTTTAATTTTATGTATTTACTAAAATTAATAAATTTAATTAAAAATCAGAAGTATATAAAATTTTGATTTTAAACACTATAAAAATTATAAAATTAAAAAAAAAATATGAGTACGGCTCTCCGAAAATCAGAAATAAAATGTTTCTCTTTTTAGAAACACTTCCAAAAAGTTTAATGATTTCATATATTAAAAATAACTTATTTAAATAAAGAAATCATTATTATACTCAACTTTTAATAATTTTTATGAGAAAAGATTTAACTGCCCTCGATTAAATTAACTTTTTGAAATATCAATGTTAAATTCAAATTATACAGTCTATTTGTAGTTATGATATGCATTTTAAATGTACATTTTACAGCGGATTGATATCTTTTTTAATATAAGATAGATAAATAATATAATGTATAGTAAGCAAGCAATTTCGAGAGTTTTTTTGTCCGTCAAATTGTATAAAGACAAATTCAGATATTTTAAATTAAAATTTTATTTATATGAATTTGCTGTGGTTGCTGTAGGACGTTTAAATGGTAAAGAAATATTCAAATGAAATGACATACTTTGGATATGAATATGTTCCATATGATTGCATATTATACAGTGGTTTTTATATCTAATATACAATGTTTTTTATATATAATTTAATATAAGCTATATAAAAATACATAGTAATTAAGAGATCTTAAAAATATTTTTAATTCCTAAGAAATGATTTATTAAATACATCTTTTATTAAAATGAACAACGTAAACATTTAATGTTGTTTTACGAAGGGAAACAGAGTTTTTTTAACCTTATTAAATATATGTTAATTAAAATTCTAATGAAATGTATGCAAATACCCTCGACAGTAATATTTTTGTTTAAATCATATGATATTTTTAAAATATTTTTTGAAAATATATGCCCGTTGTTGCTAGAAAACACTTGAATCGTAAATTTAAGACTCAAATTAAATACTTTTATTTCGGGCTACAAATATATGTTTAAAATGTTATATTCTTAAAATATATGCGCAGTGTTTAAAAAAACTTTTCAGTAGTAAATAAATAATTCAAATGTAATATCTTTTATTTGTATTTGGGATATCCATATTCAATTAAATGTATAATATATAGAGATTTTCATGTCTAATTTAATATAGGTAGATTTTGATATTTAATATAATTTAATAAGGTTGATAAAAATACCATAAAAATAAGAAACCTATCTCTGTAATATTATTGTCAGTCCAATTATATAAAGGTTTTTTCTTCAATTCATTTTAACTTATATAAAATCTATTTTATTAAAAGAATGCATTCATTCGTTTAATTATTTTTTCACATTCAATACTCTCTTGTCAATAGTAAATTGACATTTATAAAACGAAATTAGAGATTTCCTTATATAACTGGGTATTAAAATAACCTCTAAGAAAGAAAATAATTATTATTTTTTGATATAAAGCGTCGATTTAAAACATTGGAATACTGAACTCATGATTCAAATGAGATAAATTATTTATAGTCTAATATTTATATAAATGCATTTTATACACTAGAGTTACATATCTAATTTAACATAAGTTAGATATAAATACAATGTATGGTAAGCAATAGATCTCAGCAGTATTATTTTATATTAATAAGTTTTTTAATGTCTTTATTATTAAAATGAATATCCAGTTCTGCTATAGTATTTCTGAATGTTCTTTTTTGGAAGTGAGCTCGTATGTCATAATTCTCTTCCATCATTCTTTTCTCAGCGGCCTGTTCGGATATCAAAACAGTGAATTCTTTGACCTATCTTTACATCTCTGTTACTCTCAATCGTTCAAATCTGGACATGATCGTGACAAAGACATAAAAAGACACCAAGGAAAAGATGTGGGGTTCAGTTCCCCTTCAGTAAAGCGAATCTCAGAAATCCCTAAAGCTTCTGTCACGCCCTCTTTGTGTAACCAATCTATGTGGTTGTTTGCCAGGGTCTATTACTGGGTGCGATACCCCACTGACTTCTTTTATGTCACCATCTATTGAGTCACTTTTTTCATCGACCCATACTGATGCCATCTTCGCGGTTGCTGGATGCTTCTACTTATGCTCTTTCAGTCCTTGTTGAAATAGAAGAGTTTTTTTGGGTAGCATATCTCAGAATGATTAATTATAGATGGAGAAATCAAATTCGTCTGAACTTAATATTTTTTCTCATAACTAGAAAAGAATGAAGCATGATAACTCGAAAATCTTTTTATCATTTAAAATACATTTCGTAATCACCGAAAAAATTATCAAGAGTAAAAAAAATATCAAGGTTTTCTTTAAAATACAAATGTGGAGCTTTCCTATATATTAACATTTTGCCATACAATCCACTAATGTTTTGCCATTTTTAATATGGAAGCAGCATATAGGTAAGGCCACATCGCTTCCTATAAGGGGACAACATGCAAATGCAACCAAGCATTAATCGGGTCATTAAACCATCGGGTAGCAGCACATCATGGAAATAAATAAAGAACATTATTTTCATTCCAGAAAAATTAAAATATCAACAGAAAATAGTATGAGGACATAGTATTACATTAAAAATAATTTTTAATCTTTATAAAATTAAAATAATAATAATAATAATAACTGACATGTGACATATCTTGTTGAATTATAAGGTATTTTGGTTCCATAAATCATTGGTAGAATGATTAAGGTATAGATGAAAAAGTGAGATTTGTCTGAAAGGACAAGTTACAAAACTTATTTTTTCACATAACTAGAAAAAATCGAAACATGATATTATTCTCTAAAATATATTTTACAAACACCGGGAGAAAATATCAAGGATAAATCTTGGAAATAAATAAAGAACATTATTTTCATCCCAGAAAAATTAAAATATCAACAGAAAATAGTATCAGAACATAGTATTATATTAAAAATAATTTTTAATCTTTATAAAATTTAAAAAATAATAATAACTAAAATGTGGCAGTTCTTGTTGAAATATAAGATATTTTGGTTCCATAAAGCATTGGTAGAATGATTAAGATATAGATGAAAAAGTCAGACATGACTAGTTACAAAACTTATTTTTTTTTCATAACTAAAAATAAACGAAACATGATATTGTAATCCAAAATATATTTTACAAACATCGAGAGAAATTATCAAAGACAAATCTTGTAAATAAATAAAGAACATTATTTTCATTCATTACAAGACCAAAAGAAAAGAGTATCAGATTTTTAATCTTTATATAATTAAAATAATAATAATTGTAACTGAGATGTGGCAGTTCTTGTTGAAATATAAGGTATTTTGGTTCCATAAAGCATCGGTAAAATGTTTAAGGTATAGATGAAAAAGTCAGATTTGTCTGAAATGACTAGTTACAAAATTTATTTTTTTCTCATTACTAGAAATAAAAGAAACATGATATTGTCACCCAAAATATATTTCACAATTATCGGGAGAAATTATTAAGGTTAAATCTTAAAAAAATTAAATAAACATTATTTTCATTCATTACAAGATCAAAAGAAAATGTTATCAGGTCTTAGTATTACATCAAAAATAATTTTTAATCGTTACAAAATTTAAAAAATAATAAGAATAACTGAGATTTGGCAGCTCTTGTTGAAATATAATGTATTTTGGTTCCATAAAGAATCGGTAGAATGATTAAAATATAGATGAAAAAGTCAGATTTGTTTGAAATAACGAATAGCAAAACTTATTTTTTTCTCATAACTAGAAATAAATGAAGCAGGATATTGTCATCCAAAATATATCTTGCAAACATCGGGAGAAATTATCAAGGTTAAATCTTAAAAAAATTAAATAAACAATATTTTCATTCATTACAAGATCAAAAGAAAATAGTATCAGGTCTTAGTATTACATCAAAAATAATTTTTAATCGTTACAAAATTTAAAAAATAATAAGAATAACTGAGATTTGGCAGCTCTTGTTGAAATATGTTTTTTGGTTCCATAAAGAATCCGTAGAATGATTAAAATATAGATGAAAAAATCAGATTTGTCTGAAATGAGTAGTTACAAAACTTATTTTTTTCTTAAAACTAGAAATAAATGAAACACGATATTGTCATCCAAAATATATTTTGCAAACATCGGGAGAAATTATCAAGGGTAAAATCTTTGAAATAAATAAAGCCATTTTTATCTTAGAAAAATAAAAGTCAAATAGTAACAAGTTATAGTATTACATTCAAAATAATTTTTAATATTTTAATATTTAAAATAAAACTATTAGAAATAACTAAAGTGTGATAGGCATTCCAAAATTATATTTCTCGAAATCATAATTTGCAAACCCAAGTGACGTTATCAAAGATAAAATCTTGGATGTTTCCAAGATTTCAAAAGAAATTTTTCGCCCTTTTACTTGTTTCCAAGATTCTACATCCATCTTTCTTCCTCTAGACTTTATTTTTTTACCTCTATCACTTCCAAAATATATAAAGATCTATAGAAAAGAGCATCGTGTGTGTAATATTATATCCAAAATAAATTTAACTGATCATAATATCTAAAAGAAAACAAGAAAAGAAAAAAGGTAAACCGAAGGATAATACTTTAATTTTTAAAAAATATATTTATTAAAAATAATGAACCAGTGAAAAAAAATTGTTCGTGTTGAAATTAATCCTCAATTTTATCAGTAATTTGTTATAACGGAAAGGAAAACATATTTTAAATAAATGATACAATAAAATTTATTTAAATGTTTTAAACTATATATAGCCCTAACTCTGTATCAAAATAAAAGTTTGGGACTTAAAGAGATTTTGTATAAAATTTATTAGAAAATGCATAACTACACATTTTAAAATTTACTTTAGTTGTCCTCAGTGACTTCTCAATTTAGGCAAAAGTTTATTTTTGTAATGAAATAACCGTGTTTTCTTATAAATATTGTTGATGTAACTTTTACTCTCACTTATTCATATTCTCAGTAGTTAGATGTACTAATATGTTCTCGCTATATATCGCTCCACTGGGGAGCTATATATTTTCATTTACTGAAGCAATCTTATAATTTTACAAGCTCTTCGCGATATGTTGGGTTGTAATCAGTAAATTTAAGTCAAGTAACTATAAATTTAGATAAATTGGTGTTCCATTTCCTTTCTTTTGGTAAAGATTAAGAAATGTTTTAGTTTAGTATATTCTTGTTGTCTTCACTGAGAATTTCTTGCTTTGAATATGCTAAAATTCAAGGTATTTCTATTATATCATATTTAGTTACAGTAAATAAATAACTGAAATAATATTAGCATATAGTGAAATTAATATCTAAAAATAAGACTTTTTGTCCTAACATTTAAAATAAATAAAAACTTATATCTTCAGGTAATTTTTATTATTGTATCTTTTGTATGTTTTTGTATTATTGTATCTTTTAGTATTGTAAATGTTCTGCATCAAAAAATGAATAATAACTTTTATGACTAATTTAAACTTGAAGAAATAACTTCTAATGATAATTTAATGGAATGCAGGGAACAATTTTATTTATTTAGTAACTCTTTGTTTTGTTTTTAATATAAATATGGAAAAAATATACCCATTGCACAAACAGTCATATATGTAGTCCAGTCATATATGTATAGTCATAATGTATTGCATAGTTAAATACACACAAAAATGTTTCCATCAGTTAAAAAAATATAATTATTGTTGTTTCTCCTCCTTTGGTAAGCTGAACACATTAAGCTGTACTAATAATTTTAATAAGACTGCTTTACATATTTTTTTACACTTCTTTACAGTAAATATGTATTAGTAAACAAAACTATAACTAACTATAATATAATATAAAATAACAAATTCTCAAAATCAATAAAACTTATTAGGGGTTAAAGCACATAAAGCTGAATCCTGTAACGAACTCTTGTAGCAAATATAGAGTATATAAAAGCTAAAAAATTCACTAGAAAGAAAGAAAAAGCAGGTATTCAAACTTGTTGGACTAATATTTGCTATTAACTGCAATAACCGTTGGACTATTTACTGTCTTTATATACAAACTGGAGAAGATAGAATGTTTAAGAAAAGTTTAGTATTACTGAGAAAAAATTACAAAGGATAAATATTTTACAAGTTTGTTCCTAAACTGAGTTTTGTCCGAAAGCAAAATTTAGATTAATTAAATTTTTAAAAAAATATTTATATTAGCGTACTAAGCCAGCATACAATATTTATAGAAAAAATTTATTTAGTTCCGTGGAAGAAATTATTTCTTGTAAATTTAAAACAAAAATATTATAATATTAAAAAAATTAATAACAATTTTCATTTACTTTTATATCCAAGCAATTTTTAATAATTCCTAACTCATTAAAACAAACAGATTTTTTAAATCAATGTTAAAAAAATATTCATTAAATAAATTTATATACTCCCCTAAGATATTATTTTACTCCTTTTACGAATCAAATTAAAAATTCTTGTAATTAATTAATGAAAGTAGCAAATTATATTATTAGATACGTTCTTTTTTTTACAAACTGAATTCACTAAGGAGGGTAAAATGTTTTAAGGTAAGAAAATAATTTTAAAGATTCAGCCCTGAGAATTCAATTCCTTTTTTTTTTACTATATTAGTTTATTCAATCCCGAGAAAATGTTTATAAAGGTTAAAAAGAATGTACTGAAAATACGTTAAATTTTCTCTACGGATTAAATTAATCTTTTTTTGTATTAAAAGAACAATGTAATCTGTTATTCAAATAGCAAATCTAATTTCCGAGAATTTTTTTGCAATCCATCGTTGTACACTTTTGATGTTTTGCCTGATTCTTTTGCTCTTTATTTACTGGAAAACTTTTTTTATTATTTATCTGGTATATCCCTGTGAAAGGATGTGCAAATAGTCAAGAAGTAGCATTACAAACATTGATGAAACTATTACTCAAAAAATTACTATAAAAATAAGATTTTTAAGGAATTCCTTGAGGAAATTAAATGACTTCCGGGAAATTACAAGTAAATACAAATGAGTCTTCTCTCTTAATTGGTAAATTTTATCATTATTAACACAAGTGTTGAATTTCTGTTAGAAATAAGGTTCTTACTGAAACATATTTAAGCTTGCTTCCAATTTATCGAAGATAGTATATAACTGAAAACATCAATAAACTATTACTTAAAAAATTACTATAAAATAGGATTTTTAAGTAATTCCTTGAGGAAATAGGTTTGGTTTGGTTTGGTTTGGAGCGCTACGGTCTACTTTTTGCAAATTAAATGAGACCGGAATTATGAAGCCGATTGAACGGCTACGAATATATACTGTATTCGAAACAAACTGTTGAAGGTCAGCAAATTGCATTGTTTGAGGAAATAAAATGACCTCTGGGAAATTACAAGTAAATACAAATGAGTCCTATCTTAATTGGTAAAATTTATCATTATCAACACAAGTGTTGAATTTCTGTTAGAAATAATGTTCTTACTGAAACATATTTAAGCTTGTTTCCAATTTATCGGAAATAGTATACAACTGGAAACATAATAAACTATTACTTAAAAAATTACTATAAAAATAAGATTTTTAAGTAACTACTTGAGGAAATTAAATTACCTCGGGGAAATTACTGCACAAGTAAATACAAATGAGATTTCTCTCTTAATTGGTAAATTTTATAATTATTAATACAATTGTTAAATTTCTGTTAGAAATGAAGTTTTTACTCAAACGTATTTAAGCTTTTTTACAATTTATCGAAAATAGTATATAACTGAAAAATATAATAGAGTATTTTAAATTATTCAGCGTATTTAGAGGATTTCAAGGAATTAAATTCACAAGTAATAGTTTTATAAATAGGAATTGTTCTATTAACAATATTAATTCTATGTATTTTTGTTCTTTTATTTTGCATAGATAATATTCATAATTTTTACTTAATACAGTTTTATTATTCATGGAAATTATTTCTTGCATCAGTTATTAAATTGGATATAATTTTAAAAATAATTCTTTACATATCTAATATGTCTAAATGGATCGATCAGTAAAAAACGTTTCCCATTCTTGAAGAAATTTGTTTACAATTATATTTTCTAACAGTATGGTGACAACAAACAATTTAAAATACTTTTTTATTTGATGGAACCCAGTCCATATGGTACGGAAAAACTATATTGCATAAAAAAAGAACTTCATGTTTCGAATAAAATATGTATTAGTAGAAATTGTTTTATTAAAATTTGCTTTTATTCAATACTGTTTTACTTCTAAGTAATTTCTTTACAATGCATTCCAAATGGATTGCATTTTAATAAGATTTCGAACTTTAAAAATATTACTTTACCTCCATACTAGGCCAAAAAGAATCAATATTCTAAATTCTTATCCCACCTGGCAAAGTTTACTACATTTGAATTTGTCATACATAAGAGATATAATGAACTATTTAAAAATCATAAATTTTATATAATTCGGTATATTATGTCACCCAGTTTACATTGTATGACAATAACTGCTTTCAATTTTAACAAATAATAATAGAATTAACTAAACTCTCAGTCACTCTGGCCCAGCTTGGGGGCCAAGGCCCTCTGTGCCCATCTCCGTTTTCTATAACGTTTTATTTTTAATTAAAATTATTCCCAATAAGTCTCAGTTATATATATTTCTCTTGAAATAATAGTTTGATTACACATTATATCAAAAATAGTAGATATTTTACACAACATTTTAGCACGATGAAGAAAAAATTTCCAAAGTGACAAAAGCTTGAATTGTAGGTCTGCAAAATGTAATATTCGGAGAAATTATAACGGGTTTATAATTCACTAAAATTACTCCCAATAAGTGTCAGTTATATATTCTCTTGAAATAATATTTTGATTACACACTATGTCAAAAATAATCACTATTTTACACAAACTTTTAGCACAATGTAGAAAAAATTTCCAAACTGACAAAAGCTTGAAGTGTAGGTCTGAAAAATGTGACTCATAACCAGGGATAAATTATAACGGTTTTATCGTTAACTAAAATTACTCCCAATAAATGTTAGTTATATAAATGTCTCTTGAAATAATAATTTGATTACAAGCTATGTCAAAATTAATATTTTACACAACACTACGATAATAAAAAAAAAATTCCAAACTGAAAAAGCTTATATAGTGAGAAAAATTCAGTCATAAGAGAATTATAACGGTTTTTATCTTTAAAATAATACTCCCAATAAGTGTCAGCCATTTTAAGGTGATATATATATATATATATATATATATATATATATATATATAAATGTATCTTGAAATAATTGTTTGATTACACAGCATGTCAAAAATAATCAATATTTCACACGATCTTCTCGCACGATTACGGAAAATATTCCAAACTGACAAAAGCTTCAAGAGCAGGTCTGAAAAATGTGAGTCATAACCTGAGAGAAATCACCCACATCGTACCTGAGATCAGAGCTAAACTCAGTGATACCCTTCATTGAAAGAATCGGAATACCTAGATCCACTTCCATTTCTGTGATTTATTCGATGTACTTTTATGTTTTAGTGCGCACCATCCCTCTCGCAGGTTTTTGCTTGAAGATCCCAGTCACGAAAGTGTCTCCCCGTCCGCGCTACAATAAAAACCGCTGCTATCGCTCATATTCTTCTTCTGCTAAGCTGTGTCTTTCAGGGGAAGAAAGAATTCCATATTTGAATAAATTTTGCTGTTCTTTTTACCCATAAGCATCAGCTTATGTGTATTCCCAATGCATTTCCTGAAGTATCGTCATTTGACACAGATATTAAATTGCAAACAATAAGCTAGATTCTATTAATTGACGAGATTAGGTTTATTCATGTTAACTTAAGAAGTTAACATGAATTATGTTATGAATTATGCTTATTGTTTGCAACATATTAAGTTGCAAACAATAAGCGCAGATTCTATTAATTGACGAGATTAGGTTTATTCATGTTAACTTAAGAAGTTAACATGAATTATGTTATGAATTATGCTTATTGCTTGCAACATATTAAGTTGCAAACAATAAGCGCAGATTCTATTAATTGTCGAGATTAGGTTTATTCACGTTAACTTAAGAAGTTAATATGAATCATATTTAATTTGATGAATTATGCTTATTGTTTAACATGTTAAGTTGCAAACAATAAGAAGATCAATATGACGAGATTATTTATTCATTAAAAAGAAGAACATGAAATGTTAATGAATTATGTTATGAATATGCTATTGTTTGAACATATTAAGTAAACAATAAGCGCATATTTTTTAATTGAGAGATTATTTTCACAACTTACGTAGATAGATAACTTTTTACGAGTCTCAAGGGATGTTACTATTTTATATAACTAGCATTTAATCATATGACGGGATCAGTAAAATTTTTAATTTTTCAAAATTGTAAAGTAAACTATGAGGCAGGTATGTTTTTCGGCTGAGAGATATCTGGTACACACTCAATAATTTGTTTACCTTCATATCTTTTCTAAAGAATCCAGATACTGTGAATAAAGAAATTTAGATACACGTTGAATTCATTTAGTCAAATATAAAATGTCGAAAAAAGATACAATATAAAATTGCCTATTTAGTGTGGTTGAACGATATTTAAATTCAGATTTCCCTAAACTAAAAGTGTGTTAAATTTGAATTTAGTATTAACCCCTTCCGGTAAAATGACGAGTCTAGCTCGTCATTAGTTTTTCATTCCATACCGCACAATGACGAACTACACTCGTCATGCGATTAAAGTTACTGTTAAATATGATAATTTAGTTTAAAATTTCTAGTGTACTGAATTTGGCAACACTTTTATCACTTGTGAAAATCACAAGTCACTATTGCATATTGTTTACTTAGAATTTCTTGGTACAAGTCATTGCCAAATTAATGAGTCAGAATAAAAGAAAACCTACTAAGAAATGCCGTGTGTGTTACAAGAATCAAATTAAAGTGAGACTACTTGGCGGTGTAAACAATTAAGAATTCCTTTGCACTTTGTTTTGAAAAGTACCACTAGCTTGAAGACTATTATCTGTATACCTTATTAATGTTTTGCTTTGATATTTTCTTAATTTTACTGTTTCTGATATTATTTAACACTATGTAAAAAGTGGGTTTTAATTAAGAATATGTAAGAATTGTAAAATGAAACAAGTTTTTTAAATAAAAATTAAATGGTTATTTCATGCACAGTTTTCCATAATTAAATCATACCGGAAGGGTTTAAAATTAATCATGCTACCTTGAATCGAAATTCTCAGGAGAGTACATTATATCCCGAAAAGAGATACTCTTGATCTTCTAATAAAGGTGAAATATATACTTGTAAATGGTCTAATAATATTAAACCACTAGCATATAGCCCGTTATATGACGGGATCAGAAAATTTTTAATTTTCCAGAACTGTAAAGTACCCTATGAGGCTGGTAAAAAAAGGTTTGTTTTTTGGCTGAGAATTATCTGGTACACGGTCAATAACTTGTTTACCTTCATACTCTTTTAAAGTCTCCCGATACTATGAATGAATTTTAGATTTACGTTGAAATCATTTAGCAAACCTTGTGGTTATGTACAAAAAACTAACACACAAACGAACAAACTTCCTAATTTTCAAAGATATATAACTTAAAAGCTAGATATTTATTAGTCCGCGAAACAGACTCCTAGACGTTTATTAAAATAACTTGTTTTTAATACCGGTGATAAAATTTTCATTTCAACATAAAATAAACAATGATTAGATTTAAAATTATCACTTATGTAACTAATCTATTATTTAAGCCAAATATAAAACAAAATTATTTACGTAATACCTAAGTTCAGAGATTAAACGTATGGCAATAATGCAGACGGTATTTAAATAATTTAAAATAAGAAATGATTGCATGAGATGGTTAAAAGAATGACATCATAATTCTAGAAAAAATGTTATTTTTATATATTTATTATGTAATAAATTGATAAATTTAATCCCCTGCTCTTAACCGTAGAAAATAGGGCTTGAAATAATGGTATACTTTTTGCTGTGATATGAAGCATAATTATGCTAATTTATTTTAGAATCGGAATGACAGATTAAGAGAAGATAAACTTTACTCGCTTTGAAATTTGCTAACCCTAACTTATCGAGAATACAATATGGTTGCCTATATCTATTCCAGGTCCAACGGCTTCATAAATTCGAGGACAGACGGACAGATAACTTAGACTACTATTATACAGGGGATGAATCTCTAATATCATTGTTAGATATTTTGATACTAAGATGTTGATGCCAACTGCGTTTTGTAAATGATTTTATTCTAAACCGGAATGAGCACATTATTCTTACCAATGTAAGATATATTTCGTTTGGTAAATAACTAGGTATTAACTCAAATTTAACTCGTTAAATTTTTGCAAAACGAGTTATTAGCCGTATTGTTACTAAGATAAAAAGTACATGAAATTTAATACATTTATCTTAGCTATTACTCTTTGTGTAGAAGTAATTAATGTGTAATAATTAAAATCATATACATTTAGATTTACAATGAAAACTGTGTTTTCGTTATGGAAATAAGTTTATTTTTTAATATATATTTTGAATTTTGTTTACTTAAAAGATATCCGAAATGAATATGATACATAAATAAAAATAGTAGTTTTATCAATAAACAAAGTTAATACTTTATTTTAAAATTGTGGATTTAGTATCTTATATATCACCCATAGTATGACGTTATGTTTCACAGTTATTGTTATTAATATAACTTCCTTTATAATAATGGCACACAAAATAATGTATACATAAAAGCATGTATAACAGGATAAAATATATTTAATATCAAATTATTCGATAAAATTAATGGATAATTCCAATTAAATCAACTGACAAATATTTTTGTTATAATATTCTGATAACTTAATAATTTATTTAAAAAAATAACGGTATATTTGTAATTATTTTTGTATGCTAAAATGATTATTAATCAAATTAGTCTTTAACAGACAGTAAAAATGTTTGTCTCTAATGAGATAATTGAATATTGCAAGCTTGCATTAAATAACTTAACCATTCCGGCATGTGATTTGTGATGTATGTATCTTATTTCTTATTTTATAGGAATGAATAGATATTCATTAAGATATCCGCTGGAACTTTAAACCTTAATGGTTTGAATATGCTTCTACTAAAAGCTTATTGATACATAATATCAATGAATGGAGCCACAGTTTTTTGCCTTTCTGATAACATGAAATATTGAATAACATTTTCATTTTCACATTCCCTCCTTATCAGCTTATCGAGGCTTTATTATTCCCAGCTCTCTAACTTGCCTGTATGGGTGTATCTCTCTCCACTTATCTATAGAATAATATGAGGCCTTGTGACCACAAAGCCACACCAGAATTTCTCCCCCCGTTATTCTGCCCTCAGCGTATCCCTGAAGGGAGCTTGCATAATGGGACCAGGATCTTTGTTACATTATGCCCCACAGTACTTAGAGATGAATGAAGTTTGTTTGCAATTGATAACCAGCTGCGTTTTCTGTGTTCATCCAATGAAAATAGTAACTCTATGGAGAGTGGAAGGACTAAATTTCCAATGCAACAAATTTCCAAGAAAAATCCTTTTTTTAAGTAACAATAGCTTTCTATCTTGTAAGCCAGAATAAAGAATCTGTATATCAAATATGCTCTACTTTAAAATTAAATTGA
This sequence comes from Pardosa pseudoannulata, assembly GCA_032207245.1. Classification (NCBI taxonomy): domain Eukaryota; kingdom Metazoa; phylum Arthropoda; class Arachnida; order Araneae; family Lycosidae; genus Pardosa; species Pardosa pseudoannulata. The sequence goes on from CM063501.1 coordinate 17,977,526, forward strand.
CTTAAATTAACAATGTAAAAGTATTTTTAAGTTTCTCGTAAGTGAAATACAAAGATTTAGTCTTTTAAAAATGTAATAAATTTTTCATTAAACGTCATTTATGTATTCTGAATTCATACAATGAAAATAATAGCTCCACGAAAAGTGGAAGAGCTAAATTTCCAATGCAACAAATTTCCAAGAAAAATCCTTTTTTTAAGTAACAATATCTATCTATCTTGTATGCCATAATAAGGACTCTGTACATCAAGTATGCTGTATGTAAATTAAATTGATTAAAATTAACAAAGTAAATGCATTTTTGCGTTTTTTTTTGTCAGTGAAATACAACGATTTAGTCTTTTAAAAATGTATTAATTTTTTTTCATTAAACGACATTTATGTATTCTATGTTCATATAATGAAAATAGTAACTCTATGGAAAGTGGAAGGACTAAATTTCCAATGCAACAAATTTCAAGAAAAATCCTACTTTTAAGTAACAATAGCTATCTATCTGTTAACCAGAATAAAGAATTTGTACATCAAGTAAGCTCTATAAAATTAATTTGACTTAAAACGTGAATGTATTTTACGTTTTTTCTTTTTTGTCAGTAAAATATAAATATTTAGTCTTTTAAATATGTAATAATTTTCTCATTAAACGTCATTTATGTATTCTGTGTTTATCCAGTGAAAATAGTAGCTCCATGAAAAGTGGAAAGACTAAATTCCCAATGCAACAAATTTCTGAGAATCCTTTTAAATAACAATAGTTTTTTATTTTGTAAGCCAGAATAAAGAATTTGTACATCAAGTATGCTATATTTTAAAATTAAATTGACGTGATAACAATGTAAACGTATTTTGCATCTAGAGTGAAATACAAAGATTTAGTCTTTTCATTGTGTAATATTCCATTAATGTCAATATTTGTATAGTTAACTATTTTTATCTACAAAATTTATAAAATCTTAAATTTTTGTTTTTCAAGTCATTCCTTCAAAAATACGTATATCTGATTTAATCGGAGTCCTAAATTCAAATCCAAATCCAAACATTAATATATATACTTTGAAATCGATTATAAAGTAATCTATAGTTTTTAAGTTTTTGGTTTTGAAACAAAAAGTGAAGAAAAATGATTTCGAGTCATTTAAATAAAATAATGTATATTTTTTCTGGTAAGTATTTTGATTTGGCTTAAAAATAAATTAATTTTTGCTTAATGATGACTAGTTAAACAAGAATCTACTGATAAAGTGATTCTTAATGCAAATACGAATGACTTAAATAACAAGTTAAGTTTGCTCGACAGTTAGACACAAATATTTATAAATTGATTCCAAATGCTACAAAACTTTGGCTTAGAACACAATGGTCAATTTTTTTCTCGATGATGGCATTAGGACACGATTATAAGCGAAACCGATGCTACAAAATCCATGATAAGGATACGAACTCACTCAGTAATTAATTGAAGTACAGTCTAGTTCATCCATACAACTCTGAAAGCATTAGACACCGATTATCAAGTATGATTATTCCTTTTGATTTCAATTCCCAACAATTCATACCTAGTACAGTCAAGTTATTTTGTATACTCAATTTGAATAAGAAACTCTTTTACAGTACTACCATAGAATATATATAAGAAAAAAAGTAGATATCAGTTCAGAGAATTAAATGTATGACTTATTATATAAAACGTTCTCGCTTACTTTTACAATGCTTTCTCTGGTACACAGTAATAAAAACCAACTAGCTGTAATATCAGGTTTGCGATTAGTAATAAAATAAATAAATTTTAGTTTTTAATGGACACTGATAAATTGTCTAATATAAAAATGATTCATATGTATTATTTTGTTTAAAATTGTGACTTTTACTGGTAAAAAGAAACTGTAATATATATATAATATATCTATATTATATATATATAATATATATATTTTATTTTCCATAAATAACGTTGTTAGATTATCTATCATTTGTTGTACTTATGTATTTTTGTATTTGGTAATTCCATATTTTTCTCTTTGGTCTATTGTTATTCTATAGATGTTGTTAACATAAAACAGTTTCAATGGATGTGATCCACAATTTTATTAACACACTAATTTTACATTTTTTCTAATAAGTAGGTTTTTATAGTTTATATATATAATATATATATAATATATTATATTTATATGTAATATATATACTATATATATATATATAAATATATGTATAATATATTATAAATATATATATATATATATATATATATATATATATATATATAATTATATATATATATATATAAAGATATATATTATTGATATAGATCTATAAAATATTATTATTAAAAATGAGTTTTTTTTAAAAAAATACATAAAATAATGTTCAAAAATTCCTTTATAATGTAATACTAAACAAAATAAACACAACGAAAAAAAGTAATAGAAGTTGATCTAAGGTCTATATGTATTTTACTGTTGGTTTAAACATATAAAAATAAAAATCGAATTTTTTAATACTTAATATATGTTTTAAAACGTTTTCACTGCGAAAAAAGTCAACATAGTTATGGCAAAACCTCATGGTTTAAGGGCGGCATTTTGGAGGAAATGGCATCGCTCCTTCATAGGAAGACGTTCATTAGAAGACCCCGGTCACGTAAATGTCTCTGGAAAGCACAACAGTCTTCGAAACCTCCTATCATTCATCATTCAAGTGAGATCATGTCTTGGAGGGGAACGGTAATCCATACTTGAATAAATATTCTCACCCCAAGCATAACATAAAATATTTTCAGTTTGGCCTGCTGCAGACTGAAAAGTGGATCCCCAGAGATCGAAAATAAGTGGAAAGGTAACTGTTCACGAAAAAGCTCGCTTTTTCTATGTTTCTGTTGTGGATTAAGGTTGAGCAAAAATGTAGTGGATGGGAAAACCGATTAAAAAAATAAAGAAAACATCACATTTTTCTTATACCACAAAGGAACTAAACTACAATGGGATCGGTAAATCCGTTATCAAGGTGAACCTGTAGACAGAATTCAAGACACTTGCTTTAATAAATCTTACATGCAGTCATATTAAGTATTCTATTTTAATGAAAATTTAGCATATAAATTAATGTTATAATTCGTAAACTCCTTTTATATTACATCAGTTCTTCAAATTGTAAGTGATGGAATTCAACTGTGAGTAAATCAAAAAATTTTTACATAGAGAAGTTGTTCTAACACTTGTATTTCAAAAACTTTAACGAAAAAGTTTTAATATACCTTTTTTTATTTATTTCTGTTAAGAATTAAATGAAGTAGGTGTAATATGTAATGTAGTTCATGTAAATTAAATGGAAATTAAAATATGTAGGAGGCTTTAAATTATAATAAAGTTTAAAATAGGCTTAAAATTTTATGCCATAAAAGATAAAGAATACAAACGCAACAGAGATTTTGTTGTTAAGGTAAATGATTGTCTAAAGATACTTACTTCAATGACTATTACACGAAATTACACTAAAAGTTCTGTTTTTTTTAATTCAATCGAAAACGGAATAATATGATTCAAAAGACCTTTTATATTTCTTCAGTCACATGAATTGTAACTGTTGTAACAATTGTGAATAAACAAATACTTTTTCTTGAAGCAGTGCTTCTAGGATTTGTATCTAAAAAATGCGTTTAAGTATGACTCATTATCTATATATTTTGTTGTTATCTTAAACAATTTTAATATACAATGTAGAGGATGGAAAATCAATTAAAATACATAGGAATCATCAAATGCTATCTGATATATTAAGAACATGAATACAAAAGCAACAATGAAACCGTTATTAAGGTAAATAAGTGCACTAACCAGAAGATACTTGCTTTAATGACTGTTGCGTGAAGTTAAATCGAATATTTTTATTAAATTCAATCTGAAAAGGAATATTATGATTCAAAAAATAATTTTATATTCCATAAGTTTGCACAAAGTGTAACCAATAGAAGGAAATTGTAAATGAATTAATCATTTTCTTGAAAAACTTTCTAAGAGTAATAAGTATTTAAAAAAACTTTTACATATACTTCTCTAATCATTTCTATTGTCAATTAACCCCTTCCGGTATGATTTAATAATGAAAAACTGTGCATGAAATAACCATTTAATTTTTATTTAAAAAACTTGTTTCATTTTACAATTCTTACATATTCTTAATTAAAATCCACTTTTTACATAGTGTTAAATAATATCAGAAACAGTAAAATTAAGAAAATATCAAAGCAAAACATTAATAAGGTATACAGATAATAGTCTTCAAGCTAGTGGTACTTTTTAAAACAAAGTGCAAAGGAATTCTTAATTGTTTACACCGCCAAGTAGTCTCACTTTTAATTTGATTCTTGTAACACACACGGCATTTCTTAGTAGGTTTTCTTTTATTCTGACTCATTAATTTGGCAATGACTTGTACCAAGAAATTCTAAGTAAACAATATGCAATAGTGACTCGTGGTTTTCACAAGTGATAAAAGTGTTGCCAAATTCAGTACACTAGAAATTTTAAACTAAATTAATTATCATATTTAACAGTAACTTTAATCGCATGACGAGTGTAGCTCGTCATTGTGCGGTATGGAATGAAAAACTAATGACGAGCTAGACTCGTCATTTTACCGGAAGGGGTTAACACAAAGCCAAAATGTAGTAGATGGGGAAATGCATTAAAATAAACAATAGACTTTAAATATTATGTGATACTTTAAAAGAACAACTGATAAGTCATTAAAGTAAACCGTACCACAAAAATGGAAATACTTGCTTTAATGACTGTCATAATACAATAAACTAAAAATGCGGCTTTTTAGAATTTTTTTTATAGATTTTAACTTAGAAAATACGTTAAAATTACGAAAAAAAGCTTTCATTATATCTGCCATTTAGATGAATTGAAGGAGTATGGAAATCAAAATTATTTCTCAACGACTAAGATTTATTTTAAAATGTGTATTCTAAAAAGAAATATGTTGTATACTTTCCTAAGTAAGCAATCAAACATTTAAATAAAAAATGTATGTGTATTAGAAATAAAAGTAAAATGCTTTCAACTCTAGGTTCTTGGGAAATAGAAATGTATGAGTTACGAATTATATTGAATTTCAGCCATTAAATTATTTTATGAGGCTTATTTCATTAGTCCAAATTTTGTTTTCCTCTGCAGATAGTATAGAAAATAAAGTTGAATTATTTTTTAAATTATGATAAAGTTTAGAATTTTTTTAAAAAGTTATAAGATGCGATGTATTTCTCAAACTTTATCAGTTTCTATACCGTTCAAAATTCCAAAAACTAATATGAGAAAAAATAAAATAATAAATAATTTTCCTAATTCTAAGTAAGTTTGGAAAAACAATATATGTGTCAAAAATTATTTGATTTTTCAATTATAAAATTAAGTTATTTTACGATACAAATTGCAGTGCAATGAAATCTTTTCTCATCATATAGTTCTAAATATATTATTTTAACTTAATTTAGAACCAATACAAAATTTTTCAAAAAAATGTCAAAATGTAAAATGAATTATTTTCTTTAATGAGTTTCATAAAATCAGTTGTAATTCTTCAATATCTTTATTCCTTAAAATTCTAAATCTGACCTATGTAATATCATAAAACAAAAAAAACCTTAAAAATATGTGCTTAAATCTAGTTACCTTGCTGTAATCAAGCTCGAACTGTAACATAAATAATAAAAATATTTTACAGAAATCACTACAGTAAAATACTAATTTTATTACCACATATGTTTACATTAGGTTTTACATAAAATTTATTTTAGTTAAAAATATAAAATACTCTAAAATCGGTTTCAGTTTATCTCAAAAATTCTCAAGTTTTTATTCATAAAAATTTAATTTGTTTAAACTTATCAACAACAGCTAAAAAATAAATTTGTTAAGCAAATATATCATCTTACAAAGAAATTTTAAATCAAAAATTAAGAAAAATTATTTTATAAATTCAGATCTGTTATGTTTAAAAGAAAATGATTCAAACAATTCTAACCGATGATGTCTTCAAAGCATTGTCAAGTAAAATTTTCGACCAAAACGTTCCAAAAATGGATGTAATGTACATTTCTGCAGTGTTTTTCCTCTATGAATTTTGAGGTATGAAGGTCAGGTCGATTGATTAGGAACTGCACACCTACTCTCTGAGGCACAAAGACGTTAATAGCTTTTCATGGCTTTGTAAATCTCTATTTCGAAGTATTTCTTTTGCGGTAACAGATGTATCTCTAATTACACCACTTAAATAGCTTGGATGACTTTCGTAAAAAAGATAGAAATCATTCTCTCTAAGAATATTTTATTTGTACTTTAGAACCCATTATTTCTTATGGGATGATCTTCGAGACTTGACGAGCTTTATGTGTATTAAAAATTAATAATCTATAATGTCTATTTATATATCTATTTATAACCGAAGTAAACAGTAACGAGGGTGGGTTTTCCCGTATTCCAATCTAGTCGACAAAGGGTGCAGTAAAAAATCATAAAACACTTTGGTCACTCACACAATGAAACTTTAGCGTATTTTAGAATTTTTTTTTGTATATTTAGAATAAATGGATAAATAATTTTATCATTATAAAAATATGATGTTTTAGAAGTGTATTACCTCAAATTATTTCTCAACGATTAAGTTTTAATAAAATTTGTGTTCTAAAAGGAAATGTCTGTTATGTATTTCTTTAAGTAACAAATAAAACTTACGTGTGTTATAAACAATTGTAAAGTGCTTTTAAAACTAGATTCCTGGGAAATATAAATGTATGAGCTACAAATGATATAAAATATCAGCAGTTAAATTAATTATTTTATGAGGATTATTTCATTAGTCCAAATTTTGTTTTTCTCTGTAGATAGTATAGAAAATATAGTTTAAATTAGTTTTTAAATTATGATAAAAATTCTGAAAATTTTTCCAAAAGTTACCATAAGATGCTACCTATTTCTCAAAATTTATTAGTTTCTATACCGTTCAAAATTCTTAAAAATAATGTATTGAGAAAAAGGAAAATAATTTCTAATTTTCCTAACTCTATGTAAGTTTGGAAAAACAATATATGAGTCAAAAATAACATGATTTTCAGTTATACAATTAAGTTATTTTACGATACAAATTGCAGTGTAATAAAATCCTTGATCTTCATATAATTTTATTTTCATTTAATTTAGAACCAATAATTTTTTTTCAAAAAATTGCAAAACATAAAACTAGTTTTTCTTAAATCTTAAATGATCTATTTAATTAAATCTTTATATCTGGTTTAATTTCATAAAACAAAAGAAAATAATGTGTTTCTAGTTATGTGTAATCAACCTTGAAATATAATAGAATAAAAACCATTTTGGAGCAGTAAAATTCAGTTACAGTAGAATGATAATTTCATTAAAACATATCGTTTTAATAGCTTTTATATATATGTTTTCATATAAGTTTATTTTAATGCAAAAAAGAATTTTAAAAACTCTAAAATCGATTCCAGTTTATCTCACAAAAATTTTAAGTTTTTTATTCATTGAAAACTCTTAAATTACCCTCGCGTGCTTAAACGCTTCATCAACAGACAGCTTCATAAACCAGTAAAGTTTGTTAAGCCCCAGATATATCATCTTGACAACGGAATTTTAAACTTTCAAAGGTCTGTCTACTAGAAAATATTATTTTAATGAAATTCAGACTACTGCCCTTCAGTGTTTTAAACGTTTTAATGTAATAAACTTAAATTTCTAAACACTTATAAGGCAATATGCATATTTTACTAGAACTGCATTATCCTTTATTAATCATTTACTTTTTGAGAAACTACCAATGTATTATAAAAGAACTTTCCTTTTAATCTTATATTAGCTTTACGTCCTAACTATTTAAAATAAAGTGAAATATTCTCGAAGCATTATATTAAGTATTAGATAATAGTGCATATATTACGATATTATTTAAAATAGAAATTGTAATTTCACATGAGTTAATGTCATATTAATTGCATGAAGATTTTCTAGATTTCATTGAATACAATATTATATTGAATAGAATAGTATATTATCAATTTTATATATATTTCGGAATTACTTAAAATTTTAACTCTCCTCTGTGTCTCAATTATTTGTTCTCAACTCTATTATTATTTGACAAAAAGTGTACTCTTATGTATAGAATGTTTTAAATATTATTCAACTTATTTCTTTATTTGAAGTAAATAAAAGTTTTAGTGTAAAGAGTATTATTGCACAAATTAAACATTTTCTGTAATTAAAATTGATATATTCATGCAATTCAAACCAGATTAAGTGCATTTCATATTGCATGAAAATTTTTTCTCTCTTTTATTATGTTATAAATATATAAAAAAAAAAAAAAAAAGAAAACACTTATTTGTGTTGCTGGTGTTGTGCTCTTTAAAAAAAAGAAAATTATTCATAAGTATATAGAAAAATATTTTAATTCATTGTAATTTTTTGTGCTGCATAAAGAATTACTTCATATTACACAGCATAATTTTCAATTAGAAATATATGTTGTTTTACTCTATAACAAAACCTTTGTTAACATAACATATATTTCTATTTAATTATAAATGACTAATTTTAAGCAATAATATCATAAATATAATCGATACAATACCAAGAATAAGAATGCATTGGTTATTCCTTTACTAATTAATAGAAAATAATTTATTTCCTTTTCATAATAACACAGAACTAATATTCAGTTACGATTATATGTTATGTTACACAAGAAAAAAGTTTGTATTCGACCCAAAGAAAATTATATTTCTATTTAATTATAAATGACTAATTTTTAAGTAATAAAATCAGCATAAATTAAGAAAGTAGATACAATACTAAAAGATAATATATTGATCATTCCTTCACATATTAATAGAAAAATAATTTATAGTTTTCATATGTATTGTGCTGTTTAAACACTTGCTTTTGTTTTAAATTCTATTGTGCTGTATACCCATTCGCTGTTCATAATAACACAACATCAATCTTGAAGTATTGAATTTCGTTCTCATCTTTTATTGAAATTTAATGTGGCGGACATTAGGAAAACCGTAAAAAATATCTTCAATAAACTTGTCATCCTAAAATCCTTTTAATGGTGGCGGGGTCGATTTTCGAACCCCGTTTCCACAACCACTGGGATTTTTAGAAGCAAGACTTGCGTACAATTTTTTTTAGATGCCGTTATCGATTTTAGCATAAGGAAAAAAAACCGCGCTTATGTGGAAAAAAGAATATTTATGTTTACTTCAAATATTCTATATTCAGAAATTTTACAGTTGTAAGTCAAATAAAACTCTAACGTTAGTATCTGGAATGCCAGAAGAATAATATTGCTGGATATTGTTTTAACATATCGTGTATGTCAAAACGGATAAAAGAACTTGCTAAAAATTTCAGAAAATACATAAAATGTCAGGTCTAGAAAGAAGATTTAGAATGTTAAGTGTACTTAGGAAGTAAAGAATACGAATTTTAGGAATAAATATTTTTCCCTGATTTCTGACATAGCATTCCATTTTTTAAGTAGTATTACATTAAAAATTTTATTGGAAGTTAAGGACTTTGATAGATAGTTATATTCAATATCTTGTTTTTTTAAATATTGTTTTATTACATTTACAAAATAAACTTCGAAATTTTAATATAGGGCTTTCTTTCTAAAGAAAATAATTGAAACTAGTATAAATCATTTCATAATATAAACTGCAAAGGAATAGCCTGTCAATAACGTTATGTAAAATAATTTATTTCATATATTGCTAATAATTAACGCTTAATAACTGTAGAAAATTACGTTAAATGACGTTTAATAACGTTTAATAATGTAGAAAAACGTTTTAATAATTTGTAGTTCAAACCGAGCTGTCACTCCTGTTACAGTTTTGGTCCATGTGAACTTAACTTCAATAATTCCCAGAATCAATCATTTATCTCTCAACTACAAAATATCCTCTCATGTTTGTGACTAATCACCACCTATCACCCTTTTCTATTTAAAAAATATCTTACAAGAAGATTAGGGAATTATAGGATTTGCAAAACCGAATGAAAGACTGATTGGAAAAAGACTACAGAAGTTTGCAAAAAGTTACAATATATATAATTTCACTTTAACCCCTTCCGGTGCGATTTAATAATGAAAAACTGTGCATGAAGTAACAATTTATTTTTTATTTAAAAAACTTGTTTCATTTTACAATTGTTACATATTCTTAATTAAAATCCACTTTTTACATAGTGTTAAATAATACCAGAAACGGTAAAATTAAGAAAATATCAAAGCAAAACATTAATAAGGTATACAGATAATAGTCTTCAAGCTAGTGGTACTTTTCAAAACAAAGTGCAAAGGAATTCTGAATTGTTTACACCGCCAGGGAGTTTCACTTCTAATTTGATTCTTGTAACACACACGGCATTTCTTAGTAGGTTTTCTTTTATTCTGATTCATCAAATTGGCAGTGACTTGTATCAAGAAATTCTAAGTAAACAATATGCAATAGTGACTTGTGATTTCCACAAGTAACAAAAGTGTTGCCAAGTTCAGTACACTAGAAATTTTAAACTAAATTATCATATTTAACAGTAACTTTAAAACTAAGGACGAGCTAGACTCGTCATTTTACCGGAAGGGGTTAAGTAATAGCTTATAATTAATTAAAATAGTACTACAATGTAAATACATTCATTTTTAAATTTTTGAAAAAAAAATTTTAATACATGCATTTAGAGTACTTTAAGTAACATAACGAAATTTATCTAAAACTCTAAGTCATCAAGGAAACAAGCATGTATTCAAAATAGTTCGGACTCATTAATATCAATCTTAGGAACATTACATTTTACCGCAGATTACATTTTTATAAAATTCGATTGTACATCATCAGAAAGTACTCACAAAATTAGTCACTGAGGTACGAATTTAAACACTTTTGTGCGTTTAACATTACTTTTGTACTTTGATATTGAATCTATTAGGTTGTACAGAAAATAATCATGTCATTTACATGGTGTGAAGGTGTAGTAGCTAAGTTGGTAAAAGCAACAAAGAAATTATTAACGCCAGAAAGTATTAACAATTTCAAATATATCACAATGAAAGGGAACTCACTGTTAAAAATAGTCTTTTTCGCGGTTAACCCTTTCCGGTAAAATGACGAGTCTAGCTCGTCATTAGTTTTTCATTCCATACCGCAAAATAACGAGCTACACTCGTCATGCGATTAAAGTTACTACTAAATATGATAATTTTGTTTAAAATTTCTAGTGTACTGAATTTGGTAATACTTTTATCACCTGTGAAAATCACAAGTCACTATTGCATATTGTTTACTTAGAATTTCTTGGTAAAGTCATTGCCAAATTAATGAGTCAGAATAAAAGAAAATCTACTAAGAAATGCCGTGTGTGTTACAAGAATCAAATTAAAAGTGAGACTACTTGGCGGTGTAAACAATTAAGAATTCCTTTGCACTTTGTTTTGAAAAGTACCACTAGCTTGAAGACTATTATCAGTATACCTTATTAATGTTTTGCTTTGATATTTTCTTAATTTTACTGTTTCTGATATTATTTAACACTATGTAAAAAGTGTACTTTAATTAAGAATATGTGAGAATTGTAAAATGAAACAAGTTTTTAAAATAAAAATTAAAATGAGAAGAAATTCACTGTTGAAGAATATTCTTTTTCGGTGGGTTAACAGCAATCCAAGATCTCGTTGCAGATTTCAAATCATTGAGAGTCTATATTATGACGTTGTAACTGTTTGTATTGCTGAAATGGAGTAAGAAAGTATTAAAAGTTTCAATATTCTCCATTCTTGTGAAACTTTGTTGACTACTTTAAAGGTGTCCTCCTCTCCTACAAAAGGAATCGTATATGGACTTACAACTAAGAACAATTGGAACAAAACAGAGAAAATCCCAGCTCCTTCATTACTAGATTGATCTATCTGTGAATCGTCAGCATAAAAAGTCAACGATTTTTGCTGAGAACATCAGAAATACATAGTTTTCAATGTGAGCAGTGGTATCTCAGTCGGCAAAATCAACGATCTCGTAGCTGGAGAGTTGCCGGTTCGGAACCCGAGAAGGCTTTAGATCCGCCATGTTCTTTAAAGGTGACTGGGGCACGTAAAATATGTTCGTGGTCACAATGTCCTCCAATTTCTCATTGAATAGAGGTATTCCTCTGGAGGTGGTAGGCCAAACCTCTGGGTCTTCTGCTTGGTCCCTGCTTCAAACTTACGAGGACCCACTTGAGCATAAGTCGTACTTTCATCCTTGTTCTGTTCGTTAAAAACGAAAGACACACCCCTTTTCTTTAATATGAGTATCCTCCGACACAATCGTACTTGGTTTGACCAAGTGGCATAAGACAACAACAAAAACAACACACTGTACATACGTGGACAAATTGAAACATTATAAGATGCACAGTAGAGAATATAACTAACAAAACTACCTTTTATTATACTTTATGAGTTTTAAAATGTTGAAAAATGTTGATGATAACCCAATAAGCAAATTTTACGGATATCTTTTGTAAAACTAATTGTGGGGTAATTGGAAGGAAAGCTCGCAGATATTAATAAAACTTCATAAAATCTTTCAAAGAATGAAAAGCTGCAAACCCATTTGAGTGGAACACTAGTGGAATGTAAAATATTCCTCCCTGATCAATGAGGCTAATTTAATAAAAAAATAAATTCGCTCTACAGTTTAAGAGGAGGCTCAGAAAAGAGTCAAATCATAAAACTTAGAACAATACCTTTTTTAAATTTAAACAAAGTATTTTAATGTATTTTCATGCTTAATCCTATTAAGCGACTTCCTACTTTATTAAACAATACACGTACGACGCTACTTTAATTTTCATAATTCCTAAAATAATTGATGCTATAGCAAACAATATCTCCGGTCACAGGTGCTAAAGTATTAAAATTAAATAAATATGTATAATTTTAAACATAATTTATATTCAAGGAAATCTAGAAAAATTCTTTTTTGGGGATTGTTAGCGAATTTCCCCCAGCTCTTAAAGATATGCGATAGCAGAGGTAATTTAATTAAAACACAGAGACCCATAAAATGTTCATTCAGCTCAAAATGCCGGAATTTCAAAGCAATTGTTTCCCTCTAGGAATAATAGACTGTGCACCTTCTGTCGGGAAAAGAAAAGAAATTTTAACCTGTTCTCCCTGAGGAACTGGTCAAACAGTCATAAAAGAAGCCATTTACTTCAGAAATTGGCAATAAGGAGAGAAAAACGAGATGAAAATGAATGCTCCCGATGGAGAGAGATAAGTCAATTGAGAAAACTTTATTAATAAATAATTTTTCTAAAGTTTGTCGATAAAGCTGATATTCAATACCCGTCAATGAAACTTCTTATCTAATGTGGAGTAAATGAGTAAATGTTATTTAAATTAATATATAAACTAGATATATATTCATAATTTCAATAAGAAAATACAAGTTTTCCGTTTAAGAAAGAATGTATAAATAAGGATATACATTAAAATTTAACAATAAATTCATATATA
>CM063501.1:17996112-18006112 GCA_032207245.1 Pardosa pseudoannulata
TATATATGTATACATATATACATATATATATACATATATACATATATATATACATATATACATATATATACATATATATATATACATACATATATATATACATATATATATATACATATATATATATACATATATATATACATATATATATATACATATATATATATACATATATATATATACATATATATATATACATATATATATATATATATATATATATATATATATATATATATATATATATATATATATATATATATATATATAATATATATATATATATATATATATATATATATATATATATATATATATATACAAATTTCATCTTTATAGTATTAAAACCTTCAAATTATTATACAAATTATACATTTACTTATACAATGTTTAGAGATAATATAATAAAAATAATTTCCTTTTCGACAACAATAACATCAAGTATTCTATTACGTCAAAAAAAATTATAAATCATTTGGGTAGAGAAAATATTTTCATTAAAATCTAATTTTTGTGTGTAGTTCAGACTAATACATGCTCTTTCCTGTGTTATACATATCTACATAGACACAAATAGTTTTTATCTCTTTATTCTTCTAATGATTTTTTTTTATTTTGGAATTAAAATTTTTTTTTTCTCAATTAACCTATGAATCTATCTATTCGTCCCCTCTCTCTCTCTCTATGCATGCATGCATGCACACACACATGTATATATATATATATATATATATATATATATAATGTGGCTGGATGGGTAATTAATAATAGAGAAAATATAAAAAATATTAGTAAAATGCTTCCTGATCGGTTTAGTCCATTTTTCCGAAATATAGTCAATTGAAGTTCTTCTTAAATACTTATTGGTATGGTTCATTATGTATTATTTTTTACTTAACCACTTTACAAATCTTTTAAAAGTTAGAAGTAAACTGTATAATGCTATTTGTAATTTAGAATGTTTGTAATCTAGATTAAAGAAATAAAAAATCATAACTTAGTTATCAGAAAGATGGGATGAAGTAATCTTATATTTCTTGTTATAAAATCTGAAACACTGTTATGAAAATATCCCAATCTCACCAAAAGAAAAAGTTAAAAAACATAAATCGGTAGCTAAAATGTCTTGCGAGCTGCGAATTTATGAATACCTTGAGAAAAATAATTGTAAGCAAAATTTAAAATTGTGGAAAATAAATTTTTTTGCCATATATTTCGTTGGCTGAATCAAGTCCTATTAGATAACATAATCCCACAGAAAGTCCTATGATTTTTAAATACAATACACATTAAATTTAATGTAGCCTAGTAAGGCAAAATTCACCAAAGAACTTCAGTATTATGTCAAACTAGAATAAGTAATGCATTTTATATTTGTATTAGAATTTTACATTGTAATAAAAGGTATTTTAAGAATTAGTAGCAGTAAAAAAAATCAAGGACATATATAATTTTTCCATTTGTTTGCCAAATTAAGTCAAATATGAAGAAACGTTCCAGATGTATAAAAGGTGTTACTAAAGATTCGAATGTGCTGAAAAATATTTAAATTTTTTTATTGTTTTAAATACGACCTTGATACGTAGTTCATGTAATGAGGAGTCTAAAAGAATACTAGAGTATGAAACCAAGCTATCACAGCAGGATACTGCTACAGCTTAATGATAAAACTACAGTAGTTTTATTTATTGAAAGACCTCTTGAATCACGGAATAAATCAGAAGAAATTATTTGCAGTGCGTGAATTTTTCGAGGTTAGGAGTGTGTCGGAGTTATAGAAGCAGATAATGTCATGTGACAACTGTCCTTACACTTCCGCCTCTCCGTGACCCCCTCTCTTCTACATAGACGATAATTACAGACAAGGGGCACAAAATCTTTTTCATCTATCTTGCAATTTAAAAAATGTGAAAGAAGATAAGAACCCTTTGGTAGCAACTTGTGAATCATGATCAGACAAGACATATGTACATTTCTACTATAAAACTGATGTAAAACGTGCAATGAGTTTAAATTACATATACATATATATATATATATATATATATATATATATATATATATATATATATATATATATATATATATATATATATATATATATATATATATATAAATGTCAGGTCTAAAAAAGGGGTAGTTGGAAATTACGTGAGTTAAGAGCGATTTTAAAAAGGGAACTCTTTTATAATAAAATAAATGAAAAAGACCCATGCTCGCGTAAGATTTTAGGATAATCCGGTTCCGGTGGAAGTATTTTTGAACTATTTGATGAACTTTCAAACAGGTAAGTTTCAGTTAGCACGTGGATATTAACTGTCAACACCATTTCCACGCTTAACTGCGCCGCGATTAATGAAAATGGCACAGGTTTTGGAGGTTTAATAAACTTATTGTTATCAAGAAAGACTTTTCCGTTCGCCTTAATTCTACACCACGATAAACATCTCTCTCTCTCTGTGTGTGTGATTGTTCCTAGTTTTGCTATGCATTTTATGAATTAACCTTCATGAACTGTTATACTGTATTTCAGTTTGACTATGGGAAGAATATAGAAGATTTAAAATAATGTAGCTTAAAGTTTACTTTTGTTATTTAATTTAATGTATTTTTATTTGACATATTTTGCTCATATTATTGTCACTATGTGTTTTCAAGTAAATTTCATCTGTTGGTAGGATTAACGCCACGGTTATTTTCAAAATTAAACTATTTTATAGCAACTTTTTTGTACTTAAAACTTTTAATTTTGTAGATAGATTTATGCTCGTTAAATAATCTCACGGAAACGTAGATAATTTTTCGCTATTTGAATGCAAGAAAAATACACGAAATGTAGACAAAATACACTCATGTCCATAAATTAAGGATAATGAAGTTCAGGCAATGAAAGAGACAAAAGCAAAACAAATTTGACTTATTTGTAAAGTCTATTTATTAAACAAAAGGTAAAGAGCAAAAAAGATGCTATATGTTTGACATAATTAATAAAAATTGCGATTTTTACTCCCTGGAGCAAATTTCAAAAAAGAACCTAATTACAGAAAACAGTAAAACATGGTTAGTATGATGGTTAATACGGAGTATGTCTCCCGGACGATGCAATACAAGCGTTACAACGCCTACGCATGCTGAGTATCAGATTATCAATCTGATCTTGGGGAAAATTACACCACTCATCAAGCAATGCCCTCCGAAGTTCCGATAGACAGTTGGGAGGGGGTTGACGGGCTGCAATTCGTCGGCCAAGCATGTCCCACACATGCTCTATTGGATTCAAGTCCGGTGAGTATGCTGGCCAATCCATACAGGTGATATCCTCCGATTGAAGGCATTCGTCTACAATGTTTGCACGGTGAGGTCGGGCGTTGTATCCATATACAGAAATTCAGGACCCATGGCGCCCCGAAACAAACGTACATGTTGTTCCAGAATGACAGCTTGATAGATGTGGCCTGTCATCGTTACACTCTAAACATGCAGGTCAGTTCTGGAACCAAGAATGATTCCTCCCCAAACGAGCCATCCTGTACCACCGTAACGGTGTCGTTCAATGGTGTTCTCTTGGTGGTAACGGGTACCTGGGTCTCTCCATATGAAAGTCGGGCGAGAGTCAGAATGTAAACTGAACCTGCAGCCTCTACAACCTCTCGCCCAGCATAATCGCAGGCGACAGTGAGTTGCGGTAAGAGGAACACATCTGACAGGCCTACGAGCATATAGACCAATGTTCCCTAAGCGTCTGTACATGGTCTGCCTTGAAACTGTCGTACCGGTAGCTGAAGAGAGCTGACGAGACAGGTCTGATGCTGTGCTCAGTCTGCTTCTTTTGGCAGTAACTGCCAAATACCGGTCATCATTCGGCGTAGTAACTCGGGGGCGACCTGTGCTGTAACATCTACTCACGTTACCATCATGTTTGAATCGTTGCCAAAACCTGGAGATGACACTCTGGGCGATTCCAAGTTCCTCGGATACTTCCAGCTGGGTACGTCCACATTCCAGTCGTCCAATAATTCTACCACGTAAAAACTCATCCAAATGCTTCCTTTGTGCCATAACTATGCGGTTATTGCACTGAAAGGCTTTTAAAGCGCTTGTGAACAATTTTACTTCTTTGCTACCATTCCTTATATACCCCTTTCATACACTCTCGTCATTGTGACGTACTATCCGCGCCATCTGGTGGTTTCCTGCAATTTGCATATTCTTCTTCAAGATGTGTGTGATAATTCTACAGGTGAAATTTTTATTTTAGAGCTCAATTTCTGTGTGATTCTGAATTATCATTAATTTATGGACATGAGTGTATAACATTGTTTAGAGTCAAGTTTAGTATTTATAGCCAGCAACAATGATATTCAATTGTACATTTATTTTTGAGTTCTGATGAATGAATGCAAATTCTCTCATGGAGAATATATTTTAAGTACTTCTGTATATATTTTCATTGGATTAAACATCTGTTGAATAATAAAATTTGATGGTAAATTATCTGACGTTTAGTCTTTAAGACTTAAAAATACGCTAATTTTGTTATTTTCTAAATTTCTCAAGGTCGATATATATTTAAGGTTTCGTTTGTATTGTCAGCACACTATTAATTTGGTTTTTGAAAGATAATCAATGTTTTTCAGTACTAGTTTTCAATTGCAGTTTTCTTTTATCCTTGTAACTTTATTCTTGAACTTAAAAATTTATCAAAAATAAAAAACAACGTAATTTCTAAATAGAATATAGATAAAACATTGGTTTTGCAAAAATGTTAAGACATGTACTTACGAACCATTTGCAATGAATTGTAATTAAATTAAAAACTTAAATAAAATAAAATAAAATTAAACTGAAATAAATTATAACTAAATTAAATTAAATTTATAACTAAATTAAATTAAATTATTTTTAATTTAATTTAATTCTAACTAATTAAATTAGACATTGATTTTGCAAAAAGGTCAAGACATGTACTTACGAACCATTTGCAATGAATTGTAATTAAATTATAAATGTTACGAAAATAAAATAAAATAAAATTCGATTAAATTAATTTATAACTAAATTAAATTAGTCATAATTTATTTAATTATAACTAATTAGATTAGACTTTGGTTTTGCAAAAAGTGCAAGACATGTACTTACGAACAAAAGGCAATAAACTGTAATTAAATTAAAATTTTATTAAAATTAAATTAAATTATTTTTAACTAAGTTAAATTATAACTAAATTAAATTATATTAGTTATAATTTTATTTAACTATAACTAATTAGATTAGACATTGGTTTTGCAAAAAGGTCAAGACATGTACTTACTAGCCAATTGCAATAAATTGTAATTAAATTAAAAATGTTATGGAAATAAAATTTAATTTAATTAATTTATAACTAAATTAAATTAAAATAAATTATAACTAAATTAAATTATAACAAAATTATAATTAAATTAGTTAAAACGAACATTGCTTTTGGAAAATGTGTCAAATACATACTTAAGAACCAATTATAATAAAGTATCATTAAAGCAATAAATTACCCTTAAATATTTTCCAGTATTAGTTTATGTTTTAGTATTTTTCAGTTTAGTTTCGTTTTATTCTAACTTCATTCTTTAATTTAAATAAACATTATGAAAAATATGAAGCAATGTTATTACTTAATAGGAATCTAGATTAGTGTGTAGTAAAACATCAAAAGAGGGAAAGCGGAGAGCATATCAGCTTCTTTTCAACAGTAAAGTCCTATGAAATGAAAATGCAACGGGAAAATATTTATTGTTTCCTTAAAGTAATAATCCTGGATTTATGCACATGGGAAATGGCATCGTAAACAAGCGGAAACCCATCACGATGACGCAGATTACTTATACCAGGATGAGGCTGAATGGATTCCGCTGGGGTCAATTATATACAGTGTAACGGTCATAAATTGCGCCATATACCCTCCGGGGTTATCGACCCCTCATGATAAAGCAGCAATTCAATTAGGAAATATGCCACCTACTCAGAAGTAGGGAATATTGCAAGTGTTCCCCACAAAATTTTATTATAAACAAGAATTTTAAGCTTCACATTCCTATAAAAACAACATGCTGATATCAAATATGTCTACTGCTACATTCCAAACTTAAGCTCTTCTGGATACATAAATGTTTCTGATCTGGCCCCGGAGTACAATTAGATGTATGTTCTGATCTTTCTAGAGGGACTTAAGATAAAAACCACTTTACACGAATAGGAATACATAATAGAAAAAAATAGAAATCTTCAAACATAATATTAATTGTTCTTATATGAAGCAAAATATATTATTCTAGTTATAATTCTAGTGTTATATTTAAAACTATTTGAACCATTAATGCCACTTTCAAAGGGTAGAATTTTTCTCACCCAACTAGTGTGGTAAAGAGGTATTTCTGGCTTGATTTTAAAAATGTTATTGAAAGCTATATTGCTGTTGTTGTTTCTAAAGCCACTATTGACAAATCAAACATGTTTTGAATCATACGTTACTAGTATTAAAGCAAAAGGGTACGTCTTTGGATTTTATGAGTACTGCTAGGTTAAAAGAACAACTCTGCTCAAGTGGGTCCTTGTAATTTAAAAGTATGGACCAAGCAGAAGACTCATAGGCTTGTCCTGCTACCCCAGAGGTATTGTTTGAGAACTTGGATGACACTGCGACCATGAACATGTATATATTACTTGCCCCAGTCACTATTATTAAGCTCGGCGGTTCTTAGACCGGCTTGAGCTCTAAACCCTCCTCCTTCCTGTTACGAGATAGATAGCTGCTTTTGCCGACTGAGCTACCGCGGCACGCATTAAAAACTATATAAGCTACTGTCCTCATAAAAAAATCGTTTAACGTTTATACTGACAATTCACAGATGATCGATATAGAGATGCAGGAGCTGGAGTTTTTTCAGTTTTGTTCCAATTTTTCTTAGTTTTAGGTACATATACGAATCCTCTTAAAGGAGAGGTGGAGACTATTAAAGTAGCCACTTAACAAATTTTAATGAGTAAGATTTTAAAACTGTTAATACTTTCCGACTGTCTCAGCAATAATAAAAGTTACACCGTCAGAATATACAGATCCTCAATGATTTAAAATATGAAATCAGAATGTTGGATTGCTGTTAACCTTTAAAAAGGATATTCTTCAACAGTGAATTAGCTCTCATTGTGATATATTTAGAAATGAAATGTCCAATTTTCTTGCAAAAGAAGGACCGAATATCTCACAAATTTTACACAGGGGAATCCTTTATCCTTCAATAACAAGAATAATTATAAATACCATTTATAAGAGCTATCAAAATAAGCTTTCTAATCAAATTAAGAATAAAAATGACAGAAAAATATCTAGGAAATATACCACAATTTCTAAGACGACACGCAGTTGTTACCTTCAAGATTTCAATCAATCATGATTGCCTTGCTAGTTATATGAACAGATAAGACCTATTCTGTTCTCAAACTGTGACCTATGCAAATGTGATCAAGTATTGGGAACCAAACATCATAAAACTTTTCCAGTGGACATCACCTATTAATTAATTATCAAAATATCTCAGTACAGTTATATTAGTTCTATATTTAAAACAATAAGCTTAAAAAATAAAAAAATATTCATATGCATTAAAAGATTCCAAACAGGGAATGCTGCAGAAAAAAAATCTGCCTCACAAGCTAATAGTAAATACATAAGGCACATAGGTTTATTTATGTTCAAAATATTTTTTCTGGACTTTGGGGCACACAATATTTTGGGAATTATTCAGTTTTAAAATTTCCGTCCTCATGTTTTTCTATCAATATAGATAATAGATAGTCCTTCCAGATATTGATTTAAATAATGAACTATTACATATTATATTTATATTAATTTCTGATTAAACGAATACTAACTTAAGGGGATACTGAAAATTTCTGAAGCATAAGCTGATGATAAATACAAAAAGCACGTAGGTTTATTTATGGTCAAAATAGTTTAAAGGAGTTTAGACTACACAATATTTTGGGATTTATTCAGAGTAATTTTGTTCATACTTCTATCGTTCGATCAATATAAATAACAAAATTCTTTCCTGACATTGATTTAAATGATCAGCTGTTGCTTATTATATTTATATTAATTTCTGATTATAAGGTTCCAAGCTTAGGGAGATGCTGAAAAAAATCCGACACTGGCAGAAAATACAGAGGTTTATTTATGATTAAAATATTGTTTATGGAATTTTGAGAACACAATATTTTGCGAATCATGCAGTGAAAATATTTCAGCCCTCGAGTTATTCTCTCAACATAGGTAATATACATTTTTTCCAGACATTTTTACGAGACATTATTTTGCGAATCATGCAGTGAAAATATTTCAGCCCTCATGTCATTCTCTCAACATAGGCAATATACATTTTTTCCAGACATTTTGCGAATCATGCAGTGAAAATATTTCAGCTCTCATATCATTCTCTCAACATAGGTAATATACATTTTTTCCAGACATTTTTACCAGACATTATTTTGCGAATCATGCAGTGAAAATATTTCAGCCCTCGAGTTATTCTCTAAACATAGGTAATATACATTTTTTCCAGACATTTTTACCAGACATTATTTTACGAATCATGCAGTGAAAATATTTTAGCCCTCATGTCATTCTCTCAACATAGGTAATATATATTTTTTCCAGACAATATTTTGCGAATCATGCAGTGAAAATATTTCAGCCCTCATGTCATTCTATCAACATAGGTAATATGCATTTTTTCCAGACATTTATTAAAATTAACAACTGTTGCCCTTTATATTTGTATTAATTTCTGGCATTTTTATTAATTCGAATGACATTAACAATTGCAGTAAAATTCCATAACACTACTAAAATGACTAAAATTTCTAAGTGTAATGATTTAAATTTTAAAAAAATTATAAAAAGCTTTAAATTTGTTTAAAATACCCAACATCATTTTCTAAATTTCGTATTTAAAAAATTACTATTTTCTTTCGTAGGCATATTTAAAGAGAGAAAATTTCATCCTGTGTTATTATAACCTAAAATTAAATATTTTTAGTAAAAAATTCCATAATGTCTTATTTCATCCCAAAGAATTATCAATACGTTATAGCCTCTTCTTTATTTTCGTTTCTGCTAAAAATGCTGTAAAGGAAATTCGGGGAAAAATCTTCCTGTAATCCTAAACCGCATTATTCCCTCTCCCGCTATCGGTCAAGGGATATTGAGAAAGGGGGATTATCCTTCTAGCGATACGTTAAACCAATTTTTATATTATGAGGAAAGCCTATTACAATTTTGAAAAAATTGTCCCTTCCTTCCAGTTTTTTATAACATTAAATAATCCTCTTATATACAGTGCAAAAATGCAAATTTTCATATATACAATATAAATAGTATTTTTATCTCGGGAGGTATTCATGTGAGAGTTTTCTTGTGGAATTGGCTTTTTAAAACTTATGTGGTCAACTGTATGTTGTTTGAAAGTATGTTCTTGCTGATGATTTTTAACATTTCTGAATCATTAGTGTACAATATGGAATAAGCTAAAGAATGTCACAAACAGAAAAGAGACCACTATTGGAGGAAGGCTAGAAACTAATTTAATACTTTCAAGTTAGGTCTGTAATGAACATAGAATGTTTTTCTCTCCTGATAGATAAACTTTAGCCACTGTCTTCAGATTTATAATTAAAATAAATTTTTTTAAAGAAAAATAACACACGCTATAAATAAGTTATGAATACAAATTTTGTCGACCTTAGAAACTTGAATTAAATGAGTACTCACACTTTACACCTGTGTTGAAAATTTAGCTTAACCCCTTCCGGTATGATTTAATAATGAAAAACTACATGAAATAACCATTTAATTTTTATTTAAAAAACTTGTTTCATTTTAGAATTCTTACATATTCTTAATTAAAATCCACTTTTTACATAGAGTTAAATAATATCAGAAACAGTAAAATTAAGAAAATATCAA
>CM063501.1:18011112-18016112 GCA_032207245.1 Pardosa pseudoannulata
TATATTCGTCGAATATAACGTAACGTCCAAGTGAAATATTGTGAGTAACACTTTGAGTAATCCTAAACCACCATTTCCCGTCTGACATTCGTCCAGGGGATTTTGATTCGGGGGAGGGATTACATAAACCCACAATAGGTTAAAGAACAGTTCCTTTTTAGAAGGAAAATGGAACGAGTATTATATATTATAGGGAAAACGCCAAGTTATGAAGTGCTACTGTACTACGTGTAGATAATAAATTAAAATGTAGTAATCATTACTAAAAAATGCATCAAAATGTCAAAAACATTCAGTAATGGATGAAAGATTAATAGGCTAAAACCGTTAGGAAGTTATTACTACGTATATTTCAATACATTGTTGACTCAAATAAGGTTAATTTATTTTAAAAAGTGTAAAGAAGTGTAAAGAGTATTAAGCGGATGTAGTAACATTTCATTCATGAAATTTTCGCTATAACACACTTTTTAAATGCGTCATCTGCTTTTTTTAAAAAAAAATAAATTTTAAGAAATTTTTAAATAGTTTTATAATCTGCATAATAATTTTACTTTTGTTATTTTAAGTAATGTGTTTTTGTATAACGTAAATAATATATAACAAATAAAAAAGTGAAAGTTGTTTATCTGCAATATAATTTTTAAAATGTATTTTTGGAACTAAATTTTTTTTTGCACAATTCAGTTCTGCAAGACCTTCAAAATGATGATACAATTCGATTCTATGGGTTGAGCCCTCTAATCCAGAGATCTCTAACAGTAAGCATAAAAAGGAAATAAGCAGAAAGACAAACACCTAAAGGTGAAAAAAATCAGTCAGATTATCTGATGTATTTTCTAAGCCAAAATCCTCAAAAATATCTGACATTTTAAAATTAAATACTATTAAAAAATGCTAAAAACTATTAAAAATTAAAAATTTAAAAACATTTTTTCTTATATTATGAGATACAATAAATAGTTCGTAGGAATGTGATTGAAATTCACAGAATTGCATTTTAGCTTTTATTTGAAAAAGAAATTTCATTAGAACTCAAATTATTTTGCGGGTGAGAAGAATTTTACTTCATTTACTTAGTCTACATATTTCACTTTTTTTAAATGTATTGCTTTATTTAATAAAACTAATTAATTTTCATAAATTTAAAACCTTGATATATATTCAAAAAAAGTTTAATTCTAAACACAGAATATTTTCTTTGATGCTAAATTGAAAATAGGATAATAAATTGAAGACATCTCAACTCGAAAAAGTATAATATTTTTTTAAAAGCTCGAATTCAGAAAAAATAATTGTGCCTATGAATTCAAAACCTGTAGTATTTATGCCAAAAGACAATTTTTTATCATAATCAAATGCATATATACCATATTTCATTATATAGAACAAGCATACGTTCTTTACATTTGATTTTTACAACTTTATTTTTAAATTGACGTTTGTACACTACACAAAATTCTCAGGAATATAACAATTGTAAAAAAAGATACAAACAAAAAATTACACATTGCAAAACCGAACCTTTATATAGTGTGGTTGAATGACATTTAAATTCATATTCCCCTAAACTAAAGGTGCCTTTTATTTGAATTTTGTTTTAAAATTAATCTGCTTCCATAAATAAAAATTCTCAGAATACCTTATATCTCGAAAGAAGATACTCTTGATATTCTAATAATGCTGTTATATATACTTGTAAAATAATCTTAAACCATTAGCATATAGTCCATCATATAACGGGATCATTAATTTTTTCCAGAATTGTAAAGTACCATAGAAGACAGGTAAAAAAATGGTTTATTTTTGGCTGAGAATTATCTACTACACGCTCAATAATTTATTTATCTTCATAGTCCTTTAAAGTCTCCCGATATTGATATGCAGTTTAGATTCACGTTGAATTCATTTAGTCACACTGTGCGGTTATGTATAATAAACAAACACAAAAGAATGAACTTCTTAATTTTTAAAGATACATAACTTTAAAGTTAGGTATTTATAGTCCGCGAAATAGACTCCTAGATATTTATGAAAATAATTTGTTGTTAATACCCGTGATAAAATTTTCATTGCAACCAAAAATAATCAATGACTGTTATCGACAAAGTGCTCAGTGGACTGTAACTAAAACATGACACGATGCTGAAGAAACTAGTACTAAATGTCACAAAATTAAACCTTTAATAAAAACAATTCGAACCAGTGTTTGGCTGTCATGCTCGCGCCACTCGCAAACACAACAACCTCCTCAGTACATAAAACGACTTCGCCGCCATCTGGCACATTGCTTTCCGGAATGATTTAACATTCCCCCGGATTGAAATTGCACAATTTCAATAAACTTACAATTTTTTTAACATTCCTAACACACTTTAATATAACAAATGCACACAAAGGAATTATCTGATTACAATAAAAACATTAATTATACTTAAAACACAGATAAAAAAATTAACTTTCGATGGGAAGTACTGTAATTTTTGTGATTGCCCTTTTTATTTCGCCTGTTTTTGTTTTTACCCTTACAGCTCTTACCTTGTTATCTGAGCCAAGATAAACCTCGACAATTCGACCTATAAGCCATTTACAAACAGGTAAAAAGTCCTCCTTGACGAGTACCATGGTTCCTACAGATAAATTATTTTTTTTCTACTTGCCACTTGTTTCACTGTTGTAGTGTTCCTATATAATCCATTGACCATTTTATCCAGATAATATGGACAATTTTTGTCGTTCTTTGCCAACGACTTAAGTGATTCTCTTTTACATCCACTATCATAGGCTCTGGGTTTGGGCTAATCGATCTCCCAATTAAAAAATGATCAGGTGTCAAAATTTTATACTTGTCAAATTCATTTGAAATTGGTGTAAGTGGCCGAGAATTTAATATGTCCTCTGTTTGCACGATAACGGTCTCAAACTCTTCGTACGCAAGACGTAAGTTTCCTATCGCTCTCTTTAAATGGTGTTTTACAGATTTTACACCGGCCTCCCATAATCCTTCGAAATGTGGGAACTCTGGGGGTATAAATGTCCAGTCTATTTCTTTAGAAGTAAAACATGAGACTAAAATTTTGTCAGGAAAATCCACAGCATTGTAAAACTTTTTCAATTGAGAATTGGCTCCTACAAAATTAATAGCACTGTCTGTGAATATTTTTGCACATTTGCCGAGTCGAGACAAAGCGCTTAAGGATGGCAAGGCAGTAGAAGTTAAATCTGACAAAAGCTCAAGGTGGATAGCACGTGTTATGAAGCATATACACACATATGTAAATCTTATTAAGCAAACCTTTTCTTTGATTTTTGTAAGCAACGAAAAATGGCCTGCACAGGTCCAAGCCTGTCACACTAAATGGGAGTGACCTATTTACCCTTTCATGTGACAAATTACCCATAATCTGTGAAGACAAAATGAGTCTGTATTTAAAACAGGTCACGCAAACGTATACAGGTTTTATAGCCAAATCTCTGCCCCCTAAAGGCCAAAACTTCAAGCGTACAGCGTTTAGTAAGACTTAAGGGCCAACATGAAATAATCATTTTTGCATAGTACAAAAGTAAATCTTACTTAACCTAGAATCTCATGGTAGAATCACAGGGTGCTTTTGGGAATAAGGAACTATTCACTAGTGCAGAGGCACCAACTCCTCGTGTTAGGAGATCTGAGGGATTGTCCTTGGTTGAGCAATAAACCCAAGAAAGGGGATTGGTCAACTTCTGAATTTCGTTGACACGATTTTGGACGAAAGACTTCCATTTACTGCTGGATCCCTTCATTCAGTATAATGTGACTTTAGAATCACTCCAAAAAAGATATTAGAGGATCATTTACGATCGAGTACCTTTTTAACTTCCGCACCTAGTCTGACAGCAATCAGAGCACCAAGTAGTTCCAGATGAGCACAGATTAATCATACTTACATTATCAAACAAAGTTTTAGCTGGTATAAAATTTCCCTCTTTACCCCTAATAAACACTACAGCTCTTTGTAAAAGCACACTCTTGAAACTTTTTAATTTTCATTAGCCGCTGTTATGAAACATTGATTTCCGGTATCGCTTGTACCTTCGAAAGGCTTCGCATCTACATTCAATTCAGACATACTGACGTCTGACCTTTCACCTGACAGTGGCGACAGAACTTCACAATTCTTCGAATTCTGTGCGAACGTTTTGTATCTCTCGAAACAAAGTAAAGTGTTGTGCTTTTTATTTTTGCATAATCGACAAGAGTAAGTTGAATGGCAATTCTTCACAGAATGAGTACCAAAACAACAAAAGCATAAATTTTATTTCTTAACAAACAACTCTTTCTTTAACGCTAAAAGTTTTAAACTTCGGGCATTAATTAACTTATGCTCCGTATTACAACGTTTACAAACACTAGAATTTTTATCAGTAACATACGAAACCATTGATGTAACTTTTGGATTATTTCGTTTAAGAATTACAGTATTTTATAGTAGCACTCACATTTCTTGCGTAATCTTTCAAAAAATCCAATAATCCGATATTGTGGGCAATTTTTCTTTTTACTTTCCCACCACAATCTAGTATTTTAATCAAGTTTCTGGCTAAGAATATACGCAAATACAGTTGAAAAACCCTTCTAATTTTTGCTCTAAACATTCCAATGAACTGATGACCTCACGTGTAGCATCAAATTCAAAATCGCAGCTGCAGACTCATTATGAACTGTTGTAATACTTATAAATCGCTTGAGATGCGCATAAATTTGTTCCCATGTATTAGAAGGGGGACCATGCTAACTTATAATTAGAGTCAGTTATAGAAATTGTTTGGATTAATCGAAAGGCATATCCTTTCAGTGACGACTTTAAATATTGCAGTTTTATAGCATCTGATAAATTAGGATTCTGTTCAATACTTGCCTTGAAAATATCTTTGAAAGAAAGCCAAGAATGCATTTCCCCCAAAAATGTGGGTAACGAAATTTTCGGTAAATGAACAACAGAATTTTCAAAAACAAACAT
>CM063501.1:18026112-18028612 GCA_032207245.1 Pardosa pseudoannulata
GGTGGGTTTAAACCATCATCGGCCACAAAGCCATCGCAGAATTTTAGCGGTATCTGAGAAGCGGCAACTCCTTTGTCGTTTCCCGCGATCATTTTTTCAGTGATGCCGTGTTTAGCATATTGTTTTTACTATAGTGCCCGTGTAGACTTCATTGTCTTCATTTTTGTATCCACATATCACTCAAGCAAAGACTTTATGCGCAAAAATCAGCCGTTACAAGGCAAAAAGCATCACTTCATAAATATACATATATTCATTTTTTGTTCCAAATTTTTAATAATTTAAAACTGCCTACATCCTAGGTTATTCTATAAATTCAATAAATTATCTATTATATTAGAAGACATTAAATGTTTTACTCTTTTATGAATGGCAACACCTATTTGAGTGTGTAAATTGCATTCTAATGTGTAAGTTTTGGTTTAATTTGGTTTGGAACGTACTGTCCACTTTTTTTTTCAACAAGAGAGCTAATGAGACCGGATAATGTGTTTATAGCTTCTGCTTTAGATTTAATCTGTTCGTTTTATTTCTCAATGCTCACCATTATGGAGTTTTTTTTTCAATATTTCTATCAATGTTTAATCTTTGTTATCTATAATTTTTATATTGTTAATTATACTTTGTATGTATTAAAGTTGATTGTAATACAGAACTGATGGCTCATCCGTAAAGGGGTGATTCAGCAGATCCAGCTTGGTGGTCTGGCTTTGGTCGTCTCTTTAAATTTTGGTTAGGTATGTTGATTGTATTTGGTACTGGGTTCGATTGTTGTCTCGGAGATCAGTCATCATTTCCGTATGGCTTCGGCTGTGTCGGGCTCAAGAAATAACTTATTTCTCAATGCTCTCATATACTGAATAATTTATTCATATTTTTGTAATATATTTTGGTTTAATATAATGTATAAGTGATTGCACGTGGGGAATCTGAAAATCGCCCCTCAACTCTACTTAAGTAATAATCTGTGATTTAAGTAATTTAATAGAATCCCATGGTTTAACAGTGTATCTCAAAAGTTTGTAGTTATGGACTTAAGGTGCAATTAATCAGGTGTAATAATCTATTATAGAACAGAAACCTTGTATGAACCCCGACTGCAACTTTAGTTTGTTGTTTTTCTGTTATAGCACTTGGTCAAAGCAATCGCGACTGAGCCGGGGGATACTTGATTTAATGCGAAGGGTAGAGTCTTTCTTTTATAATGCGCACCACAAGGGTGAAAGTATGTCTTATAATCAAGTGGGTCCTCTTAATTTTGAAGCAGGGACCAAGCAGAAGACCCACAGACTTGGCCTGCCACCCCCAGAGGGAGAACTTGGAGGACATTGTGACCACGAACCTATTTTACGAGCCCCAGTCACCTTTAACGAACACGGCGAATCTTAAGCCGGCTAGGGCTCTGAACCCCAACCCTCCAATTACGATCGCGTTTCAATTGTCGACTGAGCTACCAGGGCTCAAAGATTTAGGTAGATATACTGATTGCATAAAGGTTTCAGAAAATATCCATCAGCTTAATACACCATGTCATTCATTAATCTCCCAAGAAATAGAGCTACTTTAATATATTATTACTTTATCATCAGTGAATATAAAGTCTCAGATTTTTTATGAGTTTATATTGGTTACTGGAAGATCGCTGTACTTTGGTTAAAATTATCGTGTTTAGTGTAAAGAAAATAGAAAGGATCGTCTTACAGTTGTTAACCCGTTCCCTATTTTGCCCGTACGCCGTACTGGCACAGCTTTCGGCCCCTTACTGAATTGCCCGTATGCCGTACGGGCAATATGATTTCTATTTTGCTTGCACTGTTTCGGCAGTATTTTTTCCAATTTTAGTAACAAATTATTCATCGAGTAAATGATAGTTTGCTGTTTATTGTATTTTCTACTCTGATTGGTTCAAAAGCGCGGATTTTTTCGCATGTTTTGTATCAGAAGACGAATTGTTATCTTTCAGTGTATAGCTTTCTGGTTATATTTTACTAACCGTCTGATAATTTTATTGATGTAAGACTTGAATAATATATTTTTACTTTTAAATAACGGATAATTCAGAGCGTATGGAGCCAATTTTTTGTGATTCGAATTGTGACTCGGAATCAGAAACTGAATTATCTGTAATTGATAGTAGCGAAAGTTGACTAGATGACCTGGATAGTAGTGACTCTGATAGTAGTACAGATGGAATCACTCAATCAAGACAAATTTTTTAAATTAATTGTGATAATCCTTCGGATCCGCCTCCAAGATTTGCTTTCCAAAATTAACTTGATATCGATGAGACTAAAGGTAAACTTCACTTCTATGATGCTTTCATAGAAAGAAACAAAGTTGTAATAAATGCTTAAAAATATTAGAAATGTTAATTTTAATAACATATCTTTACTTAAAAATGTAAAATGAACAAACAAATGCAATAAAAAAATGTGACATTTTTGACCGAATTCTGGAAAAAAATGAAACTGTCAAAGGGTTAAAAAGATTCTTCAAACTT
>CM063501.1:18051112-18088612 GCA_032207245.1 Pardosa pseudoannulata
CGAAGATCATTACATAAGAAATAATGTATTCTAAAAGTACGAATAAAAATTTTTTTTTTGAGAATTATTTATATTTTTTTACTAAAGTTATCCAAGATATTTCAGTGGTGCAATTAGAGATATATATGCTACCGCAAACGAAATACTTCGAAATAGAGATTGACAAAGCCCTGAGAAGCTATCAGTGTCTTTGTTCCTCAGAGAGTAGGGGTGCATCCCTCAATAAATGTCAGTGAAAGAGGGGTGCAGTTCCTAAACAATCGACCTGACCCTCCTACATCATAATTTCATGATGGAAAGCACTGTCAGAAATGTACAATACATCTATTTTTGGAATGTTTTTGAGGGTCAAAAATTGTCTGTGACAGCTGGCGGAATTGTACGTGCAAACCGCTTAGAGGGTTAAATGCACCAAATTCATATGTTTCTATAACACATTCATGCGTTAAAAAATTACCGTAGCTGTAGAAGAATCAATAATGTTTTTAAGATGTAATTAAAGGAATAAAAAATATAAATGCGATTTTATTTACATATCGGTTTTGACATTAAATTCTCAAAAGTATTTAAACACGCATCTCTGTGAGTATAATATTCTTACTGTCAGTTTAAATGAAAGTTAGGGGATCTTTGAGAAAGCAATTAGGAAGATTTGACAGATTAAAATCCCTTTGATCAATTCATTGAATGAGGAATTAATTACAGTTTTCTTTAACTCTCAAGGGATGTCGTCTCACGTGAATGTAGTTAGTTTGCTTTAAATAAATGCATGTTGATATATATTCAGTATGTAAATTAATAATTATTTCATAATTTTCGGAAGTTTTAAAACTATTGAAATCTAACTTAACTGTAAGTAGACATCAGATAGTGTGATATCAATTCAGTAAAATAACCTACAACTATGTGACTGTAAGGTTTATTGAATAATTAACAAGAGTTTATTTAAGGAGCTGATCACCTTACTTAAAAATTGTGATTTTAGCCAAAACTGCATTTTTAAAAGCTATAATTTGTTTTATATTTCTCTGATGGTTTTATGTCGAACGATGGACGATTGGTTAGGGTGCTGGCTTTCGGTACCGTAGTTCGTGGGTTCGAATCCCACATGGCATGGATGTTCACAGCAGTTCGGAATCGGCTTTAAGCTGTAGGTCCCGGTCTCATTAGCCCTCGTGTTGCAAAAAAGTTTACCGTAGCACTCCAAACCAAACCAAACCTGATGGTTTTAATTTTGATTCTACGATCATCCTAACAGGTTGCATAGTAATCTCCTATGTAATATAAACCTAAGTTATCTATTTGTCTCTCCTCAAATATATGAAATGGTTGGATCAGGAATGGATAAAAGTATCCGTACTGGATTCTTGATGAGTTACGTTAGTAAAATACAAAGCGAGTAAAGTTTATCTTTTCCTAAATTATTTATCTGATTCTAAAATAAAATTTTATAAATATGTTTCATATCACAGCGAAAAATACTGTCTCTTTAAACATTCGAAATCCACCCCTTCTCCTCTTTTCGAGCTTTTAATGTCATTATTTCAATCCCTATTTTCCCCTGTTAAGAGCAGGTGATGAAATGTATCAATTTATCACATAATAAATAGGTAAACATAACATTTTTATAGCATTATGACGTCATTGCTATAACCACCTCATTTAGTCATTTCTTATTTTGAATTCTTTAAACATCGTCTGCATATTTTCATACTTTTTATCACAGAACTTACACATTACGTAAATAATTTTGTTTTATATTTTGCTTAAATAATAATAATAGGCACATATGTGATAATTTTAAATCTAATCATCGATTATTTTTGTTGCAAAATTAATTCTCAGCCAAAAAGAAACCATTTTTTTTTACTTGCCTCATAGGGTAATTTACAATTCTGAAAAATTAAAAATTTTACTGATCTCATCATATGAAGGGCTATATGCTAGTTTTATTAGAGCTAGTTTTATATGCTAGTTTTGGAGTGCTGTTCTCCAAATTAACATTGGAATATTGCTAACTTAACATTGCTCTATACGTATATTGCTAACATTGGAATAATGCTTTTTGAAACTTTTAATTTGAGTAAACAAAGATTCTTGTTATTCGTTTTGTAAAAATTACGCTATTTTACTATACTAATTTCCACAGTTTTATTTACAGAATTTTAAAATAGAAAAAAAATGTTATAAATACCTTTTTTTAATAATTATTAATAAATATATGAGATATTCTTTTTTTATCTCTCTGACTGTTATGAGAAACATCATAGCTCAGAAATATTTGTTTCAAATACCATGCAATTTTTATCCTAGATATAAGGTGGTATAAAACTTAAAATAAATTACAAACCAGAATTTTACCGTATTGCATAAAGAGAAAATATGATATAAAAATGAAATTTTAGGTAAAATTAAAACTGTGTAATTACAGTTTTATTTTTAAAAAACCTTACAGTTTTTAAGTACAATTACTAAACTTAAAAGTACAGAATATAAATTTGTTTACATATAGAAAGCATTTTTTTAAATAACAATTTTTATTTTACTTTAGATATACAGGTTTCCTTAAGTTAAACATATGGCAATTTTTAATAGATTTTTCTTTGTGTTATTTAAACAAATAGGAACATACATGTTTAATACTCATTTTAATAGTTTTTTTTAATTAGAAGTTGATTTAAAAACTCTTATTATTATTTAAATTTAAAAACCTGAAAAATATATGCAAAGGTGGATTCTTAATCTTATGGTCTTAATTGATCTTACGATAATCATTCATTTTATTATTTCTTTTTATCGCCATATTGTATATGTTTATCATATACAAAATGTAACTATCAGTTTCTTAGTGATGTTTAATAAACATTTATATAGATTTTCGTTGTATCACAACAATAAAATTTCATCGTATAATCCCAGTACATAGCAATGCTATGCTTAAATTTCATGACAAAGTTTAGTTTATCACTAAATCAGTTTTATCTGATTATTTCTGAAATATGAATTTTGGATTAGTGAAATTTTAAAACACCAGAGATATACATATATATTTTTATCTTAAATAAGTTCAAACTTATTATGGAAAAACAATTTTTGTGATTGTACATTTACAATATTTATTAAATATATGCATTAACTTATATTACTCTTCTTACTTTTCTTTTAATAACTTTTTATTTTATTACTTATTTACATATATAAAAAAATATGTATACTTTAAAGGATGCATTTTTACATCTGAATAAGATTATTTGATATCAGTTTGTGGAGATGCAAATTATAAAATTTAGTTATATGCACTACATATAAATTTATGTCAAACTTGATTCATTATTTATTTTATATATAACTTTAATTCATTATAAACATTTGTAGAAATATGTAATAACATACAATATAATAAAAAAATTTCAGATAGAAGAAAATATTTTCCACATTTTTTTCATTTACTAACAGATATATTACAATCACGATTTTTACATTTTATTGAAGGTGTGTTACTGAAGCTTGTATTGACAAAGATAAAGTATAGTAAAGATATTTTATAGTACAGTTAACAAAATGTAATCACATAATGGGTTTTTAATTATAAATACTTTCATATTTATTGTAAAACGCAACTTTTATTTACACATATGCATCCACATCACATTACCTCTAATCACGTAAAAGAAAATACTACAAAGTATAAAATCATAAAAATATTGATAGAAACATGTTTATAAAAACAAAATTAATTCATATTAATTAAATGCTTATCTAGTAATTCAAATAATAAGCAATTTAAAGAAATAAACAATACAATTGATGTTATCAAATGTAAAGATATAAAAAAGTTACTTATTTTATAATTATATTTAATTTAATTAAGGGGTGTTTTTCATAAGAGATAATTTCATAGTTTATTGTGAAACACAACTTTTAGCTACATATATGCATTCCCATTACATTATCTCTAATCACGCATAAGAAAATAGTACAATGTATAAAAACATAAAAATATTAATAGAAACATAGTTATAAAACCACAATTAATTTATCTCAATTACATGCTTATCTAGTATTACAAATAATAAGCTATTTAAAAAAAACAATACTATTGATGCAATTGTAAAGATATAAAACATATTTATTTTATATTTATGTTTAATTTAATTTTTCTATAACATAAAAAGTAAATTTGAAACTTATAATGAATATATTTATAATATTTGTTTCTGAACTGACATATATGTATAAATATTTCAAGGCTTATAAAACAATTCGGAACAAAATATTTTCTTATTTATCTTCGTAATATAAAGTCCCATCCGACGTACCATATGAAAATACCCTCCAACAAAATGCTTTCCCTCAGAAACGGCATTTCGTATAGAATTTTTAAAATGATGTCTTGTCCATCATATGAAATATGGGTGGGAGATGACATTGATTTGAAACGCGGTATAAGCTTTCTATTTCTTCAGAACGGCTTTTCAAAATGCTAAGTACGCACATTAGTCGGGAAATTACTGCAGTTATTTTCTTCGGATGGAGATAGATGCCTTGGTAACAGGGATATCGGGCAGTGCTCATATTTTCATTTTTTTATTTACTTTAAAACTAGCAGCAGTATATTGTTATCTGAGTTTCAAATACGCAGATTTTTAAAGTTATAGAACCTTACATTAAAACAAAACTGTAAGAAGAACATCAAAGTGTCCTAAGTAAAAAGATTAAAAAGTACAAACGTGAATTTTACAGTTAAAGAACATTTTTTCTTGCTGTTAAATTAAGGTGTAATTATGTCTCATTATTAATTTAACTACTAAATTAGATGTTATATTACTCTTAAATACAACATTACAGCCTTATACGGCTAATAGGTTTTTTAGTTAAAACG
Source organism: Pardosa pseudoannulata (assembly GCA_032207245.1). NCBI lineage: Eukaryota > Metazoa > Arthropoda > Arachnida > Araneae > Lycosidae > Pardosa > Pardosa pseudoannulata. Next base: position 18,055,995 of record CM063501.1, read on the forward strand.
ATCAACCTTACAACACATTAAATTGAATTTTTTTGTTATATAGAATGCAGATTGCAATCTAAAGAAGAGGTATACAATTAGATGTTATAATAATCCATAATACAATATTGGACATCTATTGTTTTTGAAATTATACACAAATAAAGTATGAATATAAAATTACTACTGCACATTATATTGAAAATTTCTGTTATATATTGTAGTCTCAAAAGAGCAATGCAGAACACAGATGTTATAACAGTCTTAAATACAAAATTTCAACAGTTTACCACATTTTTGTTACAATTTATACTAATCGTGTTTCATTTATGCTAACGCAGCATTCTTAAAAGTCCCCATTATCCAGTGAAAAACCAGTACATGACAATTTAAAAGTGTGTGAACCAGTAAATCAGGGTTTTGATGGGTAGACACTTATAGGTCCCTGATGACGTAGTTTACAATTCACTAACTTATGTAAGAAGGGCGGGAGTAAGCAAGAATTAATATTTTGTAATTTCGTACTAAATGAACTCTAAAGAAAGTACAAACGATATTCACCAAGTTATGCCATTCGAGGATAGTCACACAAAATTTATTTTAAGATACATTTATTATTACGTTGCTTAGTTTTAGATTAAAAATATCATTGCATACACACACACACATATATATATATATATATATATATATATATATATATATATATATATATATATATATATATATATATGTGTGTGTGTGTGTGTGTGTGTGTGTGTGTGTTTTCCTTGCTTAACATTATTTTCAACAGTTATAAAAACGTTTTACGCTATTAAATTATATTCCATTTAATTTTAAGCAAGTTGTTGTGTTTATCTTATTTCACTTAGTCAAACCAAGCACGATTGAGCCGGGGTTTACTCGATTTAAAGCAAAGGGAGGAGTCTTCTGTTTTAACGAGCACCTTAACGGTGAAAGTACGAAGTAACGAACACCTTAAGGATGGAAGACCCATAGGCTTGGCCACCCCCAGAGGTATCGATTGAGATCTTGGAGGACATTGAGACCACGAACATACTTTACGTGCCCTAGTCACCTTTAATGAACACGGCGGATCCTAAGCCTACTCGGGCTCCGAACCCGAAACCCTCGAGTTACAAGAGCGTTGCCTTTGCCGTCTGAGATACTGTGCCTTCTTTTAAGTAACTAAAATATGTCGTTTTCTACGCTTTTACACCATTTAAACGTATTTTGAACGACCTTCAGGTGTCTGGCTAAATGCAACTTGGTGATATTATTGCCCATTGATTTTTTTTTCTTTCTCATCTGACAGATTACCTATAACAGCTCAAAACCTTATATACAATTAAACGCAAAATCACTTGGGGTCATTTTGCTAATTATTTCTAAAATTGACCATGAATCCAAATATTTTTATGTTTGAAGTGACTATTTCATAAACTTACCTAATGGTGCATTACATCATTACAAAAAAAAGTACTTTTGTATTTATATTAAAATTATAAATCTTTGAGATAATATCTTCTCATAAAAAGATTTCAACTAGAATTTCAACTAGCGTTTCTTAAAAATCTAAGCAATTTTTGTCTGTCATATGATTTATGATTGAAATCTATTTCTAAATCTATAAAAATAATTGTATTCTTCCAATAAAGTATATTAAAATAAGTAGCCCTATTAGAAAATTACAACATATATATTTCCCGAATTGAGAAACATGTATTTGTAACATGGAAATTGGAAGTTCTTATATTTTTAGTCTACATTTCTTTACATTCATTTAATATAGAAAATAAAAGTTGGTACTTGAAAGTGCATATTTATCAGAAAGTTTTTTAGCTTCCTAAAATTTCGTAACTAGAATAAAAAGATAATTCAAAAATTTAATGCTATGAAAACATTGGATTTTATGTATGATTCCAAGTTATTGGAAATAGGGCCAATGTTGATAATAAATTTATGAATGTTTTTGAAATTTTAAAATTTAATTTAAGGAAATTTAGTATGTTTCCATTTAACTTCCTTTCATATTTGTTTTCATGTTTCCTATTATAGCGGAATTTTTTTAATCACAGGCCCCAATGTTTTGTGTCATTTTCCAATTTAATATTATTATCATAATAGTGAACATTGTTATCCTTTATAGCCATTAGTCTCTATAGCCATCATCTATGAATTAAAAATCTCCACCACTATGCTAAAACATATCCCTCGATTCCATTTTGTCATAACTTTAAAAAACAGGAACATACTATGAAAACACATTATTATAAAATCCAGAGAATCAATTTAGGAACTTTTAACTTCAAACAGATATTTTTTTCGTAAATGTACAACATTAATTTTACTTTTTAAGTAATAATTATGTGTATGCTATTATAAATGTGAAATGTTGTACAAAATAATTAAATAATGCTTTTAAAGTTACAATTTTTCAAGAAACTTACGTTTGTGAGTTTTCGTTTCACACTATTTTTACATTATAATAACTTTCATAATTTTACGGAATGTACACTATATTTATTTCTTAAGTAATATGAATATTATTAAGTAATTATATTATTATTGTTATTATATAATTATTAATAATTATATTATATGATATAATAATAATAATAATTTATATAACTAATAATTAAATAACATAATATAATTATGTGTATGTTAATCTACAATCTAAAATGGTATTAAAAATAGTTAAAGTAAGTTTTTTATAATTAAAAATTATTAAGAAAGTTATTAAGGTCTTTGTAAATGCTCTGCCGAGTTTTCATTTCCCGCTATTTTTATATTAAAATAACTTATACGAATGTAGTTTCTTATCTAGAAAACAATTTAGACAGCTTTTCTTCAATTAGGAAGACTAATGACTAATATACTTTATTTTACATACATTTCGTAATTGTAACCGAAGTGGATACCAAATGTCCAAAGAAGTTATAATGAAATCAGTATGAAAATTAATCTGAGTATTCTTAATATATAAAACCGAAATTCTTCTTCGAGAAGAGAATTAGGAAAGCGGTTTATTGCCGTTAGATTTATACCAAGTGCTAAAAAAGTCGCTTTTTTTCTTTTGGAGGACAAGTTTTATTGGGTCAATCAGGAATTCCTTTGCGTTCTTTAGCCAACAATGCACTCCGATGCTAAAGAATGCAGAAGATTTTTTTCTGGAAGAAAAGAAATTGGATATTATTGGAAGCAATGACTTCTAGCATATTGTTGTCTAATGTAATGAAATAGATTACAGAAAGTTAAGCTTTAACATTCTTCTAACTATGTCTTTGATATTTTAATTAAATCAGTATAGGTTGTATACTGTTTTAATTAGTGTATATATGTTACTATACTTTGTTAGTTTATTTTCTTAAAATTTACCTTTGAAATGAAAATTTGTTATGGTATACATTTAAAATATAGAGTTCGAATTAAGTTTTTCTTCTATTTAAATTTATATTGTCTATTTATATAAATAGATAATATTCAGTCTTTAATAAAATACTTTCTATTTAATTTTAAATATTTGCTAATTCATAATAGTTGTTTTATTTTGTATAGTTTCTTTTGTAACGATTTTTCTCTTTATGCAGATGGCATTACCATACAACGGTGTTTTTTGTTTTGTTTGCTTTAGTATTCGAGACTAAGGTTTGGTTTGGTTTGGAGTGCTACGTTCTACTTTTTGCAACACGAGGGCTAATGAGACCGGGACCTACAGCTTAAAGCCGATTCCGAACATCCATGCCACTGTTGGATTCGAACCCACGAACTCTGGTACCGAAGGCCAGCACCCTAACCAATCGGCCATCGTTCGGCTCAAGATTAAAGTTAAATGACTGTTAGTTTGTTATTTTGTGTGTGTAATTCTATTCATTATTGTCTGTATTCCATTCGTATTTAGTGGTAATCATGTGTTTAAAATTTAATTCATAATCCTATTTTCATTTCAATTATTGATTACTCATTACTGTTGAACATTCAACAACCAAAATTCAAGATTCATGATTATTCGAAGTAAAATTCTTTCTATCTAATGCAGATGATTTTGTCCAATAGGTAAATATTTATATAAAAATGGAGTACATAAAAGCATAAAGTTTATCTTCCATAGAATATTTAAGGAAAATTGAACTCATATGTCCTTTTTCTAGGATTTTTCAGAGTAAATTTAGAGATAACTTTTAATAGAGTAACACGTCTTATTCATTAAAGGTTGTAACAAAACTATTTCTATTTCATCAAAATATTTTACTATTTTGGTAACTATTTTGGTAACCCATGATTAATATTCCTACGTCCATAACATTCATATATTATAACAGCGTAAATATCATTGGATGTTTGACAAACGCTTATAAACATATTAATTATCCTATCATAAACATATCCACAAAATGAGAAAATATGCATTTATAATCCATTCAAATTAAACATTTTTTACATTATATGTATGCTAGAAAAAACATCGAAAAACATCCTAACATCGAAAAGATTAAAAAAAAAATGAGTGGATCCACAAAAGTAAATGAAATGAATATAATCAATTCTTTCTCAATCCTTTTATATCTTGGGCCATTTATCACTTTACAATTAAATTTCCGTATAGTTCATCCAAAGAGTAAGTCAGGGAAGCTTAATGAAATTTCTTTTTAAGAAAACATTTTAATAAAAGAATTAGGTATAAATAAAATTTCAAAACATTTGTTTCAATGTTTTCAATTAGTGTTAAAATTATCTCTTCTTGTGTAAGATAATAATTGGAATAATTATTTGATATTTATGTAGTACAACAATGTGAATAGCATTTGATGTTTGATAAAAGCTTATAGACATATTTATTATCCTATCATGAACATATTATCCACAAAGCGAGGTAATATTCATTCATAATCAATTTAAATTAAACAATTTTTACATTATATGTATGCTAGACAAAACATCAAAAAATATCAAAACATCGAAAAAATAAGAAAAAACAAAAAATGAGTGGATCCACAAAAGAAAATGAAATGAATGTGATCAGTTCTTTCGCAATCCTTATATATCTTGGGCAATTTATCACTTTACAATTAAATTTCCGTACAGTTCATCCAAAGAGTAAGTCAGGGAAGCTTAATGAAATTTCTTTTTAAGGAAACCTTATAATAGAAAAGATAATTTGGGCCTAAAGAAAAGAAACATATTTTCTCAGCAGTGACTAAAGGGAATCCTGCAATCTAAAAGTATTAGTAATATTTTTTGTTATTTTATGTTTTCAGAAATACTTTGTCAGATATTTGGAGAAATAACTGAAGCAAAATAACCGGTGTGTATTTTTGTTGCTGGTTTTTATACAGATATGATGAAAATTACTTTCATGTATTTATCAATGCCATGAGTTATTTGATTTTATTAGTTTTCATTTAATATTTTTTTCATAAATCAAACATTAAAAGAGTATTACAAAACATTTTAAAGTCAATCACTAATTTTAACAACGAATTTATATACGAATGGACAAATTAAATAAACTGCTTCAATGCACTCATACACAAAATTAAATTCAGCTTTAAAAGTTTTAAAATTAAAATTAGAATACTTCTAAAATTAATTTAGTATTCAAAGAGAAGTGCACTGTATTTAGTTTTAATTTTGAAATACATGGAATACATATAAATATCAGGTTTTTAAAATATTTATACATAGAATGGAATCGAACATACGAGCCCTATACCACACGTATAAAAATTATCTTCTTGTTTAGCAGATTTTGGTTTCTTATCTGTAAAGAAATTTTCTGTCAAATACTGAAAACGTTTGTCAGAAACTTATAATACAAAAATTAAAAGTAAAATATGCTTCTGCTTCAGTAACTGACAATAAAAACAAACCCTTCGTTTGGTTATAAATTGAACTCAATATGATATTATAATATACTAAATGGTGATATACTAAATGTAATATGAAAGAAGTGCAGATAAAAGGCTTAGAAAGTAAAACTAAATAATAGTTTTGAAATTTCAACCAATATTAACTTAACAGGAAATAATTTTTAACACACCTGTTTAGATTGTTAAAAATTTATTGTTTCATAGTCTAATAAAATTTAAAGAAAGCAAATTTACAAAGAAGTGAAATATACTACCAAATACTATAGTTTATATATAGAATGATATTATTCCTATAAAGCTATAAAAATATACTGTCTTTAGAAGAATAATAAGCAATTATTTAACATAAACTATAACATGAAAAATTACTTGTCACTGTTTACTGAACTCTTTTTCAATATACACTAACAAGTTAGACTAAAAAAATACTGTATATTCCAAAATAATCCACATTGTAAAGAAATGGGACTATCAAAATAAAACCTTACTATATTTTATAATCTAGGCTTTAGGTTTTTCTTCTTATTATGAACATAGGTTGGATTGTTAAAAAAAAGATATGTAACAGTAAACGAAATTTATTTGCTCTCAGGGTATAACTCTTTGAAAATTAAACTAAACGGCCATTCTAATATCTCAGAATTCCTTTAAAATATAATTTTTTTTTGCATAGATCAGTTCAAATACAATAGAAAATAATGACATGCTTTATATCATATCTACAATTTAGGATGATGTTTAACATTAAAATTTTGATATAAACTGTTGTCTGAATAAAAACTTTCGTATAACCTTATTATAACCGTATGAAAATTAGTCTTAAATATGCTGTAAATAAATGTACCAAAGCATCAATAATAACTGAATATTAACTGCTTTCAATTGTTATTTAAGTTGTGGTACATTTATCTAAAGCATAAATCTATTATTATAATTGAGTATATTATAAGCAATATTTTTATTCAAAACTAAAATTTTTAAAGTTATTTTAGCTGAAACATACATATAAAAATAGAGTTTTTACAATCGATATTAACAAAAACAAAAAATAAATTCTTGTTTCTAATACAAATTCCACGCAGGAAGAGATATTGTTTTTCATTTTTTCTATACTTAATCATACAACTTTGATATCATCTTCTCTATTTTCAGTAAAATTTAAATTGAAATGATTGTTATCTCTTATCATTCCTATTTTCAAGGAAACTGAAATCGAAAATAAATAAAAATTTGAATAAGGTTTTATTCTAAAGTATCAAGAGAAACTAAAGTTAAATATTTAACGCTTTTCAAAGAGTAAATAATAAATAATAATGAACGTCAAATCGGGGAAGTTAATTAAAATTCAAAGCTTCTCTGGTGATGACAGTGAATGTCAGGAATTTTTTTTTTGTCATCCGAACTCGACTGAAAAATGCATCTGTTAATGACAAAAATGCAGTTTATGCTTTTGAGCAATGGATGAATACATTAAAAGACAAAGCTAGTGATTTGTGTTGCCAGATTCATCTCACACTGTCAAATGCAAACACTTTCTGGTGCAAACATTGAAATGCATTTTATACTTTTATTTGAGATATATTATTTGTTTGGATTGAAATAAAGCGTATAAGGTGCAAATATTCAGAATAGGTCTATAACTCATAATTTAAATTACTAATTTTATTTTTAAAAAGAGATAAAATTTACTAAGAATTATTAAACGACTAACTGTTAATACGTTTTGTTTATCAGAATATTTATAATTTGTATTGATCATTTATGAAAATATAAGAGAACTTTAAAAAAATATTATTTAAATGGAATCTCTAATATCTGTAGAAATTATAATATTTTAATTTGTATTATTAATATAATTATTCAAATTATTCCAATTTCTTTCAATAATTTCTTTTTTCTACAGAATTATAAATCTGACTATAAATGAAAATGTTTTAGATTTTCTTCCTCATAATTTATGTACTTTAACATACAAACGACCCTTTGAGATTAACAGTTAGTTCTCTTATTTTATGATTTTCTAATCAATTTCCAGAGAACTTAAAAAATATTCTTTAAATGAAAACTCTAATATCTATAGAATATATAATAATATTTTAATCTGAGTTATTACTATAATTATTGAAATTATTCACATTTCTCGAAATAATTTATGTTTTTCTACCGATTTATAAATCAGACTATAAACGATAATATTTTCTTCCTCTTAATTTATGTACTTTAACATACAAACGACGCTTGGAGATTAACTGTTAGTTCTCTTATTTTATGATTTTCTAATTAAGCGTTTTAAATATTTTTCGAGAAAAGTGAAAATCTAATTAAAAACTTTTAGTTTTACGACTTTTATTTTATTATTTATGAAAATATAAGAGAAATTTTTAAAAAATACTCTTTAAATGAAATCTCTAATATCTATAGAAATTATAAAAATATTTCAATTTGTAATATCAATATAATTATTCGAGTTATTCACATTTATTTCAATAATTTATGTTTTTCTACAAATTTATACATTAGACTCTAAACAAAAATGATGTAGATTTTTTTCCTCTTAATTTATGTGCTTTAACATACAAACGACGCTTTGAGATTAAATGTTAGTTATCTTATTTTACGATTTTCTAATCAAGCGTTTTAAATATTTTCGAAGAAAAGTAAAAATCTAATTAAAAACTTTTAGTTTAAAGACTTTTCTTTGATTATTTATGAAAATATAAGAGAACTTTTTTCAAAAATATGCTTTAAATGGAATCTCTAATATCTATAAAAATTATAATAATATTTTAATTTGTATTATTAATATAATTATTCAAGTTATTCACATTTCCTTGAATAATTTATGTTTTTCTAGAGATTTATAAATCAGACTATAAAAGAAAATTTTGTACATTTTCTTTCCCTTAATTTATATATTTTAACAACAAACGACGATTTGAGATTAATAGTTAGATCTCTTATTTTATGATTTTCTAATGAATTTTCACAGAACTTTAAAAAAATATTCTTTAAATGGAATCTCTAATATCTATAGAAAATATAATAATATTTCAACTTGTATTATTAATATAATTATTATAATTTTTCACATTTCTTTTAATAATTTATGTTTATCTTCAGATTTATAAATCAGATTATGAACGAAATATTTTAGATTTTCCTCCTTATAATTTATATACTTTAACATACAAGAGATGAACTGTTAGTTCTCTTATTTTATGATTTTCTAATCAAGCGTTTTAAATATTTTTCGAGAAAAGTAAAAATCTAATCAAAAACTTTTAGTTTTAAGACTTTTGTTTGATTATTTATGAAAATATAAGAGAACTTTAAAAAAATATTTGTAAATGGAATCTCTAATATCTATATAATATATAATAATATTTTAATTTGTATTATTAATATAGTTATTTAAATTATTCACATTTCTTTCAATAATTTATTTTTTTCTATAGAATTATAAATGAAACTATAAACAAAAATGTTGTAGATTTTCTTCCTCTTAATTTATGTACTTTAACATACAAACGAGTCTTTGAGATTAACAGTTAGTTATCTTATTTTATGATTTTCTAATCAATCGTTTTAAATATTTTCCGAGAAAAGTAAAAATCTAATTAAAAACTTTTAGATTTAAGACTTTTGTTTTATTATTTATGAAAATATAAGAGAACATTTTAAAAATATTCTTTCAATAGACTCTCTAATATCTATAGAAATTATAATAATATTTCAATTTGTATTATTAATATAATTATTCGAGTTATTCAAATTTCTTTCAATAATTTATGTTTTTCTACAGATTTATAAATCAGACTATAAAAGAAAATTTTGTACATTTTCTTCCTCTTAATTTATGCACTTTAACGTACAAATGACGCTTTGAGATCAACTGTTAGTTATCTTATTTTATGATTTTCTAATCAAGCGTTTTAAATATTTTCCCTAGAAAAGTAAAAATGTAATTAAAAACTTTTAGTTAAGACTTTTCTAGCCGTATAAATTTTTCTAATAATTAACACGTTGCCCAGTGACTTTTTCAATTTTATACTAATTGCTAATAATCTATTACTCATTTATTTTGATATATTTACACATACAAACAATAAAAAAATCCTGCGATTACATTTTAATGGATGAAAACATTTCTTGAGATTCATTTTCATAGGTTACTAGTACTGGAAATAAATTCATGGAACTATTAGAATCTGTTATTTTCATTACATTTAAAATCTCTTAATTCATCATAAAACGGAAATTTCACTTAAAGTAATCAACAAAGCTAAAATATTTACAGTTTTGGTGATTTACTTTCATATTTAAATTGTTAAGAAACTATAGTCAATTATAATATTGTTAGTATAAAATAAATAGAAATTTTAACCCGATGCTCATAGTACATATTTTTCGATTTATTTTGTAACGGAACAAAAAGAACCAGAGAAATATGCTAATGACATGGATGTTTATAAATCATGTATTGTGATTTACTTTCGTATTTAAATTCTTATGAAACTATTGCCAATTACAATATTGTTACTGTAAAATAAATAGACATTTTAACCCGATAATAATCGTACATATTTTTCGGTTTATTTTGTAACGGAACAAAAAGAACGATAGAAATATTCTGATGACATGGATGTTTATAAACCATGTATTGTGATTTACTTTCATATTTAACTTCTTATGAAACTATTGTCAATTACAATATTGTTACTGTAAAATAAATAGAAATTTTAACCCGATAATAATCGTACATATTTTTCGGTTTATTTTATAACGGAACAAAAAGAACGGGAGAAATATTCTAATGACATGGATGTTTATAAACAGATTGAAACCTTATTAGAGCTGTAAGTAGTTGTGATAAAACATATTATTTTAATTCTTTCTCTAATTACCATTATAAAAGAAAGAAAGCAGAATAAACTTTTGAATTTTGTAAAATATAATTATATATTACTTTAAGAACTAGATTTATATTATCTTAAAAAGATTGAATAGTTTGTGACATTGTAAATAATTACTTTTACAATTTTTCTTAACACAATGATTTTGTAGTATTAAAATTTTTTAAAGAGCTGGTAATTTAAGGAACGACAAAAACATTTTTAAAAAGTATTTTGATTACGTAGCATTTATTTAAAATATAGATCCTTCCAAAAATGTACACTAAATAAATAAAACAAAATACATGAAACTCTGATAGCAAGAGTGATTTCATTTCAATGTACTAGCATCTATATTAAATTCTTAGGCTAAAACATAAAAGAAATTATGATTTTTATTACAGAAAAAATCAAAAAAAGATAATCACGGCTAGTGTAAAATGAAATTTTAATCCAAAATAAAATATTTATTTTAACAAGTATTTTATACAATACTGTTACAAATGTTTTTTTAAATAAAAAAATGTATAAATTTCATTGAACAGAATCTTATAATTTCTCGTAATGTACTCTGCATACCTGATTTGGTATTTAAAATTTAGTTAAATGTATTGAAATTTAGGTTTAACATTTTATAAAAAAGGACAATATTACGTTCTTCTTTGTTACAGATAACAATAAGTGTGTATAATTACCAGGATAAAATTACTTATTTAGCTTGAATGCAATAAAATTGGAATTTAGAAAATACCTGTTAATAATAAATATAAATGCGAAGTCCAAAAGATATATGACAGTACATAATTTTCTCTTTTAGCTAAAACTACAACATACATCAGAAGGAGCATTTTTGGAATATTTACCGATATAAATGAACTCAGTCGTAAATAGCTTTTGTTCTGCATGAACAAAGTAAAACTTACGTGAGTTAATCATAAGCGAGTTCTTCTGATGCATATCGGTGAATAAATATAACAATACTATATTCATAGCTGTTCATCATTTGGTTTATTCTGTTGTAAGATAAATTGTAAATGTTCTGTTCACACATTTGGTAGAATAGTGACAAGTGTTTTTTTTTCTATTATTCTGTCTGGTAAATATGCTGTCAAAATAATTGCAGTCCTGTAGTAATGTTATTTTACTAACATAAAGCATAATATTGTTATAGTAATCAGGAAAATATCAACATGTACTTATAATGTGGATATTTCTTTCAATATAAATATAACACATTGTTTGCTGGTACATTTCGCAGCGGAATTGTACCGGGAGCGGGCGCTTTGCTCGCTAATTTAGTTATTCAGTTAAATCTCAATAGATCGAAAGTTATTTAATTTTTTAACCAACTTTTCGTATTTTGTATTGAAATATATAAACAAATATATAAATAACAGCCATAAGATTTTTATAAACAAAAAATATATTTTTTAGTGGATTAATTTATAATATTATCGTAAATATCAAATAGAAATAGTAGTATGTAGTTTTAATGTTTTCGAATTATGTTATATATAAACATAAACATATTTAAAGTATAAAAAATGAAAAGAACAATCATAAAACTAATAATGCTTTACAGTATGGTAACGTTCAAAGAATTTTCCTCTATGAAGAGGTACACGGTAAAACTGTATATGTAAGATGTTTCACTTCGCACTTTTGTCACAGCACACACACGACATTGCGGCTTTTTCTTTTTTTCAACTAGTAACAATTTTCTCTAAAAAACGTTTCCTCATGTCCAATGATAATCTTCCAGGAGGGTCATATTTAGTTGCCCTTTGACTACTAGATGTGGGCTGCCCTGGATCTGGAATGTTAGTGTCAGGTAATTGATCAGTTAACCATTACAATGCGACATCATATAAAAAATTTTTATATTAATATTTTTTGTTTTTGTGGAGATGTATAAGGCTTCTAATTTTTTCCAGAATCTATGTAGTAGACAAGAACATTCGACTTCGTTTTCCTGTACATACCGTTATGTTTGTACCCAAGAACAAACCCTGTTGTCAAATACGTACTAGTACGTGACCCGAACTCAAGTATCAATTGTCAGAAGACGTACTGCAGCATACAATGTGTTAAGGGATGTGTTTAGTTCTATAAAATAATTAAAAAATAATTCATGGTACCTTTTCTTTCCAAAATGCTATTGGAATATAGCCATATAAACACTTTTGCCTCAATGTTGGAACCGAAACACACAAAAAAATTAAACATTTTTTAACATATTTTTGTTGAATTAAAGAATATTAAAATGTTCGAATTTCTTTTCTTAACATTACCAGAATAAATATTTTTATATATTTCTAGTATGTAACATCTATTTGACGGGGAGCCCTTCTGCAATTTTTTCTAATGTTGATTAATGTATAAATTTATTCATATTTGTGATTTAAAATGTTTTTACGAAAAAATATCATGATGAAAGACATATAATTTACCATTTTTTTAAGAATTTGAAAAATTCAAGAGACGGTTTATCTGTCCAAAAATAAAGAATAAATGGAAATAAAAAGTGTCGACAACTTCATTCATTTTAATTATATTTTTCATACTATTTATTAGCATTTTTTATAAAAATAACAAATATTACTAACAGTGGAAATTAATGTTACATTTTGTAAACATTCAAAACTGAATATAAAATTTATATTTAAATGGGTGTTTCAATATAAAAAAATATGTTTTTAAATAATTTCTTTTAAATATTTTCTAAACCCTATGTTTGGACAAGAAAAATATTCTTTCAAATTTCTCTAATGCATACATATGGATTATGGTGCATCTGGACTATTTTGAATGAATCTTTATCTAAGAAATATTGATCACATTTAAATGTAGCACAAAAAAAGCAAAGCGTGTGTGTTTAAATATTTAATTCCTTAGCAACATAAATTCACTGTGAGTGCTTCTCAGTCATTGGTTACCTGTTGCTTGGATGATGACGTAGCAGCTCGTGAACAAAGATGGCGGAAACTTAGAAAAGAAATATAATCTGTGAAGCTCTATGCGATTTCGTTCTTTGTAATTCTCTGTGTTTTAAAATATCTTATAAATTTTGTAGTAGTTTATAAAACGATGTTAAAAGTATAATATGTATAATAATATTGTTGAATGTATATATTTTTGTAGGTATATTCCAATTGAGAATATAGTTATAAATTTATTTATGCGGAAAATTATATTAGATTATTAGAATCATAAGATCATAATCATAAGTATGGTTTTTAAAATAAATTTTTAAAAATGTAAAAATTTCTAAGTGCATGTATAATTTTAATTAATTTTAAATTATTTATAAATTAGAATCTTAAAAAATAAAACTTTTTTTGAAATTTCAAAATTTTAAAACATTATTTTTTGCAAAGTTAATTTTTATTATACTAAGAATGTCACATTGAAAGTAGATGCAAATGTTGTTTCAAAGGCAAGATGTTTAATAAGCAAAAGTACATTGTTTCCCACTCTAATAAATAATCTGAAGATATTACAATATTACAAATTTCTTTATATAAACATATTGGCACTGCATTTGTTTAAAGTATGTGAAATTGCATTTGCTCTTAAACTAGAAGCTCTCTAAAAAACTTAATTACAGTAAGGTTCGATATGTTTTTGTCATTATAGTAATAATACTGTATGTATTTATCAATATAGTTATTAATACAAGTTATGAATACAATGTTAAATCTTCTTTAGGATATTTTGCGAAATTGCTAGAAACCATATAAATTTAACTATTCTTTTATCAGGTCTAAAAGATATTTTTGTTTGCTTTATAATCTTATGAATAAAATCAAAATATTAAGAGATATTTACCATTATAATGAAATTAGAATCATGTACATATATCTAGTATTTATTGCAAATAGGGAAAGTCATAATTTAATGCATAAAAAATTAGCAAAATTTCTAGAAATATGCACAGACCACCGTTCCTACAATAGAAGGGGTATTCGATTACAGTCTACTTATTTTGGATTGATAGGAAGCTATTAATTAAGTAATTTGTTTGTTGTATTGTTTCTTAAAGGCTATCAACTAAGAATACCTTATTATGTCTATTATTGTAGAACATGAATGCATTTCCAATACCAACCAAGAGACTTTCTAATGTTTGTTCTATTGGTTCTAATAGCACTTAGACAAGCCAATGTGAGTCAGACGCTTCCAAATTTGAAACGGAAGGATATGTGTTTCATTCGATGAACACCACTAGGTTGAAAAATGACAGGATTTTGAAAGTGAATCCTTGTAATTTAGAAACAGATACCTTTTAAACGATTTCTAAGCTTTGTCTGACGAATCGTTAAAAAACTTAAATGACATTGCAACCGCGGCCTTATTTTACGTGCCCTAACCACATTTAATGAACATGGGGGATCTTTTTCTCGCTTGAGCTTCAAACCCACAACGCTCTGATTATGAACCTGAAGCCTTAGTCGATTGATCTACCAGGAATCTCAATAATGATTTTAAATGTAAAAGAAAGTCTTAAACATGCAATTTATTTCTTTGGTTTTATGAAGTTTTATGACACTGAATCTTGCAAAAGAACATATTTAGCCATACCAGATACTGAAAACAATGGCAGTGGATCTCACTATGACATTAAATATATAGAAATATGTAAAATTTAAACAGATAAAGACCAGTAGAATGAAAGATCGGATAGGTCAATGAGAATCAAAAATCAGCAAAAAGTTGAACATAGGAGACAAAACACTAAGTTTAAAATGTTAAATACGGTGATAAAAGCCAATATCTTTGAGAAAACTGAAGGTAATAACTATAGAGAGTTTCATCAACAAAATCTTTGATAGTTATGAAATAGCAATTGGTTTCAACACTTCATGTGTTATTTATTTCATAATGATAATATTCTTATCTCATTCATACTATTGTAGAATCGAAAAACTACAAATATCAGATTTTAAAAGACTGTATTTAAAATCTTACTCCTTACAAAAATGCTACAATAAAGTATTATATTTATATTTCATACAATTTCTAATATTATGTTTTTTGATGCTTTCCTTTTTTAAAATTGTGCATTAAATTTAGGATATATTTTATCAGAACATTTTCAATATGATGTAAATTTTATTTAGTATTAATGGTCCCTTCACACTGAAAATCCATAGAAAGAGCACTTTGAAGAATTTTGTAATCAAATCTTATTTTAATGGCATTATGTTCCCTTGATAGAAAGCTTCAATTTATTAGATTAAAATTTAAAATGTTAGACTTCTAAAAAGATTGTGAATTTTTTTTTAATTACTTGAAGAAGAACTCCATATCCTCCGCATATTTGAATGTTTTCCAGCATATTTTTCCTGTAATTCAATTTATTTGCTTTCCCGGTCCCTTACCATCAAGTGAGCAGTCATGGCTCATAAATTATAAGCCTCGTTCTTTTGAAAGAGTCATTCATAAAGCCAGACTTAGTGACTCCACTGTTGATTATTTGCCTCAATTTATTTTCCTTATAAGCAACGAATGAAAGGTTTGACAAATGTAAGATAGTTCAAATGGCGGAGGTTTAATCGTTTTTCTTCTTGCTGAAGAATTAACAATCTTAAAAAATAATCGAAATTTATATGCTCCCGCATGAAGTTTTTTTTTAGGTTTCTTGTACACAGTAAAGAAATTACTGAAACCTAAAAAAAAATTCAATGTTTAAATTTCAAAAGAAATACTCATTTTGAACATTTCAAACAGTTTTTTGATATTTTCTGTGTTGTATCTGTTTGTATGTACAAAGAATCTTTAATTTTTAAACTTTAAATATCCATTTTGGCATTACTGAGCGCATATTCATCAGCTCTGTTGTAGCGTTAGTAAGTGTGTCCGTAAGTTTGTAATTTTTTGTTAGACTGTATGTATTAAATTGTCACAAAAGTTACCGAGTTTTAAATTTAATTTAAAAACTGTAGTTTCTTTTTTTAAAATGAGAGAATTTTTTTATTAATTTAGTTGGTTTATTTTATTTTGAAAATATTTGAAACTTTATAGTTTTCAAGTTGTTTGAGTTCTAAACTGTTTCGTTTGGAGCGCTACGTTCTACTGTTTTGCACTCGAGGGCTAATGAGGCAGGGACCTACTGCTTAAAGCCGATTCCGAACGGCTACGAACAACCATGCCATAGTGGGACTCGAACCCACGAACTCCGGTACCGACGATCAGCGCCCTAACCAATTGTTCAGAGTTCAGCTTGAGTTCTAAATTAAGTAGGGTTTTGTATTAAGAAAAATAATTTTAACTATTACATAAAATTAAGAATATATGTCTAAAAAAATTTTAAGTTAATCAAAATCTTGTTTCTAAAGAATATATCTCTAAAGAAACCCTTAGAAAACATATCTCTAAAGATTAATATTCTAGAGAAATAGTATTAGATAGAAAAAAAATCTCTATAGAAAATATATGCAATAGAAAAAAAGACAATCTTAAGGAAAAACATCTTAAAATTTCTGAAAAGTAAATGTATTCGATAAAAAAAACATAATTTAAATACTCAAATATTATTACAAAATTAAATGAACAAACTAAAGTGAAAAAAATGTTCTTTAATTAAAAACATTAGAACTCTTAAATTAACTGGTTACCCTGAGAGAAGAAATTAACTTTGTTCCTTGAAGGTAATGTACAAACCAAATTCTTATGAGGCATACAATTAAAATAAAACTTAATTACGTACAAATAAGTATAGTGCCTGCGCAATTTTACTGTCTACATTTACATGAAAATTTTGTTTCTCGGTATAAGAACATATTTTAATGGACATTTTCCCATAAGAAGAATATTTGATACTACATCTTGGATTTGTTGGGTAATTTCTTATGCCTTATTAACAGTTTTATATACTTTTTATAAAAAATTAAGAAATATATTCTAGTTTATGAAAAATGTTTTGATTACGGAAATTAATTTTTTTTAATAAAAGTAGTAGTTTATTGAAATTTATGTTTGCGAAAACATTTGATTTTTTCTTAATGTGTAAAATTAATTTATAATGTTTATTTTTTAATCTGCATAATTAAACAAAATATGCTTAATATTCTCCATTTAAAGATTCTTTTGTGAAAGGCATTAAATTTTTTTAACATAAGCAGTTGTTAAACAGTGCAAAGTCGAATTTTTTTTCAAGAGAATATATCTTAATATTTGTTAATCATAAAGAAATAATCTGATTTAAAATTTAAAAGTCAGTTATAAAAAGGAATTTTTCCTTTAATTATTTACAATTATCTTATATTTTGTTGTTGTACCAATATCTTGTTTGTGAATGATTTTAGATGAATTGTCTATTTTTAAACTAAATTTAAGTAAATAAATGAAAAAATAAAATAATGATTACGAACTATATTTGAGTTATGACAATATATTTTTTTTTTCTTAAGCTCTTTTCCTGGTTTCAACAGATTATTTCCAAACAATTATCTATTAATTTCGTCAATCCCTCTACATATTTATACATAAAATATATTATTTTAATTTCATAGAAATTTAAATAGTATTTCACTAAAAATTTCATAAAAGAAAAAATAAGTATAAATAATAGCACCAAACCCATAATGTAATGCTATAAGGAATTGTTTACGACACTCTGAAAATAAGTAATACATTCTCCTTCATTAGTGAGGGAAATGTTATCCGGTCCATCATATGATCTGATGCAAACATAGTGCATTGCTCCTTTGGGAATTCGATGCAAGTTTGTTACAGTCTGAAGCATATCTCATTTCTGAAAATGCGGCTTTATTAGGCAATAATTCTACTTTTTATGTATAATCTGATATTTTCTTTTTTTCTAACAGATTACACAGTGAATCTCCCTTTAGTTAACTTTATTCCGTTATTAATTTAAATTATGTTTTCAATTCGGGAAATGTTAAAAAAGTATAAATTATTTTATCAAATGAATTATGCATGAGTAGGGATTACTTTCGAACTTCACTTGAGAAAAAACTAACCAGTTATCGAATTTGTACTTCTCCATTAGTAGAATGACGTGCGGTAACCAGACGACAGGGTGGTGTTCTTTGCTATCAGAGCTACCAGCTGAGGGGTTTGAGCAGCTCAAATCCCACTTCTCGCAGGGATTAGGCCTAGTGGTTCGCATTTGGCTTTACACAGTAAGTCCTGCTCCTATTAGTCATCGAGTAGAAAAGCAGTAACCGAAAGCACTGCAAACAAACTAATTAATTATGAGTAGCCGAACGATGCCTTAATGAGTAGAGCACTGAACTTTAGTATTTGCCTTTAGTTAACTTTATTCCGTTATTAATTTATGTTTTTAATTCGAGGAAGGTTAAAAAAAGTATAAATTATTCTATCAAATGAATTATGTATGGAAGTTATTGCTTTTTCGAAAGTGCACCTGAGAAAGGACTAACCAATTATCGAATTATTTCTTTTTCATTAGTATAACGCAGTGCGATGGCCATACGGCAGGGTAATGTTTTTTGCTACCGGAGCTACCAGCAGATAGAATTGTGCAGCTCAAATCCCACTACTGGCATGGATTATACCTAGTGGTTCGTATTTGGTTTTAAACAGTAGGTCCTGCTCGCATTAGTCCTAAGTAGAAAGATAGTAAACCATAGCAATTCAAACAACCTAATTGATTATGAGTAAGTGAACGATGGCCGAATTAGTAGGGTACTGATCTTTAGTAACAGAATTCATTAATTCAAATATCACAGATGGTACGTATATTTTTAACCAACCAGAATCATTTTAAGCAGTATGTCTAGATCTTTTTTATCTATCGTCTATAAGGTAAGTAGATAGTTCCACCTTTATCAAACTACCTAAATATCTATTGGAATGAGAAATATGTTCGTCCTTCCTTTAAACTAATGCTCTGTAGCTTCCACACTGTGACCAATTGTTCATCACTTCTTGATAGTGACCTTGGAGAATGGTTTACTAGTTGCATTCATATAGTGGGCCACTAAATTAGCCGAGCACTTAGATTCATCCATAGGGAACACTGCGCATCTGGCTGCCTTTGATATTTAAAGAAAAACAGCTTCCGAAGCCATACTCCTCCAGGGCCCTTTTATCGCCTGTCAATGTAGACCGCTATAAGCCATACCCCCCCCCCCCAGATGGTGGTAATGGCTTGCAGTGGACCATAGTGTGGAGGGGCCTTAAGCATAGTTCAATGATCGTTTGGAAGATTTTAGAAAATTGCATTCCTTAAGTATGATTTCACGTCTCAATATTAGAAAATACTAAGCAACCTTTTCTTTGTCCAAAACATTGTCTACTCTGGTGTGCAAAACTTAAGCAACAGGTGGTTGTTTTACATAACTCTACGAGAAATCATCTGAGAAACATGAAATTCAGAAATGAGCGAGAGTATTATGTATGTAAAGGGTGACGAAAGCATCGACTCTGAAAACTGAATACAATGTACACGGTATGGAATCAAACATAAACAAGCTTTATTGAACGCATAGTATCGAAACTCAGGATTTTCTATTCTAGAGGAAGAACAACAAGCAGATATTCCATAACATGGGATATGTTCTCCCCAAACTGTAATGGTTACTGTTCTTTTGGATAGTGAAGATATCACTCGAATGAATTGGCCGGCGAACTCCCCTAATTTAAATCCCATCGAACATATGTGGGATGCTTTGGGAAGACGGACTGCAGAACGCTTAAGTCCTCCGGAGAACACCCAACAACTCAAACAGATGCTGATTGTGGAATGGGCACACCTACCGCAAGAAATGTTGGACCAGCTGGTTCTGAGTATGCGGAGACGGAGCGAAGCAACCATTGTAGCTAGGGAAGGGCATATTCCATATTAAGTTACATCTGGTTCTTGTTCTTCCTCTTGGATAGACAATCATGAGCCACGATACCACGCGTTCAATAAAGCTTGTTATTGTTTGATTCCATAGCGTACGCATTGTATTCATTTTTCAGCGTCGATGCTTTCGTCATCCTTTAAGTACTTAATACTCTCCCTCATTTCTTAATTTCATGTCTCTCAGATGATTTCTCTTGGAGTTATGATAAAAAAATCATGTTGCTTAAGTTTTGCACACCATCGTATTTTAATCCTAACAAACAGCGGCGATCATTACCTTTATATCATGCATTTTAAATAACTTTCCTCTTTACATATTTCAAGAAATGTACAATAAATTATAAATTATACTATCAAATTAAATATGTACCATGATGATTCTTTGGAGATCATAAAGCAATTTCTAACTCCATGTTCTATATGTAAGGGAAATTTCTTTCCTTCATTTAATTGAAGACATAAAGATTGATCACCAATTTATTCATACAAAGCATGGTCTATATATTTATATAGAATGTAAAATTTTCATAATCTAGTATTTTATTATGAATAAAAACTTTCACAGTTGAACGCATTTTAGTTATTTTCATTCCATAAAATTTAACTAGATTTCTAACCATACCCCCAAGACAGTGGAATGTTTCTCCATAGTCCTTCATTTAATAGAAAATACTAAGCAGGCTTTTCTGTGTCCAAATAAACTATCTATTTTAATTCTAACAAACAGTTACCTTTAGAACATGCATTTTAAATAATTTCCTCTTTATATATTTCAAGAAAGGTACAATAAATTACAAATTATGATATCAATTTAAATATGTACCATGATAAGCATTTGCTTTGGAATGATACATGAAAGCAATTTCTAACTCACACTCCTCTATATGTAAGGGAAATGTTCTCTGGTCCTTCATTTAATCTGAAGTAAACATAGTAGATTGATCATCTGGGAATTTGATAAGACTTACATTCCGAAAGCCTGTCCTAATTTCTGTATATAAAGAATTGTTAGGAAACTTTTCTTCTAATAATCTGGTATTTTCTTATGAATATAAACTTACACAGTAGAACGCCTTTTAGTTATTTTCACTTTATAAATTATATATTTCAAGAAAGTAAAATAATACAAATATTCCGCAATTTAAATATGTAAGAAGATAATGTTTGCTTTTAAATACAATCTAATAAACATAATCATTTCTAATGTATACTCCTCTATAGTAACGTAAGTGTTACTAGTCCTTCATTTAATCTGAAGTAAACATAGTAGATTGATCATCTGGGAATTTGATAAGACTGTTATATTCCCAAAGCCTTCCTAATTTCTGAATACGAAAAATTTCACTAATCCAATCTGGTATTTTCTTCTTGAGAATTTACAGTCACGCCTTTTAGATTTTTCTTTCATGCATTTAATCTTTTAGATTTAAAAAAGTTTAAAACCTGTAAAATACGTACAAAATACTCCGCCAAGTAAATTATGTAAGAAGATAAGTGTTTGCTTTTATATGACAATCTAATAAAGCAGGTAATCAATTTCTAATGCATACTTCTCCATAGTAACGTAAGTGTTCTCTAGTCCTTCATTTAAGATGATGTTAACAAAGTGTATTGATCACCTGGGAATTTGACGTAAGACTGTTTATTCCCACAGAGTTTCCTAATTTATGAATGTGAGAAAATATTAAGTAACCTTAATTCAAATAACGGCATTTTCACATTCTTGAGAAGTTACATGGTACGATGCCTTAAATATTTTTCTTTCATGCAATTTAAACGTTTTATCTAAAAAACAAAGGAACTATTAAAATTGTACAAAATATGCTATTGAACTCTATAACACGATAAGAGATTACTTTTGAACAGTAATATGCAAACAAAGAAAATAACTTCTACTTCTACCTCGTAAGGAAAGTTTTCTCTAGTCCTACATTTAAGATGATTCTAACAAAGTGTATTGATCACCTGTAATTTGATGTAAGACTGTTTATTCCCACTGAGTTTCCTAATTTTTGAATATGAGAAAATATTAAGTAACTTTAATCCAAATAACAGCATTTCAATATTCTTGAGAAGTTACATAGTACGATGTCTTTTAGATATCTTTCTTTCATGCAGTTGAAATCTTTTATCTAAAAATGAAAGGAACTAAGTATTGATCACCTGTAATTTGATGTAAGACTGTTTATTCCCACTGAGTTTCCTAATTTTTGAATATGAGAAAATATTAAGTAACTTTAATCCAAATAACAGCATTTCAATATTCTTGAGAAGTTACATAGTACGATGTCTTTTAGATATCTTTCTTTCATGCAGTTGAAATCTTTTATCTAAAAATGAAAGGAACTATTAAAATTGTACAAAATATGCTATTGAACTCTGTAACACGATAAGGGATTACTTTTGAACAACAATCTGAAAACAAAGAAAATAACTTCTACTTCTACCTAGTAACGTAAATGTTCTCTAGTCCTTCATTTAAGATGATGTTAACAAAGTGTATTGATCACCTGGGAATTTGATGTAAGACTGTTTATTCCCACTGAGTTTTCTAATTTCTGAATATGAGAAAATATTAAGTAACCTTAATCCAAGTAATGGCATTTTCATATTCTTGAGAAGGTACATGGTACGATGTCTTTTAGATATCTTTCTTTCATGTAGTTGAAATCTTTTATCTAAAAATCAAAGGAACTTTTAAAATTGTACAAAATATGCTATTGAACTGTGTAACACGATAAGGAATTATTATCGAACATCAATCTTAAAACAAAGAAAATAACTTCTGATGCTATCTCAGCGATTAGTAAGGGAAATCTAATGTAAATATAATGGATTGATGACCAGCTAAGATTTCGATGCAATACTCCTAAAGCCTATCCTCATTTCTAAATGGGAGAAAATATCAGTCAATCTCCCTTCTTTCAAATATTCTGACATTTTCTTATTTTCAACAAACCCCAGAGTTTCATTAGATGAATTAGAAACCATGTAAGAGAGAAAGGCAATAATTATTAAGAAATGTAACATTGACTAATTCCTAAAAACAATACAGTTTAACAACACAACTTATTAATACATTCTGGTGAATACATAAAAACATTACGCAATTTTTTATTAAACTACTGTAATAAATATATAATATGTCTTTTATAATAAATATTTACAATGGATGTCAAAGATAAATATTTAACATTTTTTCCAGATATATTCAAACTATATCAGATGTATATTAGGTGAAATATTTCTGTCCAACCCCAAATTTTTTAATTATTAATAATTAAGTTTCTTTATTCAAATCATTTCAATTGTTTCTTTTATAAATGAAAATAAACATGTCAAGTCTTATTTTATTAAGTAACCAAAAGATATAGTTATGGTGTATATAAATAATATTCAATATAATTGATTTTTTAAATTTTCAACAATTATTTTACCTTTTCTCTAATGGTGGCTATTATAAAATTAGGATGACGAAAGGTAAAACAAATTCTTGAACTTTCTGTTTTTATATTATAAATACTCAATGCACATTTATGATATTTATATTATGTTTGATATATATGGTTTTTATATTATGAATACTCAATGCACATTTATGATATAAACCTATTTTACGATATATTCGATTATTTCGTTATCCTCATATGATATGCATGCTTATGTAACTGCAATTTCTAAATATATTCCAACTATACCAGATGTATATTAGTTAAAATATTTTCTGTCTTACCTCAAATTGTTTTCACTTTCATATAATTAAGTTTCTTTACTCAATAAATCATTTCAATCCTTTCTTTTATCAATGAAACTAAATAAGTCGAGTCTCATTAAGTAACCAAAAGATGTAGTTATGGTTAATATAAATAATATTAACCCCTTCCGGTAAAATTACTAATCTAGCTCGTCATTAGTTTTTCATTCCATACCGCACAATGACGAGATACACTCGTCATGGATTAAAGTTATTGTTAAATATGATAATTAATTTAGTTTAAAATTTCTAGTGTACTGAATTGGGCAACACCTTTATCACTTGTGAAAATCACAAGTCACTATTGCATATTGTTTACTTGGTACAAGTAATTGTCAAATTAATGAGTCAGAATAAAAGAAAACCTACTAAGAAATGCCGTGTGTTATAAGAATCAAATTAAAAGTGAGACTACTTGGCGGTGTAAACAATTAAGAATTCCTTTGCACTTTGTTATGAAAAGTACCACTATCTTGAAGACTATTATCTGTATACCTTATTAATGTTTTGCTTTGATATTTTCTTAATTTTACTGTTTCTGATATTATTTAACACTATGTAAAAAGTGGATTTTATGTAAGAATTGTAAAATGAAACAAGTTTTTTAAATAAAAATTAAATGGTTATTTCATGCACAGTTTTTCATTATTAAATCATACCGGAAGGGGTTAAATATAATTGTTTTTCAAATTTAACAATTATTTTATAATTTCTCTAGTGGGGGATGTTATAAAAATAGGATGATGAAATGTAAAACAAATTCTCTAACTTTCTGTTTTTCTATTATGATTACTCAATGCACATTTATGATATAAATCTATTTTGCGATATATTAGATTATTTCGTTACCCTCATATGATATGCATGCTTATGTAACTGCAATTTCTAGATATATTCCAACTATACCAGATGTATATTGCTTAAAATATTTTGTCTTACCGAAAATTGTTTTCACTTTCATATAATTACGTTTTTTACTCAAGAAAAATTTCAATCATTTTTTTTCATGAATGAAGCTAAGCAGTCAAGTTCGCATTAAATAATCAAAAGATTATAGTTATGGTGTATATAAATAATATTCAGTATAATTGTTTTTCAAATTTTCAACAATTATTTTATAATCTCTCTAGTGGGGGCTGTTAGAAAAATAGAAGGATGAAATGTTAAACAAATTCTCGAACTTTCTGTTTTTATATTATGATTACTCAATGTACATTTATGATATAAACCTATTTTACGGTATATTAAATTATTTCGTTATCCTCATATGATATGCATGCTTATGTAACTGCAATTTCTAGATATGTTCCACCTATACCAGATGTGTATTAGTTAAAATATTTTCTATCTTACCCCAAATTGTTGTCACTTTCATATAATTAAGTTTCTTTACCCAATAAATCATTTCAATCATTTCTTTTATCAATGAAACTAAATAAGTCAAGTCTCATTAAGTAACCAAAAGATGTAGTTATAGTTTATATAAATAATATTCAATATAATTGTTTTTCAAATTTTCAAAAATTATTTTATTTTTTCTCTAGTGGGGGCTGTTATAAAAATAGGACGATAAAATGTAATACTAATTCTCGAACTTTCTGTTTTTATATTATGATTACTCAATGTACATTTATGATATAAACCTATTTTACGGTATATTAAATTATTTCGTTATCCTCATATGATATGCATGCTTATGTAACTGCAATTTCTATGTCCAACTATACCAGATGTATATTAGTTAAAATATTTTTTGTCTTACCCCAAATTGTTGTCACTTTCATATAATTAAGTTTCTTTACCCAATAAATCATTTCAATCATTTCTTTTATCAATGAAACTAAATAAGTCAAGTCTCATTAAGTAACCAAAAGATGTAGTTATAGTTTATATAAATAATATTCAATATAATTGTTTTTCAAATTTTCAAAAATTATTTTATTTTTTCTCTAGTGGGGGCTGTTATAAAAATAGGACGATAAAATGTAATACTAATTCTCGAACTTTGTTTCTATATTATGATTACTCAATGTACATTTATGATATAAACCTATTTTACGATATATTAGATTATTTCGTTATCCTCATATGATATGCATGCTTATGTAACTACAATTTCTAGATATGTTCCACCTATACCAGATGTGTATTAGTTAAAATATTTTCTATCTTACCCCAAATTGTTGTCACTTTCATATAATTAAGTTTCTTTACCCAATAAATCATTTCAATCATTTCTTTTATCAATGAAACTAAATAAGTCAAGTCTCATTAAGTAACCAAAAGATGTAGTTATAGTTTATATAAATAATATTCAATATAATTGTTTTTCAAATTTTCAAAAATTATTTTATTTTTTCTCTAGTGGGGGCTGTTATAAAAATAGGACGATAAAATGTAATACTAATTCTCGAACTCTGTTTTTCTATTATGATTATTTAATGCACATTTATGATATAAACCTATTTTGCGATATATTGGATTATTTCGTTACTCATATTATATGCATGCTTATAACTGCAATTTCTAGATATATTCCAACTATACCAGATGTATATTGCTTAAAATATTTTGTCTTACCGAAAATTGTTTTCACTTTCATATAATTACGTTTCTTTATTCAAGAAATCATTTCAATCGTTTTTTTTATGAATGAAACTAAACACGTCAAGTCGCATTAAGTAACCAAAATATATAGTTATGGTGTATATAAATAATATTCAGTATAATTGTTTTTTAAATTTTCAACAATTATTTTATCTTTTCTCTAGTGGGGGCTGTTATAAAAATAGGACGATAAAATGTAATACTAATTCTCGAACTCTGTTTTTCTAATATGATTACTCAATGCACATTTATGATATAAATCTATTTTGCGATATATTAGATTATTTCGTTACCCTCATATGATATGCATGCTTATGTAACTGCAATTTCTAGATATATTCCAACTATACCAGATGTATATTGCTTAAAATATTTTGTCTTACCGAAAATTGTTTTCACTTTCATATAATTACGTTTCTTTATTCAAGAAATCATTTCAATCGTTTTTTTTATGAATGAAGCTAAGCACGTCAAGTCTCATTAAGTAACCAAAAGATGTAGTTATAGTTTATATAAATAATATTCAATATAATTGTTTTTCAAATTTTCAAAAATTATTTTATTTTTTCTCTAGTGGGGGCTGTTATAAAAATAGGACGATAAAATGTAATACTAATTCTCGAACTCTGTTTCTATATTATGATTACTCAATGTACATTTATGATATAAACCTATTTTACGATATATTAGATTATTTCGTTATCCTCATATGATATGCATGCTTATGTAACTGCAATTTCTAAATATATTCCAATTATACCAGATGTATATTAGTTAAAATATTTTCTGTCTTACCGAAAATTGTTTTCACTTTCATATAATTACGTTTCTTTATTCAAGAAATCATTTCAATCGTTTTTTTTATGAATGAAACTAAACACGTCAAGTCGCATTAAGTAACCAAAATATATAGTTATGGTGTATATAAATAATATTCAGTATAATTGTTTTTTAAATTTTCAACAATTATTTTATCTTTTCTCTAGTGGGGGCTGTTATAAAAATAGGATGATGAAATGTAAAACAAATTCTCGAACTTTCTGTTTTTATATTATGATTACTCAATGCACATTTATGATATAAATCTATTTTGAGATACATTCGATTATTCCTTTACCCTCATATGATATGCGTGTTTATATAACTGCAATTTCTAGATATATTCCAACTATACTAGATATATATTACTTGAAATATATTCTGTCTTCCCAAAAATTGTTTTCACTTTCATATAATAGCGTTTCTTTACTCAAATCATTTCAATCTTTTTTTTTCATGAATGAAACTAAACACGTCAAGTTGCATTAAGTAACCAAAAGATATAGTTACGGTGTATATAAAAATATTCAATATAATTGTTTTTCAAATTTTAAACAATTATTTTGTCTTTTCTATAGTGGGGGCTGTTATCAAAATAGGATGACGAAATGTAAAACAAATTCTTGAAATTTACTGTTTTTATATTATCAATACACAATGCACATTTATTATATAAACCTATTTTACAACTAGTATACAGCCCGTCATATGACGGGATCAGTAAAATTTTTAATTTTCCAAAATTGTTAACCTTATGAGGCAGGTAAAAAAATTGTTTGATTTTTAACTGAAAATTTGGCTGGTACACGCTGAATAATTTGTTTATCTTTATTGACCGCATGTTAGTTACCACCTGTAATTTATATTGTCATATTACTTGATAGGATGGACAGCATAGGTTTTAATATTGACAGTGATTATTTGGTGGTATATATGAATGATGACCAAAATTTAGCGAATGGATCGCAAACCCTGTAGTTATGTGTAAAAAACAAACACACAAACGAGCAAACTTCTTAATTTTCCAAGATATATAAATTAAACTCTAGATATATATTAGTTAAAACATGACATAGACTCCTAGTCTTTGTTGTTAATACCGGTGATAAAATTTTCATTGCAACAAAAAAACAATCGATGATTAAATTTAAAATTATCACATATGTACTTAATCTATTATTTAAGCCAAATATAAAAAAAAATTATTGACGTCATATCTAAGTTCAATGATAAAACTTATGAAAATAAGGCATAATTTAAATAATTAAAAATAAAAAATTATTCAATGAGATGGTTAAAGGAATGACGTTATAATGCTAGAAATATGTTATTTTTACCTATTTGCTGTGTGATAAATTGATAAATTTAATCGCCTGCTCTTAACCGGGGAAAATATGAGTTAAAATAATGGCATTAAAAGCTCGAAAAGAGGGAAAGGGGTGGATTTCGAACATTTTAAAGAAGGCAGTATTTTTCGCTGTGATATGAAGCCTATTTATATCAATTTATTTTAGAATCGGATCTATAGTTTAGGAGAAGATAAACATTACTCTCTTTGAATTTTGCTAATTATGGATGCCTCTATCCATTCCAGGTCCAACCGCTTCATAAAATCGAGGACAGACGTACAGATAACTTAGGCTATTATTATATAGGGGATATTTTCGATTATTTATTTCTCCACATATCATGTGCATAATTATATAATCTGCTATACAAGATATAAACATCTTCCAGAGCACATTATGTTATTAACTTGCAATGCTTATTGTGCATAATTGTTGTACATTCCATCCTTGATATAAATTTCTGCATTAAACTCTATTGATCAGAATGGTAATTGATTTTGTATCTGTTATGTATTGTCGATAAATTCCTATTCTATTAAGAGATTATATATTATAACTCTGTATTGCAATCTCATATTAATACACTTAACCCAGATTAATTATCTATTTCTCCAAGGGATAATATATTTTAATAGGAAATATTAACATACTGGGATGAAATCATTATTGGTTTACAGTCATAATCGATTGACCTCATCACTTTTAATGAGATACGTCGTATAGTTATGTTTATTTATAATGATAAATATATAAAGCCTTGGTTTAAAGTTATTTGTGACCAATTAAAATGTAAAATTGTAGGGACTTTTTTAAAACAGTACATTATACGCTAAATTTAATACATCGCATAAAATAATATTGAACTGATAATTCCTTTAAACATAATCGATTTACATAATCGATTGATAGTCATCATCAATTGAACTTATCACTTTTAATGAGATACCTCGTATAATTATGTTTATTTATAATGATAAATATATAAAGCTTTAGTTTAAAGTTACTTGTTACCAATTAAAAAGTAAAATTGTAGGGACTTTTTTAAAACAGTACATTATACGCTAAATTTAATACATCACATAAAATTATATTGAATTGATAATTCTTTTAATCATAATCGATTTACATAATCGATTGATAGTCATAATCGATTGACCTCATCACTTTTAATGACATACCTCGTATAGTTATGTTTATTTATAATGATAAATATATAAAGCCTTAGTTTAAAGTTACTTCTTACCAATTAAAATATAAAATTGTAGGGACTTTTTTTAAAAAAGTACATTATACTATAAATTTAACACATCACAAAATTTTATTGAATTTATAATTCTCTT
This sequence comes from Pardosa pseudoannulata, assembly GCA_032207245.1. Classification (NCBI taxonomy): domain Eukaryota; kingdom Metazoa; phylum Arthropoda; class Arachnida; order Araneae; family Lycosidae; genus Pardosa; species Pardosa pseudoannulata. The sequence continues at coordinate 18,086,446 of CM063501.1, forward strand.
AATCATGATCGATTTACATAACCTATTGATAGTCATAATAAACTGACCTTATCACTTTTAATGAGATACCTCCTATAGTTTCTGTTTATTTATAATGATAAATATAAAGCCTTAAAGTTACTTAATAACAATTAAGATGTACAATTTTAGGGACTTTTTAAGACAGTGCATTATACGCTAAATTTAATACATCGCATAAACTTATATTGAATTTATACTTCTTTTAATCATAATTGATTTACATTATCGATTAATAGTCATAATCGATTAACCTCATCACTTTTAATGACATACCTCATATAGTTATGTTTATTTATAAAGATAAATATAAAGCCTTAGTTTAAAGTTACTTGTTACAACTTAAAATGTAAAATTGTAGGCACTTTTTTAAGACAGTATATTATACTCTAAATTTAAAACATCACAAAATGATATTGAATTTATAATTCTTTTAATCTTAATCGATTTACATAATCTACTAATAGTCATAATAGATTGACCTTATCACTTTTAATGAGATACCTCATATAGTTTCTGTTTATTTATAATGATAAATATAAAACCTTAAAGTTACTTGTTACCAATTAAAATGTAAAACTGTAAGGACTTTTTTCAAACAGTACATTATACTCTAAATTTAAAACATCACAAAATTATATTGAATTTAAAATACTTTTAATCATAATGGATTTACATAATCGATTGATAGTTATAATAGATTGATCTTCTCACTTTTAATGAGATACCTCCTATAGTTTCTGTTTATTTATAATGATAAATAAAAAGCCTTAAAGTTACTTGTTACCAATTAAATTTAAAATTATAGGGACATTAAGACAGTACATTATATGCTAAATTTAATACATCACACAAAATTATAATGAAATGGTGATTCTTTTAATCATAATCGATTTACATAATCGATTGACCTTATCACTTTTAATAAGATATATAAATATATATATATATATATATATATATATATATATATATATATATATATATAATATATATATAATATATATATATATATATATATATATATATATATATATATATATATATATATAAATTTTTACAATATTTTAACAAATATATATATATATATATATATATATATATATATATATATATGCCTGTGTATGTATTTAAATACCTAGTTGTGACTAATTCTAATATAATTTCTTAAAATAAGCTGCTGGGCTTGAAATTAGATTACTTTAATTCGTTTTAAAACTTGTTATCTTTCACGTTTTATATTCTAAATCACACAGAAGAACGAACGTCAAACAGAAGCATTCTGAATAAGAATGCCAGCACTCAGCAACACAATCAGGGAGATAATTCATAGAATTTTACATATAAGTGGACTCATTTTGCTAAACAGCATGTCGCACACAATGCATTCATATTGCAAACACAATGCATTCATATTGCCTCTCTCATTTTCTGTAGTTTTAGTTTACTTTTTCTAAAAAGAATTATTATTTCACAGATTGCTGATTCATCTTATATAATATCGTAAATAAATGTATTTGCAGAACAACCTGACACATTTTACTATCGTTAGCATATGTTACTCATTAAGAATGATTGCAGTTTCCCCAGCCATTGGAATAAATGTAACCAGCGAATAAAATTTATGATTTCCGTTATAGAATGCATGCGATCAGAAAAACAAAATAATGTATCTGTATACGTACATATAAGTATTAACATTTAAAAATTGATATATCTACTTTGTGTCTCTTCATATTATATTTAAAGTGGAAACATCGTATTTCTGATTATACTTACACTTTCATCTACATATATTTTTAAATACTGCACCTTCGTGTTATTATATATTACATAAGAGCTGAAGTTACCAGGAATACCTTTGTGGTTCATAACAATGTTCCATCTAGTCCCTTTGGGCTAGAAAGGTGCCATTAGCGAGAATAGATGATATTATGGCATTTAGTTGAGGAAATGTTATTCACAAGTCGTACATTACATGTAGTCGTCAGAAGATATGTGAGGTAGTAGAAAATATAAGTTAATAGATATCTAATGTGTTTATAATGGCACAACTCTAAAATAAGATAAAGTGGATAAATGTACGTTGTACTGTTAGCTTATTAATTAATTATAATAATTGAATATATACTTCGTTGAGTTAGTAATT
>CM063501.1:18096112-18106112 GCA_032207245.1 Pardosa pseudoannulata
ATTACTTCTGAGCCCACAAAAAGCTTTGAACACGAAGAAATTACAATAATTTAATTACAGTGGAAGAAGAATGTGAGAGATATCTCTCTTGAACGAATTCCTTGACACCATCAAAATAATGACTTAACTGCAAGTATCTTTTTTTTTCTTTCAACCAGCTTTAAAATTTTTCAATTAAAGTTTTTTTTTTCTGTCATGAAAGATTATGGGAAAAGCTTTTATTTTCAAAATATTTTAACAAATTAATTTGATGACATTTAATGCTTTTCACGTTTGGAGTAATGTATACGAATAGAAAAGTATATAAAAGTTATTAAATAATTCTCTTTGTTAGTCAATTGTTTATTAAATATTTTTTGCCTAACCACAAACTAACTGTAAATGCCTTATTACAAAGACATATATTTATCTAGTATCCTATTTAACACTAGATTGCCCGAGATTTCTTGTATACCTATATTGCCCAAAAACAGTCAAAATGACTGCATTGTGAAAAAATAACAAATATGTAAAGAAATTTGTTTAAAATTGATTTTTAATATTATATAATAAAGGAGGGCGGAAGTAACTACAATTATTCATAAACCCATTTATATGTTATAGAAAAAGTCACCAAATTCTAAGAAATTGTGTCATTATATTCCATAATTTTTTTTTCTAATTGAAATTAAAAAACAGTCAAAATGACTGCCTTGGGCAATCTAGTGTTAATTAATTTATTCACATATACGAGACATATGTCCAAAGTATACAATAAAATTACCAAAACTAAAAATTTCTTTTTAATTAAAATAAGCAAAAAATTCATTTGTAATTTTAATATTAAATTTAGACTACTGAATATTTTGAATTTGCTTTTAGGTATATTTACATAATAGTAAAATAATGTAAGGAAAATTGTACATTGTTCCTCTTTTTTTCCTCTATTTCCTCTATTTTTTTATTAATCACAGCAATGCATTTCATATTTGCTCAGCTGAAAATAACTACATGGTGTTTACAGCATCATTTGAATAGATCATATGACAAACTGATTTAAAAGTAAAGGTTTTCTTTCTTATTTTTGTTACAAAATAAATTTAGCTTCTTATTTAAAAATAAAATTCTTATAAAGAGAAAGAAACTCTTATGTAATTTTAACATTCATTTTTAAGTACTTATATATTTCGAAGTTTAACTTAGGTATATTCATGAAATAGATGACTAAATTTAGGAAAACTACTTATTGTTCGTCATTTACGAAATAAATTTAGTTTCTTACTTAAAAATAAAATTCTAATAAGGAGAGAGAAATTTTTATGTAATTGTAATATTAATTTTACAGTACTTAAATATTTCGAAGTTAAATTTAGGTATATCCATAAAACAACTGACTTATTAGTTGACTTAACAGTTGAAAAATTACTTATTGTTCGTCATCATCTTTCCTCTATTTTTTCTAGTGTTTTTAATTAATCATAGTGATGTGTATTAAAGTTGTTCAGCTCAATTTAACTACATGATGTTTACAGCATCATTTGAACAAATTCTATAACAAATTAATTCAAAAATAGAGATTTGTTTTATTTTGTATTTTGAAGAAATTTTTTTTATTTCTTATAATAAAGAGAAAGAAATTCTTATGTAATTTTAATATTGATTTTATATTACTTAAATATTTCAAAGTTGAATTTAGGTATATTCATAACATACATGACTAAATTAATTAAAATTACATATCGTTCGTCATTTTTCCTCTATTTTTTCCTATTGTTTTTAATGAATCTCAATAAAGTGTTTTAATCCTTTAATGGTCACCTATATAAACTCTTTGGAATTTAATGAAATTAGTTCATAAATATTACCTATGAACCTTATAAATGCAAAATGTATTAAAATGTTTCTTTACAATCCTTAGGTTTGCATTCGAGAATACCATAGGAGGGATTGATTTGATTTGATTTGATTTGGAGCGCTACGGTCTACTTTTTGCAACACGAGGGCTAATGAGACCGGGACCTACAGTTTAAAGCCGATTCCGAACGGCTACGAACATCCATGCCAGCAGCGGGATAGGAGGGATTGAGGGGAGTTAACTGACAAACCCACCCTCTTGTACAGCGTGAACATAATACTTTAAAATTTTAACTATATTGGAAGACCGATCAATAAGTGTTCTTAATTTATAAGTGTTGTTTGAATAGATATTTTTGCTTGGGGTCATACGTGAAAAAATCGAATTACTAACTTTCCAGGTACATCAAGTTTAAATACATATATTTCAAAAGAAAAAAAAATAAATTAAGTGTAGTACTATCATTTATTGTAATTTTTAAATGTCAAAAACATAAAAAACCGAAAAAAACATTCATATTTCTGCAGAAATTAGAGAAAAAAAAATGTTTAACAGGAGGTTTCACTGCGAAACCACTGTCCACTAAAGGGTTAAAGTTGTTCAGCCTCAAATTAACTATATGATGGTTTACAGCAGCATTTGAATAAATTGTATGGCAAACTAATTCAAAAATAAAGGATTTTTCTATTTTGTATTTTGATGAAAATTTATTTCTTAGAAAATAAAGTTATAATAAAGAAAAAAAATTCTCATGTAATTTTAATAGTGATTTTATATTATTTAAAATTAATTAAAAATAGTTCGAAGTTGAATTTAGGTATATATATATGAAATAGCTGACTAAAATAAGGAAACTGACTTATTGTTTGTCTTTTTCGTCTAATTTTTCTAGTGTTTTTAATTAATCCAATCAATGTGTTTTAAATTTCTTCAGATCAAATTAACTACATGGTGTTTACAGCACCATTTGAAAATCGTAAGGCAAAGTGACTCAAATATAAAGGTTTTTTTTTATTTTGCACTAAACTTGTTTCTTACTTAGAAATTATAATTGTATCATAAAAAACATAATTATTGTGTAATTTTAATGTAGTACTTAAATATACAGAATTTGAATTTCGGTATATTTATAAGATTAGCAGACTAAAAAAAGGAATAATACTTATTGTTCGTTACTACTTACAGTTCTTTATTCTATTTCTTTAGTGTTCTTAATCACAAAACATTTTTAAGTTGCTCTGATAAAAATAACTTTTCCATGTACGCTGCAGTTATTGTCCACTAAATTTAAAAAACAAACTACTTTAAATAAAAAGTGATTTTTTTTTCTATTTTGTGCTAAGAAATAATTTGTTTTCTTAATTAGAAAATAATGGACAAATTGAAAATACAATAAACACACTTATAAGAACACATTGGCTTTTATTCTATTAAATCATAGAAGTAAGTCATACTTACTTCAGTTCGTCAGAACAAAACTTTAACATCCCAATTGTATTTTTTAAAAAATTTACACGGTTTCACCTGTTCTTTTAGAAAGTCAAAGTATTTCACATCCTAAAAGAATATATTCTTGTTTTACAAACCTGTATAATTTCTTTTCTTACAAAACTCTCCAGACGGAAAAACAAAAATTACTTGTACTATATTCGATATTTTCAGATGTTAATTTCCTAAAAGGCATATAAAATGTCGAGTGCTACTTCGTTGAGAATATAATATACTGAAACAAAAATAAACTGAAGTAAGTAAGACTTACTTCTGAACGAACTGAAATAATATTTAGCATATTTTTTGTTCGAGAGAAAACGTCTTGAGGTAGGGTCACTAATCAATTCACACTGAACAAGATTTTATTGTTATCTTATTTACGCCAAAAGAACGATGATATATTTAATGGTCGGATATAAAACTGTGAAATTGTCATGAATAAAAATATTATCAACACATCATCAGCTCTTTGAATTCTCATAGGCTTAATACACACACAGATATATATATATATATATATTATATATATATATATATATATATATATATATATATATATATATATATATAAATATATATATATATGTATATATATATATATACATATACACACACACATATATATATATATATATATATATATATATATATATATATATATATATATATACATATATATATACATATATATATATATGTATATATATACATATATATATATATATATATACACATATATATATATATATATATATATATATATATATATATATATATATATATATATATATATATATATATATATATATTCCTTATATAAAACACAAATCCCAATATTAATATACTTATATTATGTTTTACATTGTTATCTTAATAAATTGCATATTATGAAATATAATGCGTAAAAGCAATGAAATTGTTTTGAAATAGGGTTTTCAATAATAAAGTATAAAGAGGTAGACTTTAAGACATAGTATATTCATATATATTTTTAGGAATTGGTGTAAAAATATGACACGGTCTCAATTCCTTAGCATCAAAGATGCGGGTTTTCTGAAGCAGTTTTACTGATCATAAAAATATTTATCTTTCATTGGACATTCAGAAAATGTCGAGCTTTATCATAGGAGTTCTTAATATTAGAACTCAGATGATGGATTACGAGGTACTGTTGACAATGTTTGAAAGTTGTTTTGACGTATGTTCCAGAGTAGAATGACAGATTAGTCAACAACTAACTTTAGATTTATATCTACTTCTATATCTCTACAAATATTGAAGAATACAGTAGTGGGATATTTCATGCGTGGTATTTTCTCGATTCAACACTTAAAGTTTTTCAAGTGATTAAATACGAATTTATGTTTAAAATTCATTCAGAAAGACTGCTGTTATTATAATACTAGCACATAGCCCGTCATATGACGGGTTCAGTAAAAGTTTTAATTTTCCAAAATTGTAAAGAACCCTGAGGCAGGTAAAAAAAATGGTTTGTTTTTTTGGCTGAGAATTACCTTTCAACAAAAATAATCCATTAAAATTATCACATATGTACTTAATCTATTATTTAAGTCAAATAAAAAAGAAAATTATTTATGTAATATCCAAGTTTAGTGATAAAACGTATGGTAATAATGCAGAACACATTTAAACCATTTAAAATAAGAAATGATTAAATGAGATGGTTAAAGGAATGAAATCATAAGAATAGAAAAAATTGTTATTTTACCTATTTATTATGTGATAAATTGATAAATTTAATCGCTTGCTCTTAAAATAGGGCTTGGTATAATGGCATTAAACGCTCGAAAAGGGGACGGTGTGGATTTCGAACGTTTTAAAGAGGACAGTATTTTTTGCTGTGATGCGAAGCTTATACCAATTTACTTTAGAATCGGATCTATAGTTTGTGAAAAGATAAACTTTACTCGCTTTGAATTTTGCAAACCATAATCCAATATAGATGCTCTATCCATTCCAGGTCCAACAGCTTCATAACTTCGAGGACAGATGGGCAGGTAACTTAGGCTGTTATTACATTACGAGAAGAAGGTTTAAGGATACACAACATGAAATGTTTATGTGGCCAGGGACATCCGTAAAGCAATACGTGAATTTAATAAAATGAAAATTATAAAAAGGTGAAAAAATAGTAAACATTTATTTTTAAAATAATTAAGCAACTTTACGAATAAGAATTTAAAAGAAAAAGCAGAAAACATTAAATTTATTAGACATTAAAAAAATTGGCTGAGTCGGGGATAGAACTGTCAACCCTAAGAGTACGACGATAAAGTGGGCGGACACTCTATCAAACAAACAACGCCTGTACGTTGTGAGCCAACTAATTAGAGTATATGAAGGTTCAAGTAGAAACAGTCCAGAAATTTAAATATTACTCTCCGTCTTTGCCATCGTATCAAGAATGAATTTCGTATAGAATAAGAGGAAGGGTAAGGCTTGAAATAATAGAATTAAACGCTCGAAAAGGGGGGATGGGTGGATTTCGAACTCGCTTTCAATTTTGCTAACCCTAACTCATGAAAAATCCGATATGGCTGCCTGTATTCACTCCAGGTACAACCGCTTCAAAAATTCGAGGACAGACAACTTAGGCTATTTTATATAGGGGATAATCATACTCTTAAATATAATGATATATAAAAATAATATATATCAAAATTCAAATTTATTTAAATGTGAAAGAAATAGTTATAATTTCTACTTACTATTCAAAATTTCAAATAGAATATTTAAATAACATTTACAAACTAGAAATTGTTAAAAAGGACATTGTTAGTATTTCAATTTAACATTCGAAATAGAAAAGGATTTGTCAAAACAGCTTACTTTGGAATTGAAGAAATAGATTTATTCAATTTATCATTAAATATAGAGAAGTTTTGATAGAATTTCTATATCTGTCCAATAATTTATATTTTATAACATACCTTAAAAATTAGCAATAAGCTTTCTTAAATCAAAAAGTGATGTTGAATGAACTAGAAATACATTTTACAACTATATATTAAGAATTGAAATCACTCTAATTTCAATTCAGTTTCTTAGTTAAAAAGTGTAGAAATTGCAAAAAAATTTATGTACTCTAAGAAACGAATGTTTTTGCCACGTATTTTTCATACTTTAAGACTGGAAAACATAAAAAAGTCATTGTTGATATTTCAATTTGTCATTCAAAATGAAAAAAATAATTTGTTAAAACAGAATAACTTGGAATTAAATTTAGAGACCTTTATACCTTATCGATAGCATGTTCATATCTGGCCTACAGTTTTTATTAATAACGATAAAAGTACATTAAAAATTAGCAATTATGCTTTATTAAAGTACAAAATTATGTTGAATGAAAAAAAACTACAGTTTATAGCTTAATATCAACAAATTAATTCAACTTTACATTACTTTCGCTGTTGCAAAGTGTATAAATTACAATAAAAGTTTAGGGAAAGTAAGTAAAATGAGTTTTGAAAAGGAAATGTTAATAACAAATTGTGTGCGGGTACATTTCGCAGGGGAATTGTACCGGGATCGGGCGTTTTGCGTGTAAACTTAGTTATTCAGTTAAATCTCAATAGATCGAAAATTATTTCATTTTTTAACCAACTTTTCGTATTTTATTTTGATATATAAATATATAAAATAAATATATAAATATAAATATGAATAACAGCCATAATGTTTTTGTAAACAAAAATATTTTTTTTGTGGATAAATTTATAATAGTATCGTAAATATGAAAAATGAAATATAAATAGGAGTATATAGTTTTAATTTTTTCTAATTATGTTATATGTGAAAAAATTTACATTATAAAAAGATGAAAAGAACAACCATAAAACTAATAATGTAAAAACTAGTTTTTATTTGTCTAAATTCTTCCAGAATCTATATAGTAGAGAAGAACATTAGGCTTCGTTTTCCTGTATATACCGTTATTTTTGTACCCACAAACAATGTTGTTACACTAACATGTACTAGTACGTGTTCCGCGCTCAAGTATCAATCGTCAGAAAACGTATTAGTACGTATCCCGCATACAATGTGTTAAAATGATACGAATTTCAGGTAAAAAAAGCAAAACAAATCAGACATAGAATAAAGTAATTTAATTACATTTTTTCTGATATAATAGGCTTATAAAAAGAATTATATCAGCACTGCAGAATGTTCATTTATCCCAATCTTTATCCAGTCTGTACCTTAATTTGCTGCTGAAATCCTTACAAATCATTTTCTTAGTATAACACCAGATTCATGAACAATATTTGAACATATCAAGAATTTATATAAACGGATACTCTATGCATGGAGACCTAAAAAAAATGATGATTGAAAATTTAGTTTCATGTAGTGAAAATTGCAGAAATCCTTTCCTACATAACAAAGTCTATTCTTATATTTCCTAACATAATTATTACCCAAAATATATAATTTTGGTCTCATAATACTATGCACTAAGCATTAAAATTAACGAAGTCATATGTTGGAATTTTTTTTATGTATTTAGAGTATATTTTTAAAATTTTATTGCATAGATGTGAAGTTTATATTAATATTAAAAAATAATATCTTTTTACAAAATCTGTCTTCCCATAATGGTGAGGAAGAATCCAAACTTTTTTGACAAGTTTATCACCAAGTGATTTATGAGTTCTTGAGAATTATTTTTTCTTCTCCTTTTCATACTAGGAGGTAAGTTTCCTCCTGTATTTTGCAATAGGATTCCGGATTTCAGCATTTTTAATGACGTCATATACATAATCGATGAGACAAAGCTAATCTAATTAATGAATATAGCGTTCAGAGTTACAACAACAATTCGATAAGGCTTGGAGCTTCTTTCGATAACATATAAATATGTAAATAATATATTTTTTGTCTAAAGGAAGAGGAAAAAGAAATCCACTAACTTTTAGACATTATTCGTCCTCCATTTTAATTAATTGCCATTTTTTAATTATTAGCACTTGGTAATTCAAAATCTCAATTAAAATAGCTTCTTCGCATTTTACTAGTTATATATTACAATATTCCTCCTGTATTTTGCAATAGGATTCCGGATTTCAACATTTTTAATGACGTCATATACATAATCGTTGAGGCAAAGCTAATCTAATTAATGAATATAGCGTTCGGGGTTACAATAGCAATTCGATAAGGCTTGGAACTTTTTCCGATAACATATAAATATGTAAATAACAGTACATATTTTTTGTCTATAGGAAGAGGAAAAAGAAATCCACTAACTTTTAGACATTGTTCGTCCACCATTTTAATTAATTGCCATTTTTTAATTATTAGCACTTGATAATTCAAAATCTCAATTCAAATAACTTCTTCATTTTACTAGATATATATTACAATATTCAAACTTTATGTTCTGGTTTGGTTTGGTTTTAAGTACTACGGTCTACTTTTTGCAACACGAGGGCTAATGAGACCGGGACCTACAGCTTAAAGCCGATTCGACCGGCTACGAATATCCATGCCAGTGTGTGAATCGAACCCACGAACTCCGGTACCGAAAGTCAGCACCCTAACCAATCGGCCATCGTTCGACACTTTATGTTCTAGCTCGCTATATAACTATTAAAAATAAATAAATTATTAATAAATTATTAATAATAATAAATTATTAATAAAGTTATTTAGATCAATGTTATTCTATCTTTTATTTATAAAAAAGACAATCTGTATGCAAGCATTTAGAACACTGAAAATTGTTTTAAGAAGACAATTTTAAGGAAAAAGAAGAAAAATTGCAATTAAGATATAAAGACCGAGTTAATACTTATATAAGTGTTAAAAATAAATAGTACTTAATTTAAACAACTTTCATATCTTTGAAAATAATAATAGCTCAGATTTTTAAGCTTTATTTTGAAGAAGGAGCAATTTTCAATTAAGAGTAAATATTTAAAATTATATATTAAATCATGAGAGTAGAGTATCTATATATTCTTTCAAACAGGTGTATATATTTCTTTATATAAATCGTGGAAGTTTTGTAGATTTATTAATTGAAATGTAAGATAATAACAGTAATATGCTAACTATATATCATTATAATTTGTAACGTATGGTTGGGAATTTTGGTCTGGTATTTTCTTAAAATCAATAATTATGTATCAAAACGGAGTATAAACTTATTCTTTAATTCGAGTGTTAAAGAATTAAAGTGTTTTCTAAAAACATTCGAGAAGAAAATCTAGGAGATAAAAAAAGAAGATAAAAATATGTATGTAATGTATTTTGAATTCAGCGGTTAAGTTTTAATTCAAGCCTTGTACTAATTGCAGAAATTAAAACAAGATACATGATAAGATATTAAATAATATAATAAAATAGAAAATCATATATCTATAAAATAATATTAGCCTACAATCTAAAAGTATAATACTATCAACTAATTAAATATACTAATTGTAATTAACAACAAAATTAATCGTTTTCATTAAAAGTGGTGTAATTTTGCTTTGGGCAAAATATTAGTTAATGATAATAATGACTGAAATCTAGTAGGGGTTTATATCAATAAACAATTTTCCGAAATTCCTTCAAAATTTTGAAGAAAGTGAAATTACAACTATAATCACTTGAAAGTGGTATAAGTGTACTTTCTACACAGTCATAATATTTAGTTTAGATGATCTA
>CM063501.1:18111112-18148612 GCA_032207245.1 Pardosa pseudoannulata
AAATCAATACAAATGCAAAAAATAATTTTATTTTATTTTGCAAAATAATGAAAATATTAAAATAGTATTGATATAGAGTTATTCTCTATCACATATATAAAATCAAATACGGAAATTCAAACTAATTTATTCATTAGATATTTTTAAGAAATCTTATGAATAGTGTAATATTTTTTTAAATATTCCTCGAAATATTAAACAAGATGTAAATGACGTATATTGTTTGTTCTATCCCTTAGTGTGTAATTCTTCTACAGGGAAAATTTTAAAATATTCATTATATGTTCAAAATTAACTACAAAATAATATTTCGTTATATTTTTTCTGGATTTTTTGAATGGTTAAAATTTTCCAGACTTGAATATATATCTAATTTATAGAATATATAATTGCATAAAAAATGAAATATGGTCAGGTCTTTTAAAAATCAATACAAATGCAAAAAATAATTTTATTTTATTTTGCAAAATAATGAAAATATTAAAATATTATTGATATATAGAGTTATTCTCTATCACATATATAAAATCAAATACGGAAATTCAAACTAATTTATTCATTAGATATTTTTAAGAAATCTTATGAATAGTGTAATATTTTTTTAAATATTCCTCGAAATATTAAACAAGATGTAAATGACTTATATTGTTTGTTCTATCCCTTAGTGTGTAATTCTTCTACTACAAAATTTTAAAATATTCATTATATGTTCAAAATTAACTACAAAATAATATTTCGTTATATTTTTCTGGATTTTTTGAATGGTTAAAATTTTTAGATATTTTAAATGCATATTACATTTACTATACATTTAAATTGTATCTGAGATAAAATTAACAGGACAAGGTAAAAGAAAATTTTACAAAATATTTTAATCAAATTATTGATCACTCGTAGACTAATGTTGTTATCTTCATCTAACTTTTTTCCTTTCCGTAATTTCACAACTTTCCTTTAATATCGTTGAACGCCTTTATCTTTAACCTTTTAAGAATAAAATATTTTTTCAGAACCACTTATATTTTACAGCAAACAGATACTTCACCTGAAGAATTAGGATTAATGATGCGCATTAAAAACCGAGGCATCGTTATTTTTAATCTAAGGCGAGACACCTCATTTTTATACCCACGGATATTCGCGTGTCGGAAGCACCAACAGATAATCGCGTGACCTGGGTCGTGGGAGTCCGGCATGTGTCGTCTAAGTCATCAAATTCTCAGGTAAAATGAGGCACAGGAACGAAAGACCTATTCACTTAGTAATTAGTCATCTCGAAAGAAAATCACATACGCAGCGGCAGGCGAAACGTGAATGATTACCGTGCGTGAGTATACATGTCATGCGAAAACGTGATAAAGATATATGAAATGGAAGGCAAAGAAGTTTGATAGAGGGGCACTTGCTGAAAAGGAAGGAAGGTCAAAAAGAAATACACGAGTAAAAAATATTTCGTGGCCATTGAGGAATGCAGTATCTCACGTGTGCTGTATGATAATTAAATTATATTTTAACAAATGATCCTTGTCAAAAATAGATATTGCGGATGGATATTATAAGATAAGAGGAAAATTGGATTAATGGTGATATCAAGTAGTGATAAAAATTATCACATATTATGCCTCATTATATACGTTATTTTTTAAATGTGGTATTTTTGTATATATTCAAAATTTATTTGAAGAATGATAGTCTCTTATTATTAGCTGGAAAATATCCAAATAGATATACCGCTGACTTGGGTCCCGAAATAAATGAATTATTCTGTAAGCAGACAGAAAATTCAAATATTTAACTAAAAATATATATATAAAATATATATATATATATATATACATATATATATATATATATATATATATATATATATATATATATATATATATATATATATATATATATATATATATATATATATATATGTATATATATATATATATTATATAGATATATTATATATATATATATATATATATATATATATATATATATATATATATATATATATATATATATATATACACATACATACATATACAGCATATGCACACATATACACACACACCCCTTTATATATAAATATAGGATATATAAACTATATCTAAATATATTATATATTATATATAATATATATATATATATATATATATATTTATATAGATATATTATATTATATAAATATTATATATATATATTTATTAGCTTAATTGAAATGCTAGAAATGTGATCTTTAACTAAAGCGAAAATCAGTCAAGTCCTCTTTTTTAGTTATGGTTTTTGAAAGCATTGGAATGCATTTATTTCTGTTCACATATTACCTCTTAAAAAATAAACAGTAGAAAATTTGGTTTGGTCTTGGAGAGTTATTTATTTATACACGAGGGTTAAAGAAACCGGGATCTACTTAAAAATATCAGAAGTTTACGAACATTCATGCCATAGTGGGATTCGAACCCACGAACTAGAATTTAAGAAAAGATAAAACCTTTCTTAAAGAATATAGCAATAAATTTAAAGCCAAAGTAAGTAAAACACAAACTAAAAGGATCTTATTGAGAATTAGCTGTAAGAGTTGTGAAATGAAACATGATTAAAACAGTAGCATATAGTGAAAACCTGCAAAATGTATCAATAAATGATTAAAAAGAAAAATTGGATAAAAATTTTCCTCCAAGACAAGTATTTCTCATTCCATAGAAAAAAAACTAGTAAAATTATAAGCTTGCATTTTTATCCAAATTATTTTTACTTGGACATTTTAAATATTATTTTCTCTTTTACTCATGATTATTCACAGCCAACTGAGTGACTTGTAGATTTCCTGAACATTTTTTAGAAGCAGAAAATAATCTTACTATCTTATCCTCTGGGTTAGAATAATCATAAGATAAAGAACGTTCTAATATGCGATAAACTTATAAAAAGCATTCAGATTAACATCAAGTCACCTATTTTATTAAAGTTTTACAAAGTTTAATTTTGAATTCTATTAAAACTTTGTATCAAGTATCATAATTATGACTAAAAACGCAGTAATTGGTGAAAACTGATGAAAGATTAAACCTTTCTTCCAGAATATAGCAATAAAATGTAAAGCCAAAGTAAGTAAAACACAAACTAAAAGGTTCTTATTGAGAATTAGCTGTAAGAGTTGCAAAATGAAACATGATTAAAACAGTAGCATATAGTGAAAACCTGCAAAATGTATCAATAAATGATTAAAAAGAAAAATTGGATAAAAATTTTCCTCCAAGACAAGTATTTCTCAAAAAAATTCCATAGAAAAAAACTAGTAAAATTATAAGCTTGTATTTTTATCGAAATTATTTTTACTTGGACATTTTAAATATTATTTTTTTTATTCATGATTATTCACAGCCAACTGAGTGACTTGTAGATTTTATGAACATTTTTTAGAAGCAGAAAATTAATCTTACTATCTTATCCTCTGGGTTAGAATAATCATAAGATGAAGAATGTTCTAATATGCTATATACTTATAAAAAGCATTCAGATTAACATCAAGTCATCTATTTTATTAAAGTTTTACAAAGTTTAATTTTGAATTCTATTAAAACTTTGTATCAAGAATCACAATTATGACTAAAAATATTGTAATTGCAGAGATATAATGCAGAAAACTCAGTATTATTTTGTTCCAGATATTCTTTTTCTGCTAAATACAAAATGCTTACTCTGCTGTCTTCTTCCACTTAATTATTTCTAGTCTCATTTCAGCATCACCCCACGTACATGTTTGGATTACTTTTCTCTGAGCAATGCATTTTCGGCATCACGTTTTTTTTTTGTATAAATACAATGCTTATTTAATAATTTGTTATTGAAAGTAACTAAATGATTGATATATTATTTAATTTTACTTTTTATTTGGGATACCTGATACATAATGAAAATATTCCTTGAATATTAATACTTAAAATCGATATGTTTGCTTTGTTTATAATCTGACAATTTACCAACAAATATATTAATAGCAAATTTTCATCTATTTTTTCCTTTAACAAATTTATTTAAAACAGCTAATTTATAAAGATTCCCTGGTATGTCTAGTTTCTTAAATGTTATATACAGCTATAATAACAAAAGCTGAAGAGGCAATTTTTTTATTACTGATTATATCATACAATGATATGTATTATATTTATGTAACACATGAAAGATAATTTAACAGTGATTTTTCATGAAACTATTTTTAAAAGTACAAGTTCTATTTAATAGTTAAAACCCACTAGATTCACAATTTATATTCATTATATTTCTTTTGAAATTTACCACCAACAAATAAAATACCTGTATCAAAAAATATCTTTCTTAATAAAAATCGTAAGTAATAGTACAAGAAAAATACTGGTGAAAAGTATTATTTTTAAAAAAATCTTAACACAAGATTTATGGATGTTGATCATATACCTATATTCCTATTTTTACTGAAGTGAGCCAATTTGACTCATAGAAGAAAATTGAAGTTTTTTTGCAAAGAAAATAGTTCTAAATTAATTTAAATAAAATGTTTATTATCAAAAAATTCATGAAAAACATTTTTTAACACATAAAATCTGTTTTTGAAACACATTTTCCGCAAACATTTTTATCATATTTAGCACAAAGGTTTTTACATTTGTTTCTGTTTCATGATTGTTGAACTTGACAATTCTTCCTGCGTCAGTAGCATGAATTTCTGTCATTGGAATGGAAGTGTTCTAGACATCTTCTCTATGTTTACTTTATACTACACTTTATATACTATATACTTTATATTATATTTATTACATTATTTATTTATTTTCATATATACTCTATGAGTCAAATAGGCTCAAAATCTAAAAATAGGTATACCACATTTGATAATGCAAAATGAATTTTAGATATATTTTATTACATATCTAAAAACCAATGTATGTTTTTGAAAAGTGATATTAAAGTTTTATATATATATATATATATATATATATATATATATATATATATATATATATATATATATATATATATAGTAATCAAATTTTTAATCAGTCAAAAACGGCTCGGTCCGTAAATCTTGTGTTAATCATTATATATTAATTTCATTTAAATAATGGATATAAGCCATCAGAGCTTTAAGCTATGATAAATATATTTTATATAAAATGTTATGAACGGAGAGAAATTACCACCAAAATTATTTTTAATAATTTTTTCTGTGTAAAAAAAGTAATGCTATAAAAATTCGGTCTATTATAAAGTCAATGTTCATTCTCATTCATTTTAAAAAAGATTTGATAAAGTGTATTAAATTTTTGTTTATTGATAGTATTTTTTCGAAATTATTCTTCCAATCTCATTTCAAATTTTATTCTATAACAATGGAATCATTATAAAAAAAATGCATCTAAAATATTTACATATTTTCTTCTCGAAGCAACGGTTTATTACGTTTTACTAACGGCACTCTCTGACAATATGAGAGAAGAGTTGCATGGTGCCTGATAAAGCAACTAATGAAGTGTCTTCCAATTATTTTTCCCTAGAATTTAATTAGGCATCCCAACGCGACCCAAAAGATGTGAGCTTAGCGTGATACGATTTTCAAAGATATAATTAAATAATCATCCGGAAAAAAAAGAGATTGCATATTGCTAATGATTATTCATTTTACTCATTATTTATTTGCGGATAAAGAAATTTCCATTCGCTTTCTTGCCGTTATTTGTTTTGTTCCCCACCTATTTTCTTGATATATTTTTAAATATGCCTAAAGAGATTGTTTTGTTCTGTAATTATTCATACTTTTTTGAAGGGAAGGCATAAATCGATATAGAGAATATAAGTAATAAAATGATAAGTCATCTTAGTTAATTAAGAAAATAGCATTTCTTCTTACTTTTTTTGAACATCAGTAGGTTTATATATATATATATATATATATATATATATATATATATATGTGTATATGTATATGTATATGTATATGTATATATATATGTATATATATGTATATGTATGTATATATGTGTATATATATATATGTGTATATATATATATATATGTATATGTATATATATGTATATATATATATATATATATATATATATATATATATATATATATATATATATATATATATGTATATGTATATATATATGTATATATATATATATGTATATGTATATATATATGTATATATATATATATATATATATATATGTATATATATATGTATATATATATATATATATATGTATATATATATATGTATATATATATATATATATATATATATGTATATATATGTATATATGTATATATATGTATGTATATGTATATATATGTATATATATATATATATATATGTATATGTATATATATGTATATATATATATGTATATATATGTATATATATATATATATATATATATATATATATGTATATATATATGTATATATATGTATATGTATATGTATATGTATATGTATATATGTATATGTATATGTATATATATGTATATGTATATATATGTGTATATGTATAGATATGTGTATATATATATGTATATGTAGATATATGTATATATATATATTTATTTTTTCTAATTCTTAAATAATTAGAGAATTAATAAATCCTTAATGCAAATTAACCGTTAATATATATTTCAATTTGGAGGTTTTAGCAGTTGATTAATCAAGGTATAATGCCATTTTAATTAATAATTATTTTTTGGTTATTAACTATTCCTGAAGATTAAAATCTTTTGAAAGCATGTTAATTTCTTTCATTTATATTTTATAAAAAAAGCAAGTCAAAGCACTAGATTGTTTTATGATTGTTTTCAAAGTTTAAAATTAATTATAAAATATATATATATATATATATATATATATATATATATATATATATATATATATATCTATATATTCTATAATCTTAAATAATTAGAGAATTCATAAAACCTTAATGCAAATTAACCGTTAATATATATTTCAATTTGGAGGTTTTTTCAGTTGCCTAGTGAAGGTATACTGTCATTTTAATTAATACCCTTTTTTTAGGTTATTAACTATTCCTAAATATTAAAATTTTTCAAAACCATGTTAATTTCTTTTGTTTAATTTTTTATAAAGAAATCAAATCAAAGCAATAGATTGTTTTATGATTTTTTTCAAAGTTTTAAGTTAATTACAAAATGTAAATTTCATTGGAATTATAAATTAATAATAAATAAAACAAAAATTATTTAATTGAAAAATTTTGTTTTCCATATTTCACAATGGTAATTATATTTTTTGTTTTTTCTCTTATTTATATTTCTAATTTTTAACTAAAAATACATTGCTCTCTAGAACAATATAATTCAGTTAATGTTTTCAATACCATTGTTCTATTTGATCGTGATATAAATGGAAAAAAATCGAAGAATTACATTCATGCTTATATGCTATGAGATGGTTTTAATAAAAAATGTCTTGACAGTAGGAATTCGTTTAAAATGATAAAATCCTTAGTTTAATCCAATAAATCAATTTTTAAGGTTTTCATACAGATAAAAAAAGACTGTAAAAACTGAAGTTGTTTTTAAAACATAGTTTTTGTTGTCATTAATAATTTTCAATAGTTTGAAAGTTTCATGAACTCACAAGTTTATTGAATCAATAATTTAATAAAAATGTTTTCATCGTCTTTGATCTATATAATATATAACTGTAAAAATGTATTATTTTCTTAATAATGACTGTCTGTGTGAATATTTTATCAATCGTTCTCCTCTTTTTAAATACTGAGATTATTTGAAATGTGTACAAACAAAGGAATATACGAGGCGCATCCAGAATGTAAATTTCCCTACGTAAAGAAAAAAAGAACTCACACTTTTAGGGACATATTTATTGGCAACATATATAGCAATGTGTCAGCTATTTTTCAACATAGCCACCAGCAGAATTGAGACACTTGTCGTATTGTGGGATCAACTTTTGTATTCATGTGTCTTAACTCTGCAGACTGTGAGTGGAACCAGCCTTCCTGTCCCAGAACACCTTGCACATCCATTTCCGTACCAACAGCGTCTGTTTGAATTTCGTCCTGACCGAAGATCCACTATGACGCCAATGCATTGACAGTTGCTTAGTTTCTGGGGTAAAGTGCGAAATCCAAGTCTTAGTCCCCGTGACGATCCTGTCGAGGAACTCGTCGCCGTCATCGTGATACCGTAGGAAAAATGTCAGTGCTGCTTCTAAGCCTTCAATTTTGTGTTCGAGTGTCAGTTTCGGCTCATAGACCTGGCATATCTCACTATGAATTTCAATTAGCAGCAATGTTTTGTGCATTAAAAATCATTGACCAAACTTTGCAGGCGGCTGGAGAAGGAATTAGAGATTCCATTTCGGACCACTGTTACCACGCTCTTGACAATAGTCGGGACATATCCAGCTAGCATATGATTGATGCGTCATATATCTGTTAGGCATGCGCAATTGACACGGCTAATTACGTTTAGTTTAAAGGGGAAAACTTACATCTGGATACTTACTTTCTGGATGTGCCTCGTTCTATATGTTTAAGTCAGATATCTGAATAATTAATAGAAAAATCTGTGATTTATATAATGTAAATAATATATATCATTACAATTTATTATAATTTTTAATTAACCAAACTTATTAATCATTCCATTATTTTATTTAAAATTCTTAATATTCACATATATTTATTTTATTAGATAATAGATGCCATCATAGTACTATTTGTAAGAATCATTAATGTATCGGTTGTACTTCTAACAAAAATTTAACACTTAAATTATTCTTTGCAATGTAAAAATATTATTTTATATTTAAACGTAAAATATTTGGTACATTTTTTATTAATACTTGTTTATCTCTTTGCCTGTCTTGTATATTACATGTGATATACACAAGTTACACTTTATACGCTTGTATACCATGTGTGATATGCCATGAAGAATGATTAATATGAAAGATTTTATATATATTTTAATTTTTATATCATTGTAAATCACATGTGGTATAAAAGCGTATAAAACATAACATGTTTATTAATACTTGTTTATCACTTTCTCTTGTACATTACATATGATATACACAAGTAATACTTTATATGCTTGTATACCATGTGTGATATATAATGAACTATAATTCATATGAAAGGTATTATATATTTTAATTTTTATATCATTGTGAATCACATGTGGTATAAAAATGTATAAAACATAGCATGTTTATTAATACATAATTTACACTTTGAAAAGTTTCAAATTAATTAGGTGCTTTCTCTGTCTAAGCAGTAAAATTTATATTATATGAAAATATCAATAAAATAAAACTAATTCCTTTTAAATATAATTTTTTCAATCAACAATTACCTAACATTTTTGTAAAATATTAAGAAATTATCGGACATATTTATTATGCCATAGTTTCTTATACTTCCCATCTACTATGATTCTAGCACTTTAAATTCGAGAAAGGATAATTAACAGATTGAAAAGGGAAATAATTAGGTCGCATGTCTAATTGAACAGTAAATTTCATATTATATTCAATTATGAATATAATATAAAATTTCATTTTTTTCTTAAAATTATATTCGATCAACAATTACCAAATATTTGATAAAATATTGGCATATTATTGAAAATTTCTCATGCCATATAGACTTATATGGTAAGTAATATACTTATCATATTTTTTTTTACATTTACGAGTTATTATAATGCTAACATCTTAAATTAGAGAAGGTTTAATTTGCATGTTAAGAAGCTTAAAATTAATTAGTTTGCCTGCCTAATTTAACAGTAAACTCCAAATATGAATTAATTCATTTTTTAAATATAATTTACTTCGATCTACAATTAACAGATTTTTTGGTGAGTTATTTGCATCTTATCTGCAAAACTCCTGATGCCATATCGTTTACACTCCACAGATTTCAACACCCTCGACTACAACGTGCCCCATTTATTGCTTTTTCAATAAACCATAAAAAATTCAAAGTGAACACGACGAAAAATATCTTCCACAAAAGTCCAATTAAAGTATAACTCTGATTTGATTACGCAGGGCTTCGCTACCCCGATACATCCCTGACTCTTTGTTTTCCCTAAGGGCGGCCTAATTAAATTTTCGACCCGCAAATATAATTGGAAGTGCTTCGTTAGATGCAGCTATCAGATGTTAGAAATCCAGCCTGCATTAACTGACGTTTAAACGAAGCCGCGGTAAAATGCACTGTTTCTTCTCACACTCTAATCTTAAGCGAAATTTGAGGAATATTGTATTAAAGAAAGGAGCTACTCTCTACTAGACACTTGCAGGAGTTAATGTTTATATATACATATTGAGAGAGAAATGCAGTTTTAAGAAAATTTCATTTTGCAACATATGTTTCTAATATTTCAACTCTAGTATTATTCGAAATGATTCTCTTTATATGAATATGCATGCTAAAGCTATTTACTTAGTAATTTTGCTTATTTTTTATGAATTCAAATCCTTATTCTGTTTGGAAACATTAAAATCAACAGATATTTTTAAGTGATGTTTTGTAACATATATTTCTAATATTTGAACTAGTAATTTGCGAAATGTTTCTATTTATATGCATTATAAAACTATTTACTTTGAATATTTTTTTTTAATTTTTCATGAATTTAAATCGTTATTGTTTTTAGAAACATTTAAACCAACAAACATTTTTAAATGCTGTTTTGTAATATATTTCTAATATTTGAACTCTAGTAATATGCGAAATGTTTCTATTAAGTTTATGTAAATATGCATGCTAAAACTATTTACTTTGAATATTTTTTTTATTTTTCATAAATTCAAACCCTTATTCTATTTGGAAACATTAAAAACAACAGACATTATTAAGTGCTGTTTTGTAACATATATGTTTAATATTTGAACTGTAGTAATATGCGAAATGCTTCACTTAGGTTTATATAAATATGCATGCTAAAACTATTTAATCTGAATATATTTTTTATTTTTCATGAATTTAAATCCTTATTGTGTTTGGATACATAAAAAACAACCGACATTTTTAAGTGCTGTTTCGTAACATATATTGACTACAACGTACTTCCATCAATATTGTTCCAGCAGTTTTTAATAGCACTTATCAAATATAACTCTGAATTTAATTGTCGTCCACTTTTGTAAACATTTCGGGCTGAAATTCCCTTAAGATTTTCTATTACATTCAGATCGAGTCTACAAGCTGGACATTGAAGGCATTTCACATGGCTAGCTTCTATCCAAGGTTTAGTTGACTTCAAAACAGGAATCAATTGTCCTGCTGAAATGTCCAGTTATAAATGGAGCAATAGGTAATAAATTATCTCCTAACATATTTTGACACATAACTGAATTCATTTTTTATGTATGAAAACAATTGAAATAGTTCCAAGAGCGGCAAATGCAGCACAAACAAATTATAAACCATCTCCAAATTGACGCTTTAAAACATAAGGTTCCTGTCGTATAACTTGCAAAAAAGTTATAGCCGTCGGTCTATCGAATTTATTTTCATCGGAAAAGACAATATTTCTCCAATTTGTGACTCCGGTTAAATTTCTTCAGGCAAAAACTAAGCGAGCATTTTTATGGTGCTAAAAAAATATGGTTTTCCTTTAAAATTTTGTAAATTTAACAATGGGAATACTACTTTAAAAAAATCTTACCATTCGATTTGTACATGGTAATTGCAACTGTTCTTGAATTTGGTCAGATGACATATTTTTCCTGCAAGCTAGCTTCCGGATTTCTCTTGATTGCCTTACAGTTAAGGATTTTTGTCTTTCTGTACTCTTTATTGCAGTAATCTTCGGGATTTCTGAGAAAATTGTGTACTGCAGCCTTAGACCTTCCTGTTTTCTTTCAATATTAGAACCAAACATCCCAGCTTCATGTAAAGTTAATATATCGATTTCTTCACCATCGGTCAACTTTTTTTTCTCCTGACGTTGTATTAAACACACTAAATACAAAATGAATGAACAAAACAAGTTTACATTTACCTAGACTTTCATGGCTACCAACTTTCTGAAGTCTGGCATTATGCTAGATGAGTTTAGAACCATAGGCTTTATGATTTTCTCCAAGTTGTTTCTCAATTGTTGTAAGAAATTAGCATAGTTTATGTACCCCCCTCAATTTTTCTAAACAAAGTTTATGCATATTATTATGATGTTAATCATGCAAGTGAATGTAGAAATTATGTTATTAACAATTCCATTATTTTTTTACTTTTATAAATTTTTCTCTTGGCTTTATAATTATGTTCAGTATTGTATTTTATTTCCTAGATTTAAGTTATAACTTTTAGGTATGGTGTTGGGGAATGAAATATGTATTTTCATTATTGTATGTTTTATTTAAGGCGTTATATCAGCCTATCTTCATTGAAAAGCATAAAAAGTAAAGCTACACAAGAAAGCGTTTCATTCTTATATATTTATATTTCATTCTTATGCACTTAAATGCATGAATATAAGCAAACTTGAAAATTGTTTCTTTAGAAATAATAAGGGTAATTGCGTACAGTACATTTAATATATACAGTTTTAAATTTATTATTAAATTACAATAAGTTTAATGCAAATATAACTTGTTATACTATTTCATTTTGTGAAAAATGCTGATCATATTTCCTGCTAAAATAGATATTTTTTCTGAGGTAAGTTTATTTCTCACTTATATCAGAATTTACTGTATAAATTGTATATATTACTAGTATAATGAATGCAAAGTAGCTTCAAATGAATATTTTCAATCCATTTTATAGCTGAATACATAACGAGTTTCGCTCCCCAGCTGTGAGAAATGAATATTTTGGTTTCTTAGATCAGATAAACAGTTTTAAAAATATTTTCATTACCAGACAAAATACATATATATATCCAAGAGACATATCATTTTAGAATCACGATTTTGTATCCAAGTTAAAAATTCTACATAAATGGCGTACACACAGAATTTCTTCATTTCTTCAGCATTTCAGTATTAAGAAAATTTTAAATATGTTTTATGAATTTATTAATAAATAAATATTGGTAAATTAATATATCACTTTTTTATAGCATTCAGTAAAATTTTAAAGCAAAATCAAAAGTTTTAATTTTTATCAGCTGACTTATTTTTTAGTTTTATGATCAATGTAAATTAAATCATTCTTAACACATTGTGTGCGGGTACATTTCGCAGCGGAATTGTACCAAGAGCAGTCGTTTTGTGTGTCAATTTAGTTATTCAGTTAAATCTCAATACATTATTTAATTGTTTAACCAACTTTTCGTATTTTATCTTGAAATATATAAACAAATATATAAATAAAAAATATATAAACAACCATAAGATTTTTGTAAACAAAAAATGTATTTTTTTGTGTATAAATGTATAATAGTATCATATGAAAAATCAAATAGAAATAGTAGTATATAGTTTTAATTTTTTCGAATTCTGTTATATATTAATATTTTTACATTACAAAAAATTGAAAAGAGCAATCAGAAAACTAATAATGTAAAAACTAGTTTTTATTTGCCTAAATTTTGCCAAAATCTATGTAGTAGACAAGAACATTCGGCTTCGTTTTCCTGTACATACCGTTATTTTTGTACCCACAAACAATCCATGTTGTCACACTAACGCATATCAGTACGTGACCCGAGCTTAAGTATCAATCCTCAGAAAACGTATTAGTACGTGTCGCGCATACAATGAGTTAAATTTTAAAAAAATTAAAGATGTTTATGAAATAATATGTACCTAATCTATGTACCTAATCTATTAGAAGGAAAAATTGTATGGTATTTGAATAAATATTTAATCTTATACATTTATTTGATTTGTTTATTACCTTTATGAGTAATAACTCTCCTCTGTGGGTTTTATTGTGAAGATGTACAGAGACTACATGATTTTTAAAGCAAATTATTGCTGGTTTACCATGCGGAAGACTAAGACTATTTTAATATAATTGCTGTATAAGGTAAATTACTTTTAGAACCATAAACTAAAGTTATATCTCATTGAAAGCTTATTTATTCATATCTGTTTACATTTCAAAAGAATTCCTTTTATATATCGGAATAATTTTTACATTGCTGAGGACATGCAGTTCAATGATTAATTCCACATATTCCATGTATTGTATTATGATTTTCAAGGTACCCGCTGTACTAAATCATTTTATGTTGACCACAAATGTTACGTATTAAATGTAGTCTAGAGAGAAATTCAGAATTTAGAACCATTCTCGTTACACATATATATTAAACTAATTTATGATTATAAGAAAGTATATAAAATTTCTTAAATATAACTATACGAAAAATTTAGTACAAAAAGGGATAATCTGTTATATTATCAAGGGACAGATTTAAATAATTATATTGCACCGATTCAATTTATCTATTTAATTGGAATATCGTTACAATTACAAATTATTGATTAACTTACATTTAACAATATTCTTATAATTTTGAAAGTTTGTAATAAGCAAATTGAATACTGTACGACTTATTTTCGTTTTTCAATTTTTTTCTTTTAAACAGTCGATTTAAAATGTGCTAAAAATATTAAAAGAAACTATTATACAAAGTAATGTAATAAAACTAGATACAGGTTCAAAATGCCTTAAATTATTTATTTCAGGTTTGAATTATTCAATTCATAATATCATTTGATTTAATTTAAACTTATGCATAAAAATCGCTGTCATTTTATATGCTTAAAACCTGAAATTTTTCCATAAGTATAATCTTTATTGCAGTTACCCTTTCAAAATAGAATGGTTAGCCCTCTTGTAGTATATATTTAGAATGCAGTGTTAAAAATGAAACGATATTGGTGGAAAAAATAAAACATCTCTTGAAACCAATTTTCTTTTAAATAGTTATCTACTACAAATTGAGACTATTTTTTATGTGGACACTCATTTGAGAATTAATATTTCAAACATTTATTAAAATAATACCAATTAGCTATTATATTATTTATAAAATAGCTCATTTAATAAATATATTGTTTATTAAATATATTTTAGTGAGTGGTGCAGGTATCAAGGCAGTAAAGGTGACGAATTACATTAACAATAACAATTTATTTAAATAACAAAACTTAAATAATGAATAAACAAGAACATGCATGTACAGGTAACACTTTTCGTGTGCCGAAGCATATATAGTGAAGAAACATTTGCATAAATATCGAAGATCATCAGTACGGTTACGGTTCACGAGGAAGCCTGTGGAGATTGCGATATGCGACTGCTACGCTATTCATCCCCACAGACTCCCCCGCGAGTCGCGAAGGACGTCTAGGTCTTCAACAGCTGAAATTGAACTTTGCGTTCGGACTTTCTGCGTACTTTTGGTGGACTGTCGTCGCATTCTTGATCTGAAAAAATAAAGGCTGGTTTTAACCTGTCTATGCAAACAGTTGACTTTTCCATTTATTTCAATTTGGAAAAACTTCTGTTCTCGTTTAAGGACTTTAAATGGTCCTTGATAAGGTTGTGTTAACGGACATCTAACCTTGTCACGAACAAAAACATGGGAAGAATCATTTAAGTCTTTATGAACAAACATTTCGGTTTTCGAATGACGCGAAGCTGGAACTGAACACATGTTCTTCAAAGTTCGTTGCAATTCGTTAACGAAGACATTGCTTGCTGGTAAATCTCTTACATTAGAGCTACAAAAAAATTCTCCGGGTAGTCTAACTGTTGTTCCAAATACCATCTCAGCAGGAGAGAATCCAAGGTCCTTGAGAGAAGTCCTCATTCCAAGTAACACAAGTGGAAGTGTTTCGGTCCATTTCCTCGAACCATGACACATTAATGCTGCTTTTAGCTGACTGTGCATGCGTTCTACGATACCATTACTCTTTGGATTGTAGGCGGTAGTCTTAATCTTTTCTGCTCCAAGGAATCGGGAAAGACATTTGAAGAGGTCGCTTTAGAAATTACTGCCCTGTTCTGTTGTAACGGTTTCCGGGACGCCATACCTCGAAATCCATCCTTCAAGAAATGTCCGGGCAACCATCTCAGCAGTTTGGTTCTGCATGGGAAAGCCTCTGGCCACTGTTAGGGACAGCAAACGTTCCTAGTGAGGGCTTAGTATGTCATGCAATTTTAGACTTTTGACATTGAAGGCAAGTTCGACACCAATTTTTACAATCCACAGCTAAAGAGTTCCATACGAATCTCTTCTTAACAAGCTTTTTGCCGAACGATGGCCGATTGGTTAGGGTGCTGGCCATCGGTATCGGAGTTCGTGGGTTCGAATCCCACTGTGGCATGGGTGTTCGTAGCCGTTCGAAATCGGCTTTAAGCTGTAGGTCCCGGTCTCATTAGCCCTCGTGTTGCAAAAAGTAGACCGTAGTACTCCAAATCAAACCGTAACAAGTTTGGGGTGGCTTTAATTCCAGGATGGGAAAGATCGTGAATAGAGTTAAAAACTTGTCTACGAAAGTCTTTTGGGACATACGGACGAATTTCTTTTGTAGAAGTATCACAAAGCAAAGATTTTTTACTTCTTGAAAGTTTTATAGGTTTTAATTTCAATCCCGTGTCAGAACGAAGTAACGATTGTAACTCGTCATCGACAATTTGGTTTAGAGCGGCTCCCATTGCTAAATTTCACGCATCAACTTCGAGTGACAACTTCGCGTTAGGTACAGGGTGTGCCAATGCTGCATTAGCAATTTTCTGCTTGCATGTTACAAAAGCAGATTCCAATGAATTGGTCCCCATAATTTCTGACCTTTTTTTATGCTTTTCCTTTAAGAATTTCGTGCAATTCTGCTTGGCTAGAGGACGCATTTTTTATGAATCGATGATAGAAATTTACCATTGCCAAATATCTCCTCAACTGATCTACAGTTTTAGGACGCGGAAAATTAGTTAAAGCTTTTACTTTTTCAGGAATCGGAGCTAAACCCTTCTCCGAAACCATAAAACCTAAAAACGGAATCTCAGTCTGAGTAAACTTACACTTAGATTGATTACAATGCCATAGTCATTTAACATTTTAAAAATTAAATTCAAGTGATTTTTATGCATATCTTCATATGAAGAAAAAACTAATATATCAGTTAAATATGCAGATGCAAAATTAAATCTCGTATTACATTATCTAGAAATCTTTAAAACGTTTGTGCTGCATTTTTAAAATTAAAGCACATGTAAACGTATTCAAATAAACCAATAGGAGTTATAACAGCTGTTTTAGAAATGTCCCTTTCCTCGATTTTAATTTGGTGGTACGCTTTTACTAAGTCTATTTTTGTAAACAGTTTGCTTCCGCATAAATTTTGTGAAAAGTCTTGCAAGTTACTTTATACTCCCGACCCAGCAAAGGCCATACGGGTAATGAAAAGTCTTGTAAATGGGGAATAGGGTAACGATCTGGTACAGCCACAGCATTTAATCTGCGAAAATCGCCACAGGTACGATAACCACCATCCTCTTTAACCACCATATGAATCGGGGTGGACCAAGGACTTTTAGAATGTCTAATAATAACTAATGTTCAAGTAATTGTTTAAACTCAGATTTTAAAAACGAAAGTTTTTCTGTCGATAAACGTCTAACCTTTGAAAAAACAGGTTGACCTCTAGTCTATGTAATGCTCAACTCTACTAGGGTTGTATTTACGACTCAAAACAAAGCTAGTTAAATTAGGATTTTTTTTTTAATCTCTAAATATGGTAAAGCTTTAGCTCCGACAGGTATAGCCATCGTAATTTGAGAACTAGATGAATCTATAACAGAAACAGAGGAAATACCGTCAATTATTCTACGACATTTAATGTCTACTAATAAACCATATTTTTCTAAAAAATAAGCACCTAAAATTGGGGGCATTACATCCGCAATAATTAATGTAACATCATATAATCTGTTTAGTTCAAAATTTAGTCTTAAGTTCTTATAGCCGTAAGTTGTAATCACAGTATCATTTGCAGCATGCAAAAATATATTACCTAATGTTAAATTCTTACATTTAACTAGTTTCCTCAGAAAACAGCTCACAGTTGCACCTGTATCAATCAAAAATCTGATACCAGAACTTTTATCGATGATAGATAAGCGACTATATGGCTTGCCTGCATCAACCGCCGCTGAGTTTGATGCAGCTATTAGTTTTCCGAATAACTACATGGTTTTTTACATTTAAGCGCTTTATCAGCAAACCTATAGTGATACCAACAAAGTCTGTTTTCAAGTTTACGTGTTTTTGATTTAATACGAGAGTGTGAAAGACCTTTCAAGTACTGTGAAACATGTTTACGTGTGCGAGAAAACCTCTGTACTTGTTGTTTAAGTTCCGAAATTTCACATTTCAAGTTTTATACTGACTGTACATTACTAGAAATAATATTAAGCGCATCAGGAATTTCTGAAATTTTATCAGCTATTTCAGCTAAAATTTACAAGGTTTCCTTACAAATAGACAAAATTTGTTGAATGTGCGTCGGTAGCCTTTGCAACCAAAGTGTAAGCACTACATCATCAGTAATGTTGCTAGATGCTAAATTTTGCATTTCTAGTAAGAGTTTGGAAGGCTTTTTATCACCTAACGTAAGATCTTGCAATAAAAGTCGTAGTTTTAAGCTTTCAGATTGTGCACAACTACTTAAAATAACATTTTTAATTGCACCATATTTATCTTTATCTGGAGGTGAACTGACAATATCTTTAACATGCATTAACATTCTCGTATCGATACTAGATATAACACTGTGAAACATAGTTTCATCAGCTGAAATGCCAGCTAATTTAAACTGAGATTCAAGTTGTAAAAACCATAACTCAGGGTCAGTTTCCCAGAAGGGGGAAGGCTTAAATGCAACTCGAGCAAATTCAGTTTCCCTTGATTTTTGATCCAATACCTTAGTTTCGGATCCCTCCATAACGATGAAAGTTCACAAAAACTACTTAACTTTTAGTAAAATACAGTCAAGTTAAATGTATAAACATGTGCAACAATAAATATTTAAAAATATATCTCAAAGCATAAATATATAAACATTTAGTTAAGCTAAGTTATACTAATAGAATGTTTGAAAACGAGTTACTCAATTGACACGGTCGCTTGCAGAATGTTGACAAAAAGTTACTTACCAATACTTCTAAAGCATATACTTATCCCACTCAAGGCAAAAATTGATTCACGTAAAATGGATACTTATTCCAGTACCGGTCACATCAAATACCACCTTGAAAACACCTTTAAGGTAAAGAAACTTCACTACTAATGGATGTAAACATCGCTTTCCACGTTACTTGAAAAATTGTGCACGTCACTACTTTAATGAGTGGTGCAGGTATCAAGGCAGTAAAGGTGATACATTAACAATTTATTTAAATAACAAAACTTAAATAGTGAATAAACAAGAATATGCATTTAAGAGTATGCATGTACAGGTAACACTTTGCGTGTGCCGAAGTATATATAGTGAAGAAACATTTCCATAAAGATCGGAGATCATCAGTACGGTTACGGTTCACGAGGAAGCCTGTGGAGATTGCGATCTGCGACTGCTACGCTATTCATCCCCACAATATTAATTAATAAATATATTATTTATTAAATACTCGTATATTAATTAATAAATATACTATTTAACAAACATAAACATTTAATAAATAATATAATAGCACTTAGGTGTTAATAACTGATATCGAATAATTAGTATTTGATATATAGACAAAATTAATTTAGCAAATTAATTGATGAACCTTAACAAATATTTTGAAACATAGGAAATCGTTTACGTTTGACTACTGAGATATTTATAAAAATCATCAAATGATTTAATGAAAAGCAAATTTCAGTCTTTAATGACTACCCCCTAGGCACGTAATTTATATGAATTACAAAATGTTCGTTTGAATTCCATATTACTAAGGCACACATCTGATGTTCTCAATAATTGAATCGATGCCATACTCTTTTTAGATAAAATAACGAACCTCAAAACATCATATGTAGACGAGAGCACATATCACATAGCATAAGAAGCATTAATTACACCCACCAATCAATTATTAACATGTGCGTGTTTCCATCTCTTTACCATTTTATTTATATTCCCCATCGCAGAATTAGTCAGCGTTAATAATTATGCGACATCATCCAGAAAATTCGAGCACTCCTCGTTTGTCATCATTTAATAAGATATACGTTCCCATTTTTCAGAAGATCTTAATGAAGCCACTACTAATTATATCCTCTTTCGTGAAATTTAATTTTCGTGAAGCTTCACAACAAGAGATTAGTTTAGAATTCCATCACACAACAAATTATTACGGCATTCCTTAAATATTCTAATCAAGTAATACTCTGCAAACTAAGTACTCATTCCTTCAACTTCTCTAAATGAATGACACTCGGAAAGATAATTAATAAAAGATACATTTTAAAATATTTATAGGTATCTTCCTGCAGCCCAACTTAAGTGCCATTTAATATTTGTTTAAATTAATTACGACTCTCAGCTGAAAGAAATGTGATGTTCCTTTGATATTTGTCTATTTTGGATCGCCATTTCCATTAAACTTTTGTCTGTTTAGATTCTACTAAATAGCATAGTATCACTTATACCTGATAGGGTTCTGGTGAAAGTTTCTGTTACTATAGAACTGAATTTGCCGGAACCTTTTGCATAAAGCATTTACCGAAAAACTTCAAACATCTCTACTAACAGATGAGATCTTGATCCCTCATTTTGGTTCTGTCTTGTTGGAACTGCTACAGTCTACTTTTTTGCAACACAAGGGCTAATGAAACCGGGACCTACTGCTTAAAGCCGATTCCGAACAGCTACGAGAATACATGCCACAGCGGGATTCGAACTCATAAACTCCGGTAATGACGGTCAGCGCTCTAACTATTTGGTCATCGTTCGACATTCCTGAATTTGGAGGAATCTTTTGCATAAAGCATTTACGGAAAAACTTTAAACAAGTCTACTAACAGATAAGATCTTAATCCCTCATTTTGGTTTTGTCTTGTTGGTAGTGCTACGGTCTACTTTTTTGCAACACGAGGGCTAATGAGAACCGAACATACTGCTTAAATCCGATTCTGAAGGCTACGAACATACATGTTAGAGCTGGATTCGAACTCATAAACTCCGGTAATGACGGTCAGTGCTCTAACTATTTGGTAATCGTTCGACCTTGCTGAATTTGGAGGAATATTTTGCAAAAAGTATTTACCGAAAAACTTCAAACAATTCTACTAACAGATAAGATCTTGATCCCTCATTTTGGTTTTGTCTTGTTGGTAGTGCTACAGTCTACTTTTTTGCAACACGAGTGCTAATGAGAACCGAACATACTGCTTAAATCCGATTCCGAATAGCTACGAGTATACATGCCACAGTGGGATTCGAACTCATAAACTCCGGTAATGACGGTCAGCGCTCTAACTATTTGGTCATCGTTCGACATTCCTGAATTTGGAGGAATCTTTTGCATAAAGTATTTACCGAAAAACTTCAAACAATTCTACTAACAGATAAGATCTTGATCCCCCATTTTGGTTTTGTCTTATTGGTAGTGCTACGGTCTACATTTTTGAAACACGAGGACTAATAAGAACTGGACATGCTGCTTAAAGCCGATTCCGAATAGCTACGAGTATACATGCCACAGTGGTATTCGAACTCCCGTTCGAACACAGTGGGATAAGCTCCCGTAATGAAGGTCAGCGCTCTAACTATTCGGCCATCATTCGGCCTTGATCCTAATACTGGTTCACGACAGAGCAAAACATGAAATCACAATAAACAAGGTGAAACTTTATTCAATATAATTTTAATTATAGATATTTATATTAGATTTTAATTATGTGAATGTACAAAACCGAGTGAAAATTGCTTTTAGTACCTTGATTTAGTCCAGCTTATGCGTAAATTAATAATAATGATAATAATAATTAATGCATAAATAATATTTAAATTATTTCTATTTTGGGTTGCCATTTCCACTAAAGCTTTTGTCTGTTTATATTCTACTAAATACCTTTGTTTCACTTATACCTGGTAATGCTCTAGTCAACGTTTCTGTTACTATAGAACTGAATTTGCAGGAACCTTTTGCATAAAGTATTTACCGAAAAACTTCAAACATCTCTACTAACAGATATCTTGCTGCCTCATCTTGGTTTTGCCTTGTTGGAAGTGCTATGATCTACGTTTTTTGCAACATGAGGGCTAATGAGACCTTGACCTACTGCTTAAAGCTGATTCCAAACGGCTACGAACATACATGCCGCAGCGGGATTCGAAATCATAAACTCCGGTAATGATTTGCACTCTAATTATTCGGTCATCGTTCGACCTTGCTCCCTCATACTGGTTCAGATCAAAGCAAAGCATGCAATCACAATAAACAAGGTGAAACTTTATTTAATATAATTTTAGTTTTACGCATGTATATTAGATTTTAATTATGTGAATGTACAAAACACGGTTTTGTACACTCACATAATTTACTTTTAGTACCGCATAATCTCATAAATTTGCTTTTAGTACCTTGATTTAGTCCTGATTATGAGTAAGTTAATAATAATGACAATAATAATTAATGTGTAAGTAATATTTAAATCACCTTAAAGGGAGATGCTTCTATGTTAGAAATTGATAATAGCTTATAAATAAGAGATATGTTCTACATTAGACAATTTTCACATGAATAAGTCCACAAAAACTTTTTAAAAAATCATGGTGTGTGAGGATTTAAAACATTATAATTTTAAGTCACACTCAATGTGTAAAGAGAAAAGTTCGAAATTTACCGTTTAATACTTACATATATATGAATACTTATACGTGTATATATAAATGTTTGTAGTAATATTTACATAAATAAATTTATATCCTTACAAAAAAAATGTTAATTTTCGTGAAACAAATTTTACTAACTTACAAAAGAATTCTTTATCCTGAAATAATGAGTAATTTATGATTGTTAGTGAAAAGAAATTTCCAGAACATTTCCACAATATTTTGATTATTTAATATCACATTAAAATTAACCTAATAAATTTAAGTTAAAGTGAAGTTTTTAATCTGGAATAATTAATTTTGTAAAACGTTCTGTGTCAAATGTAATATTTTCTGAAGTTGTCTTGTTTTCATAAAGCACACTGGAATATGATAGTAACTGCGCAGATATCCAAAAGTTCAGTGGATACCTAACAGTATTCATTGATGAATTGTAAAAAAATAAGTCAAATATTTTGACTTAATGGGAAAAATATACCTTTTTTTGTAATTTTGATTAAATACTAAAATTTTTAGTAAGTTTGATTGCATATTTAGTTTTACTTAAAAACAATTTTCATTTTATTACAAAGACATGCGTTAGAATACAATTCTATCTTTTATCTATTCTAACTGTCATTAAATATAATTTAAATTAAGATATAATCAGCTTCTTCAAAGAATATTTAACACTATTACGCAATAATGTAATGATTAACCGACGCTTCTTTCATTTTTTAATATGCCGAAATCAAGTTATTAATTAAATTTCAAATTGTGCTTTTGAAGATAAATCTGTAATACTATAGTTAATGTTTTCTTTTTAAATATTTTGCTTCGTAAGGTATAGCTGTGCTCTCTTTACATCGATTATCAAATGGGATTTAAGGGGATGTTTTTCATTAAATTTTTATCATATTTACATATATTTATTTGTAACTTAAAACTCAAATGAAATAATTAGTAAAAAATATGGCGCATTAAATGATAATGTTATGTAAATAGCTTATAAAATTAGAAGCTATAAAAATTTCTTGAATAAAATCTATTCTGATGCTTAATAAAAGGAATGTACATTAAAACATTAGATTTATCCCATTACGACCACACTCTTCCTTCTCTTTCGTAATTAACAGATTATCCTTGACATAATCTTTTAGCACCTCAAAAGGTAATGCCACCTGGTTTATATCCAATATTTTGTTTCTGGTCAAAAGTTTGTTTCCGTAAAGTAAAGTAAGTTTCTTACTATGAATGATTTTCTTCAGGGCAAAATACTCACAAGGAAAATCTTCTTACAAGATATTTCACTTTGCACTTTCTGTTCAAGAACTTGTTCGTAGATGGGTACTATTTAATTTAATAATAGTGTAATTCATCCACCATTACTGTTATCATTAATCAAAACTATACTATTCATACCTTAATAATTAAAATTTACTGTAAAAGTAGAAGTAATGTTACTAAATTATTTAATATTTTCAGAAATAAAATATGAGAAACCTTATTTTAAAAGTAATTAAATTAAATTTATTTAGCCAGAGATAGAATAAATTTCAAAAAACACCATTTTAACTGATATTTCTTAGAAATTAAATTTAAAAATTTATTTGAATCATCCTTAATTATTAATTACATCATTGAGAATAAAGCTTTAAGTGATGTAATTTGCATTTTAAATTTTATTGATTTTTATAATCTGCTTTAAAAGATATGGATTTAACATGAAGTAAGATATGTAACTTCAAATGTTTTTTAGTCATTAATTAAAATGTAATTTTTTTTACTATAAATTATATAAAATTAGTTATATATGATAAAGAATATAGCGTTAAAAACTATTTTGAACGTAATCAGGAAAATATCTTAAAAATTTTTATTCTTATATTTTATACTAGAATGAATTTTTAATATTTCAATTTTTATCATTATTTTGAGCTTTTATTTATGACACCAATCATGATAATTGCACATTATTTAAAAATTATCTCACAAAAAAAATTTTAAATGGGTAAAAAACTGTATTAATTATTAAAATATTTTCTTTTAAAAATTATACGCTTGTTTTACCTACAAAAAATACACCTTCAGAGGAATACCTATCTTTTTCCATGTAACACATATGAATTCTTAGCACTTGATAATACTTGACGCTTCTCTTAATTTGTATATAGAGAACTCACCCCTTGTGGTGTATATAAGAATATGTTCGATGAAGAAAAAGTGGTCTGTTGTTAGCGGACAGTCTATCTTTTTCTGATCGACTTATAAAAAAATAGCATCTAAAATTGTTAGGGATTCACTTCTACTGTTTTCAGATTAATTTCTTTAACTGAACTGTTTTCAGATTAATTTCTTTAACTGTGTTTCAGTTTGAAAAATAATAAGTACAAGATATTTTAATGACAAATTATGGCATAAATGTTCTACAGAATCTGCACGTAAATCAATTTTACCCACGTAATAATAATTTGATAATATTTGAACGTAATAATTTGATATATAATTATAATTTTGTACTTGTAGAAGCCATATTATGGGATAAATATGTATTATCAGCAAGATTCACATTTTGGATCATAATTTAAAAACTATTTTCATACTAATATAGCTGTGTATGCTAAAATTTGCATTTATAATATCTTCTATGAGGCATATTTCCAGGAAATTTGGAATGAATAGACTTCTATGGCATTTTGCACGTAAATGGCATAACTGCATTATCAATAATTCACGGACATGTACTAGCGTTAGAATCATATTAATCAATGTCACACAAGATTCTCGCAATGAATTTCAAACAGTGTACTTTGCAGTTCAGCATGGAAATCAACATATGATCAAATTATATGTTTTATTTATTGAAAGTACGATAGAGATAATAGCCGATTTTCGCTTTTAACATTATTGGATTAGTTTAAACTAGAATTGCTTTTAAGTGAACTAATGTATGACACTAATTCATAAACATATAAAATATGAATATTCCTCTCACATATGTTGAAATTGAATTAAGATTTTTTTTCTTTTTTGTGTGTAAGATGTTTTAAACTTGCTTTTATCTTAAATAAATGACATGTTGCCCGTACTTTAATATATGTGATTGTTAAAGATAATCAATAAATTGGTTTTAGTGAAAGTACCATAGAGATAATACCCAATTTTACTTTTAACATTAGTCAATTAGTTTATACTAGAACTGCTTTTAATTGAACTAATGTATGACACTATTAAATAAACATAAAAAGTATGAATATTTTTCTCACAAACGATAAAATTGAATCAAGATTTTTTTTCTTTTTTTTTGTGTGTAACATGTTTTAACTTCGTTTTCATCCTTAAAAATGACCTGTTTCCCGTATTTTAATATATGTAATTGTTAAAGATAATAAATAAAAGGCATTTAAGAAATGTGCTTTACTGAAAATATGACAGAGATAATACCCGAATTTCGCATTTAACATGAGTCAATTAATTTAAACCAGAACTCTTTTTAATTGAACTAATGTTTGATACTATTAAAAAACATACAAAGTATTAATATTCTTCTCACTTATCATGAAACTGAAACAAGATTTTTTTCTTTTTTTGTGTATAACATGATTTCACCTTGTTTTTATCCTAAAAAAAATGACATGTTGCCCATAATTTAATAAGTGTGATTGTTAAAGTCAATCAATAAAAGGCATTTAAGAAATGTGTTTATTGAAAGTACGGCAAAACTAGCCGATTTTCGCTTTTAACATTAGTGAATTAGTTTAAACTAGAACTGTTTTTAATTGAACTAATGTATGACACTATTAAAAAAACATACAAAGTATGAATATTATTCTCACATATGATGAAATTGAATCAAGATTTTTTTTTTTTGTGTGTGTAACATGTTTTAAACTTGTTTTTATCCTAATTAAATGACATGTTACCCGTACTTTAATATATGTGATTGTTAAATATAAAAAATAAAAGGCATTTAAGAAATGTGTTTTATTGAAATTACGACAGACATAATACCCGATTTTCGCTTTTAACATTAGTCAATTAGTTTAAACAAGAACCGTTTTTAATTGAACTAATGTATGACACTATTAACTAAACATAATAAGTATGAATATTCTTCAAACATATGATGAAATTGAAACAAGATTTCTTTTTCTTTTTTATGTGTAACATGTTTTAACCTTGTTTTTATCTTAAAAAATGACATGTTGCCAGTAATTTAATAAATGTTAATGTAAAGATAATCAATAAAAGCATTTAAGAAATGTGTTTTATTGAAAATACGACGGATATAATAACCGATTTTCGCTTTTAACATTAGTCACTTTAAACTAGAGCTCTTATTAATTGAACTAATGTATGACACTAATTCATACACATATAAAATATTAATATTCCTCTCACATATGTTGAAACTGAATCAAGATTTTTTCTATCCTTTTTGTGTGTAACATCTTTTAAACTTGTTTTATCCTACATAAATTGCATGTCACCCATATAAAAGACTTTAATATTTGTGGTTGTTAAAGATAATCAGTGAACAAAAGCCATTTTAGAAATGTGTTTTCTTGAATAAAAAATATATAGATATTAACGTATTCAACTATTTTTATAAATTGTAAGTAAAGCTATTACAATAATTTTCGTACAATATATTTCCTTAGGAGTAGTTATCGTCTCCTAAAGTTGGAATTTATAGTAAATATTAATTAAGATAAAAACCAAATTTTTCATTTCTTATTCTATAGTCTGCCGAACTAGCCATCATTCAGAGTATTTCATTTCTACTAGTATTACCGGACCTTTAGAAGTCTCTTCATTTCACAATCATACTGCTAGACTATAATTTCAGTAATATTGATTATTTCAATCTAATATAACATGAACTCTAATAAAATCTGAAACTAAAAAAAGAAACGTTGTACACAGTAAGGTTTAATTAACATGCGTAGTAAATTTTATCCACATACTCCTATCTTAGAAAATTTTTAGATGTAATTAAAATTCATCAATAATTTTTGGGAAACTATGTACTGCCCTTTTATAAATTTTGCTTAATTGTCCTGAAATATATATTCTCGTTGCGTATACATATACGTATATAAATGTGTGTGTACATACACAAAACGCGTATAGATGCATAACCCTCTAGATTTATATTCTTTGTATTCTTAAATGTATAGATATTGAACCAAATAGCTTCACATTTTTAACAGAAAAATTTTTATTCTTAATATATAACGATGCATTATTTCAGAAGTGAAATATTAAATACTTTTTTTATTTGTGCAAACTTAGTCTATAAATGTTTTATTCTACATTTATATAAGACATAAAGTTTTATTAGGCCTAAATATATGGAATCCGTAAATTTCCACTATGTGACAATAAACTATGTTATGTATCACAACATAGTATATATGATATATCTCCAACTATCTTTATAGTTCCATCTATTCATTTGTATTTGTTCTATCTATGTATCTTATCTACTTACCTATCTCTCTCTCTCTCTCTCTCTCTCTCTCTCTCTCTCTCTCTCTCTTTATATATATATATATATATATATATATATATATATATATATATTTATTTATTTATTTATTTATTTATACTTATCAACTATTGATATATATATATATATATATATATATATATATATATATATATAATCTGTTCAAACAAGCATTACTACAAGTACAAATTCCTTTATATTAATTTAGATGTTTCGTACTCTTCAATCTAAAACTTCGACTCTATAGGAAAAATGTATTTTCAATCACTTTTTAAAAAGACTACTCTTACGAATTTTCGATATATGTGCCCTGAATTTCCTTCAATTCACGTAATTCCTAAATTTCTTCAATTGAAATTCTTCTTTATGCTAATCTGAATGACACATCATTGACCTTAAATATTAGATACATGGAATCGTTCCCATTTTTATCTGAAAGTAAAACTGTCATTTAATATCTGATGTATTCACACTTTCCACTATTTGTGTGCGTTCGGGGACCATAATGCATTGCTATATTTTTCCTTTTATGTGAGCCACGAGGTTCAATTGAACTGAAACATTTGGGCTCTGTAGATTTGCGCTTTGTGGCAAAACACTGGTTTCTGTATCAAAATAAATGCGACCGGGAGGCCCAGTGGGCGTGCTTATCAATCTCTCCCCACTCTCTCGCACATGTAGCCAATCTATTCTATCTAAGGGTCAAATATCCCCCTATGTTCCACTTTCCCTCTTGACCCTACAGTCCGATGACTCAGACAGAAGAGGTGTTTTGAATAAGTAGTCTTCGAAAGCTGGGAAAAAACACGTAATGCAATTTGTTTTAGCACTTTCGTGTTTTTGTAGCATTCAACCATGCAAAATTAAATGATGGATCACTTCTGAAGATAGTCCAATATCCATGGACCTAAGTTTATATATTGTTCCTCTTATTCTTTCAGACACAAGTGTAAACTATTTTCCGACTCTATAAATTTGAGTTTTCCAACGTTTATTTTATTTTTAAAGCTCGTATTAATAGATACATAGACTGCTACATTCCCCAAACTATTCTAAATATTTCTATTCAGTAAGCATTAGTTTAAAGGATAGCATTAGTTTTACATTAGTTATCATTAATTTATTATAAAGGAGCATTAGTTTTACAGTTTACAGCAAATTATAAATCTGCATATAATTGATACAACTGAGGCAGGATTTTAAATTTATATGAGTACCTATTTAAATACTCATAAACATTCAGGAATGCCAGGAAATGTTTTTGAAACTAGCCAGCATATCCAACAACATCCACAACATTATAATTGCCAAACTTAAAAGAAATGTTTAAAACATGCCTTGTAGTTTACACACTGAAACAAACTTAGAAATAAAAAAAATTCTAATCACAATTTTTTACAATTGATCAAATGTGGAGCTAAAAATTATTCTAATCTTAGCTTACACACTTAATCCAATTTGGAAGTAAGAAAACTTATATTTTGCAGATTTTATCAAACGTAGAAGTTAAAAATAGTCTTATCATAATTTACATACTTCACCAAACGTGAAAATTAATAAAAATTCTAATATTTTGTATACTTGATCATTTAATTGTATGGTAATGTTTAAATCAAACGCATTGCTTTATAAAATGAAATATTCTAAAATTTGTTTTCTACGATATAAAACAGTTGTTTCCAAAAGAGGAATACGGGTTATATGTGGTGTACGAGATGCATTTTTTGAGAAAAAAGGTGAATAGTAAAAATAGTATATATATATATATATATATATATATATATATATATATATATATATATATATATATATATATATATATATATATATATATATATATGTGTGTGTGTGTGTGTGTGTGTATAACGTCTGGTGTATTTTTAGCCCCGTAGTTTTCTTTTAGATTGATTTCATTAAATTTTTGTACAGAACTCAACTTGCAAATTTATATTTGTGTAATCGGAGATAACCATTAGCAGATATGAATGTGGACATCTTCTCATTATGATGCAGGTAACATACTCAAAATTACAACTAAATTATCCGTCTTATTTTATTTTGATCATATTTTGAATTTATAATTCAATTTAGATAATTTTCAAACAACTACTACTCCTGTGTGATTTCCTTAATTCAACTGTTTCAGGTTTAATAGTCTTTGTTTACTTTTTAATTTCACTCTTTCAAGTAACTGAGAGTAAACTAGTAATATCAGAACTTTAATTAACTTACTTAAATTAAGAAAAAGTTATTTTCCATTTCGGTATCTCATTTTTTTAAGTGTCCACATACATTTAAAATGTACAAGTGTTGATAGTCAATAGCCTTGAGCCCTAGAATATGTTCTATAACTTAAAATTGTATATCTGCTTCAAGTGGTAAAGTGATTATATCTTTGTTTTTAAATAAACTATCATATTATGTCATACGACTATCCCTCTTCTACTAGAGGAATGTTAAGAAAATGAGCTAAACATGAAAGTGAAGGTCCGAATCATGAATAAGGTCTTCAGGAACACTTAAAAATTGCAAAGTAACAATAAAACAGTTTTATGCTTACTTTGTTTAAGCACATTTTCTCATATTTTTTGCCTTGTATATTTGTTCCTGAATTTTTCTAATTTTTTTTATAAATTTATATTTGTAATTTTTAGAAATTAAACCCATTATTATGCTGGTTTTACGGTTTAAGATTTACGATAACAGTTTTATGCTTACTTTATTTTAAAAACATCTTTTAATATTTCTTTTGCCTTGTGTATTTATTCCCCAATTTTTCTATTTTTTTAAATAAATTTATATTTAAAAATTTTAGAAATTAAACTTATTATTATACCGGTTTTAAGATTTAAGATTAATAGTTCTGTGCTTACTTAAAGGTACTTTATTTAAAAAAATTTAAATTTATTTTGACTTGCATATTTGTTGCTAAATTTTTCTAAAATTTTATTTTTATAAAATTATATTTGTAATTTTTAGGTATTAAACTAATTATTATGCTGGTTTTATGATTTAAGATAAAAAAACCTACATTAAATTTAGTGCTTCATATAATTTTGTACTGTGTTTTCTAATATACACTTTGATATCTTACCCTACAAAAAAAAATTATAACAATTAATTTTCGGACAAAACGGCGTTTTGAAACAAAAAAATTTCTCAAAATTGCTGTACAATTCACATATTTTGTATGGCAA
Source organism: Pardosa pseudoannulata (assembly GCA_032207245.1). Taxonomy (NCBI): domain Eukaryota; kingdom Metazoa; phylum Arthropoda; class Arachnida; order Araneae; family Lycosidae; genus Pardosa; species Pardosa pseudoannulata. Next base: position 18,142,619 of record CM063501.1, read on the forward strand.
ATGAAGAAGAAACAGAATCTTAATCAATAAATTAAATGTCATATAAAAGGTTCATATTAAATATAAGATATGATTAAATATTATTTTTTAACTTCAAAACCTATTTTCTTCTATTTTCAAAGAATAAAAAAAATAAAAATAAATGGATGAAAGCAGCTTTGATTAAACAGTCAATCTCGTTTTTTTGGATAGAAATAAAAATATATTTTGGAAAGTTGTATAAAAGAATGATTGACTAAGGTAAACAGCATTTTATCCATTTCAAAAGACTAAGACATTTGTGGGATTTCTTGAATGGATTTCTTTAGATGAATGCTGCCTTTCATTTTCTCTTCATGAAAAGAACTTGGTTTGGGGTCAGATTAAAAGCATATTCTACAACTCATACTTCACTCATTAAAATGCTTTATTTGTACACATTTTATCAAATAATACTTAAATTCATATTTTAAATTAATTAAAAATATCTGACATTCACATATTAGCTTTTACTGTATACATAAATATTTTATAGAGAAATTTCACGAATTTCACCACTATAGCAGTCTAAATTTTCTGAAATACGACTCTCGCTATACTTAAGTAAACACGTTAATGCATGTACATATATGTATGTACACACACACACACATATATATATATATATATATATATATATACATATATATATATATATATGTGTGTGTGTGTGTGTATGTATGTATATATTGACCATTAGTATTAGCTTTGTCTTTGGACATGGGTATTTTTATCCCGTGATCAAATGTGCTTAGGGATTATTCGTAGTCTTTTCACCTGAAAAATCCCTAGTTAAAAGTGTATGTGTACACAATGATCTAAAAGTTCTTATATATATATATATATGTATATATATGTATATATATATATATATATATATATATATATATATATATATATATATATATATATATATATATATATATTTGTCATCTTGTCCTTTAGAATGTTTGACAAGTTACAGTTAACTAAGTTACAACAATATGCTGAGTTAAAAACTGTCTTTCAAACAAACAATAGAGGAAAATCACAGCTTATATAAAAATACCATCTTATATTTAACACTGTCACTTGCCTTGCAAAACCGTCTTGTACGTCTTGTACCGTTGTAGTTCCTTAATCATAAATGATAAATATAAAGGAATTTCACTAGTCAAAAACTTACTATATTGCATAAATAAAACCATTTGTAGAAAATATTCATGCAAACCCTAGCATAAGTTGATCTTACTATATAAATGCTCTTTTGGTTATACGTGGGAACAGTAAATTGTATGAATCTTGAAGTTCCTTCTACAGTCAAATGCTTAAGGCTGTCAAATATTAAGCTTAAAATCTAAATCATTTTACCTTATTTACCAAAGATCAAAATAACTGAAATTAACCTATCAAAACTTTAGGTACAATTGTGTGTAAAAAATACAGTTTACGAATTATTATGTAAATATTCTCTCTTGTAGGTGTCCTAGTCTACTAACTTAATAATAGTGATCTAAATAATAGTGATGTAAATATTTATAAGAATTTGTATCTCTATAACATAGGTGACAAATTATCCTTTTACGTAAAAAGTAATCCATTTAAATTATTTATAAGTGGCCAGATGTATACAATTTTTAAAAATTTTAAAGCAACTCTTCATCTGATAAAAGTTAGATAATATTTACTATGAAGTGACATTGTTTGCTATTAGAGTGTAACGATACGTTACATGACTCTAAAGAAAGAGGAGCAAAAGGTGACCTTTCGCAGCGGACAATTACGTTTAGAGGCAGGTAGAAACGGGTGGTCTAACAATACCCGTTGTGTACTAGATCCCGGACTTAATTGAAAACTGTCCGTTTGCTGGAGCCAGCGCGTCTGAGAATTTGTGAGACTGTTGAGTGAAAGAACTCCGTGAAATGATTGTGAATAATTACAGTGCCATATGTGTGTCCATTAGCGGTAGCGAAAAAGGCAATTAAGTTGTTTGGGTCGGTTGATTTAAAGACGGCTTTTCGGTCACATATGGAAACGAAACAGCTGATTCAGGCGGGAAGTAACCGCAAGATTGCATCATCCTGTTTCTGGAAGTTTTCCGAATAATCGCGGAAGGGGAACCGGGACCGCTATAAAAGAAGAGTGGCGGTGCAAGAAGGGGGCTTTTTCTTCTGAGGCTTCTTCTTGAGAGTTGCTTTTGGAGCTCGAGAGGAACCCGCTCGTCTCTCCGATTTCCGGAGTTTGCTTGTTTTTGTTTTTTTTAGAGACCGCCAGCGTCTCTGTTTGCTAAGAAGTCAACCTTCGACTTGGGAATCCCATTCCCGTTATTTTGCAACTTTTTTTCTACTTCGTGCATAGAAGTAGGTAGCCGAGAGTGACCCTTGCTCTCACTTTGGATCGTCTTGCATCCCGAGTTTCCTTCACGAACCCCAGCGTGATACGCACTCTGAGCTTTCGAACCTTGGTGTGAAAGCCGACTGTACTAATCGTCAGCCCGGAGGTGATAGTGTCAGCGTTTATTACCGGTACTAATTAGTGAACAATTCCAGTGAATAGAAGCCCTAGCCACACTGTACTCAGTACCCACGCATCCTTATTGTGTGAATGTCATCTCAACACGAACCAGAATATTTAGAAATCTACTGAATCTGTACATAGCTGTACATAATTTATTCACCTGAATAAAATATTCAGTCTAGATTAAACAGTTTTCTAGCCTGTTTCATTGACGGCTTCGCCTACCATATCTCCAGTACGTTACAAGAGTCAGAAATCTCAGATTTCTTTCGTTGAGAATGTCTGGAATAAGCGATTATGCAGCAGCAATTTCCAATGCGACATTTAAAATTAGAGCAAAATGAGCTAATGTAATGAGAAATATTTTACTTGATTGTATAGTTTATATACAGAAGAAAATTTTCTTTAACGCAATAATTTAATATTGTTGATGGAACAGAAAATCCCATCATCTCTTTTGTAATTTAAATGACTTGAATGATGCAAACTTATAAACATACTTATTTATACGCAATAATTGTATCCAAATACTTGTTTTCCTTATTTAATATATGCAGATTAGCATTGATCAGCATTTATATTGGAATAGTGTCCTACAGAGATCTCGCAGCGTTATAAACAGTTTCGGAAAATTTGATTTGCAAATCACTCTATGGCATTGATAAATGTACTAAAGTTATCTAATTTATATTCTGGATTGGAATTTATTTATATGTTTAGCTGTTTGCATGCTCACAGATGGATCATTTCTATGGAATTTGTAGAGGAAGGAATCTTTTATAGTCCATTATTGGTAATAGTAATAGATAAATTCTACTGGTTCATAATATTTACACCAAATTGTCGTTTTTGGTAAAAATATAGATATAGTTTATTCTGGTTCATAATATTAATGCAATAAATTGTTTCGTTTATACTTTTTACAGACAATTTATTAAGTTTACATATTTATTTTCTATCAAAATTAAATCCTAATAATATAAATGCATGTATCATTTTTTAGTATATATTTTTCTACAGACAATAATTTTTAAAATAAAATTTTATTTTTATAATCTGAAATAAATTATTTCAATTTCTGTCAATTTTTCAGAAATATTTCGAAATTTAAATATTATATTAATAAATTTATCATCAATACAATTTTATTTTATTTTCTTTATCATATTTTTTATTTTCAATTTTTATTTTATTTTTCTTTTCTTTTTTTTTTAATTATAATATTTTATTTCTCTTTCTTTTTTTCATAATTAATTTTGTATTTTCTTTTTTTTTATACTTTATCTTAATTTTTAAAATCAATTTTTTTGAATATTTATCATTTATATGGGATTTAAGCTATAACACTTACTTATACATGTATAAAATAGATATATAACTTTTTTATGCAATGATATCAAAATTCAAAATAAAAATAAAATTTTTTGATTATTTTTGTATTTTTGTAATTGTCTTGGCAAGACAACGTTTTAAATTATTTTTTATAGTAAAAGAATTGATATTTTTGGCCGGCCTTTGCATTAAGTGGTTAAACGCAATTTTGACAAATTAGTTGTTTTATTTTTATATTGTTTATACTACAATTTAAGATAATTAATGAATAATTATATTTTTATAGAATTTAGCCAATTATTAAAAATGTAGAAAATGTTTTGATAAAGATAATCTACATGTATTATAAAATTCATAACATACCTATAAAAGTTGAATAAGAAAATATCCTTCCCATGAAATAAAATTCATGTTATTTTTGAAAAGTCATTCGACTGCATATTTCAGAACAATCTTTGTACGCAACAGCAAACAGCATACAGCAAAATCGATACAGATAATTGACAAATTTAAAAAACCAATAATGTATACATTTACCATTCGATTTAATTACAAGGGAAATTAATTTTGAAGTCAGCGGAAGTAAAAGCTTAGTGAATTATAACGAACTTCCTGTCTGTGGCAAAAGGAATTTGCGAAAAGAGACATTTACTCATACTAACGCCCTATTGTAAATTTTAAATACATCTCTATCATAACAAATTATCTTTAATCGTATTTACTAAACAAAAGGAAGGTTCTACTTTTAAAGAATTCTCTTAAGTTTTGCAATTACTTTCACTAAAGAAATCAATATAATATTTAATACGCTTAACAATATTTTGAAATGTCACAATGTGCACATATACAGTAAAGGAGATTATCTTTAAAAGCAGTATGACTTCTAGGTGCATGAGTATTCTGGCTTATTATCAAGGGAATATCACGGTGCTGTACGACTTTTGATATTCTTGAATTAGTGATATAATAGCTAGGTTCTAATGAAGAATAGGATGCCCCTTGGCAAATTTTGGGAAATTTTTGGCGATGTTTACCAAAACACAGAGGTATTTCATCCAAACAACATTGTATACCTTACTATTTGGGAGACTTTAATTGATGTAGATTGCGTCATTGTAATAGAATTATATGTGTGTTATATATATTATATTTCCTTAATTAACCAAGACCACTGAGAAAGCGAGCATTTACATTTATGGGCAATCAATCCCTTAACAGTTTACAACGCCAAAAGCTTCAAATTATTAAAAATGAGCCATAATGAACCTTTAATGGCTCATTATGTCTAATATTTTTAAGTATAACTCGCATTTAATATATGAGAAATTGGTTCCACAAGAAAAGCTGGATACAAGTATGATATAAATTAAAATATAAATACAAATTGTTTTGATACGGCGAGATCAGGAGAAAATGTTAGGCTACCATGTTCAGATTTTTATCACCAAGTTGGCTGGGGCACCCTGTTCTTCAGTCAAGCAATACCTAAGATAACATTATTTTTGTACTCTTGAATGAAACATTAAAATTGCTCAAATTAATATTAATTTGAAAATGCTTTGATATATTCAGAAAAAAATATTTTATACGGTAAAAACGAAATAAACTGTTAAAGTTTACTTTATTTAAATTAAAAATGTTGCAACTTTTTTAGAAGTTGTTAAGAAATATATGGAATATACAACTATTAAAGACATCAAGATATATGATTTAAGATTATTATTAAATTATTTTCGAGATATAACATTCATTGAGAACTTAAAATGTTTAAATATGAACTGATTAACGTATATTTTCTATTTGAATAAAAATTGCCAAGTCAACCCCCTTACTGATTTAGGATGTTTAAAAGGATTAGATTAAATATTTCCGAAGCAAACCGTGGTAGCTCAGTCGGCAAAGGCAAAACAATCTCAACTCAGAGGTTGCGGGTTCGGAGCCCGAGCCGGCCTAAGCTCCACCGTGTTCATTAAAGGTGACTGGGGCACGTAAAATAAGTTCATAGTCACAATGTCCTCAAAGTTCATAATCGATACCTCTAGGGATGGAATGGCAAGTCTGTGAGTCTTCTGCTTGACCAATGTTTCAAAATTATTAGGACCTACTTGAGCAAAGTCGTTTTTTCGCCTTAATAGTGCTCATTAAAAT
>CM063501.1:18153612-18163612 GCA_032207245.1 Pardosa pseudoannulata
TTCACATTCATTTTTATTGATAATTTTGTTAATATTCAATTTATCACTAAGTGATGTTAATCAACATTACATGTGTAGAGGGACGAGACTCATATTTATGATAAATGCCGTAGTTAAATAATAAGTCTAGTGTCAGGAAACATTTTTTATTCGTTGGTTACGTTGCACAACACAGTACAAAGAAATACATCAGAAGACACAGCACAAAAACAGCAACATCATACACAAGCACACACAGGTGAGTGTCATCATGGGGAAACTAGATGGCCCTCTTAGCGCCACCTATCATAAAAGGAGAGGGCAGAAATTGTACCTGCTACACATCTAAGAAAAGTATAGTCATCTTCTGAAGTAAGTCTTTATAATTAAATCTTTATCCATGCATAATTTGAAAATTCTGCACGTACTTTTTCAGTAGTTAAAAAGCCCTCTAATCATTTGCTTTTATATAAAGTGCTGATATTTAATAATAACTAAAAGTAATTCTGTAATTCAAATTATATATTATTACTTTTCAAATTATTCCATAATAATTTTTCTTCTGCTTTACAGATAAATTCAACATAATAACAGTCATCAAAAATTAGATGATTTGAATTCTGATTAATTTCAAATCCTATCAAATTGTGAAACAATAAGGAATAAATAAAAAAAATAATAAAAATTTTCCAGAATCTACTGATAGAGGTAAGCTCGTTACTTTAATCGTTAATCACGTCATAGTTTTATTAATTATTATGTCATGTTAAGAAAATTGTCTCTTTCTGCTTTGTTGTTACGTCAAACAAGAAAAACTTAGAATCTAGAAAAGCAGACGTGGTATAAGTAGAATCAACTTTTTCTACTATTTTCATAAACATGTATATATATAAAAAAATTGGATATGTACATTTATGAATAAATATAAACAAAATGAATCATTTATTAGGCATGATATTTTTTTCGGAAGTATATTTCTTTCTAATACATAATTTATGCACTTTGAATTATTTTTCAAATCCTTTGATACTACTTCACAGTTGAAAGTTGTTGTTTTTATCGCATCAATTTAAAAATCATCTTGATCTGTTATTAATAGTACTATCGAATGTTTCATTTACATATTTCTACATTATTTACGTCCTTAAAATACTCAGTACCGTATAGAAAACTATTTGAATATTCTTTGTATATATACTATATATACTGTGCACACTTTAAAAGCCTTTATTTCTGTACACACCTCACTTTAAACGACTAAATGAACCGGTAATCTAGATTTAAATTATAAAATATAAAAATTGTAACGTAGTATTATCAAATTTGTTTGATATATCATTTCTCATGTTAGTCCAAAATTTATCGTTAAATATAATATCAGTTAAAATTATTATTCTTGAGATTAAATTATATTAAGCTTATAATAAGAAAAACAGAGATATACTTGATTTCTTATATTCATAAATTTTTATATTCATAAAAGCTAACCGATATTTAAGAATTTTTAAGTTTTAGACTTGTTTAAGTTTTATCAGAAAAACTGAATAAAGCAACTAATCATATTAAAATTTTATTTCTGCATATAGTTAAATATAAAACTTATTTTTTATTTCTCATTTTTAATAAAAATGGCGATAAAAATGCAGTTAAAAGTAAAAGGGTTTGAGTTTTTAGTTATACAATTTGAAAATAGATGGCGATACTAGTTTAAAAAATCTCTGTCATTAGAATTATGAACATAGTTATGTATTTACCAAACTGTTATTCTTTTTATTCCTAAAATTTAATTTTTATGACAAAATTTTATATTGTACTGGAATTGAGCGTATATATAAAATTTTATATCTCTATGTTGTCAGGAAGTTAGAGAAAAACACATTTTAAAATACCAGCTGGCACAGAAGTAATTTAAAAAAAAGGTATATAATGCAGTAAAAAGTAAAAGGTTTTGAGTTTTTAGTTATGCAACTTGTAAATAAATGGCGATATTAGTTTAAAATCTCTGCAGTTAAGATTTCAATTAACATAATTGTGTATTTATCAAACTGCTTTTATTTTTTTCTAAAATTTAATTTTTTATAACATAATATTATATTATCACTGGAATTGAGCGTATATAAAAAATTTCATACTTCTATTTAATCAGGAAGGTAGAGAAAAAAAAAGCATTTTAAAATACCAACTAGCACAGAAGAGATTTTTTTCCAAAAAGCGGTAAAAATGCATTAAAAAGTAAAAGTTTTGAGCTTTTAGTTATACAACTTGAAATTAGATGGCGATACTAGTTTAAAATCTCTGCCATTAGATATATGAACATCATTATGTATTTACCAAACTGTTTCTTTTTATTCCTAAAATTTAATTTTTATGACAAAATTTTATATTGTACAGGAATTGAGCGAATATACAAAATTTCATATCTCTATGTTGTGAGGAAAGTAGAGAAAAACACATTTTAAAATACCAGGTGTCACAAAAGTGATAAAAAAACGTTAAATAATGCAGTAAAAAGTAGAAGGTTTTGAGTGTTTAGTTATGCAGCTTGCAGATAGTTGGAGATATTAGTTTAAAATCTCTGCAGTTAAAATTTCAATTAACATAATTATGTATTTACCAAGATGTGTTTCTTTTTATTCCTAAAACTTAATTTTTATAACAGAATTTTATATTGTACTGGAATTGAGCGTATATACAAAATTTCATGTCTCTATGTTGTCAGGAAGGTAGAGAAAACGCATTTTAAGAAACCAACTGGCCAAACCAAGTGATTTTTTCAAAAAAAAGTTTAAAATGCAGTAAAAAATAAAAGGCTTTAAGTTTTTAGTTATGCAACTTGCAAATAGATGGTGATACTAGTTTAGAATCTCTGCAATTAGAATTTCAGTTAACATGATTGTGTATTTAAAAAACTGTTTTTATTTTTATTCCTAAAATTTCAGTTTTTACTACAGAATATTATATTGCCACTGGAATTGAGCGTATATACAAAATTTCATAACACTATGTAGTCAGGAAGGTAGAGAAAAAAACATTTTAAAATACCAACTGGCACAGAAGAGATTTTTAAAAAAAAAGCTATAAAAATGCAGTAAAAAGTAAAAAGTTTTGAGTTTTTAGTTATGCAACTTGCAAATAGATGGCGATATTAGTTTAAAATCTCTGCAGTTAGAATTTCAATTAACATAATTGTGTATTTACCAAGCTGTTTTTCTTTTTATTCCTAAAATTTCAGTTTTTATGACAGAATATTATATTGTCACTGGAATTGAGCGTATATACAAAATTTAATATCTCTATGTTGTCATGAATGTGGAGAAAAACACATTTTAAAATACCAACTGGGGCAGAAGTGATTTTTTTCAAAAAAGCAATATAAATGCAGTAAAAAGTGAAAGGTTTTGAGTTTTTAGTTATGCAACTTGCAAATAGATGGCGATACTAGTTTAGAATCTCTGCAATTAGAATTTCAATTTACATAATTGTGTATTTACCAAAATCTCTTTATTTTTATTTCTAAAATTTAATTTTTTATGACAGAATATTATATTATCACTGAAATTGATCGTATATACAAAATTTCATATCTCTATCTACTCAGGAAGGTAGAGAAAAACTCATTTTAAAATATCAGGTAACACACAAGTGAAATTAAAAAAAAAGCGATTATAAATATAAATAAACTTTGTTTTAAGGCTTAAATTTAGTTCTTTTATAATACATCCCCTATAATCCTGCATCGGGAACCTAGAAATAATATCGGAAAATTTATAGGTGAACCCCGTCTAAGAAGGAATCGGGATAATAATAAACAATTTCGTCTTCAAGGAAACATCGCAAACCGGGGTACTCCAGTCCGAGAGAACTCCCTTCTGAATCATTGAATACGTAGAATGCGAATATAAGAAGGAAAGGAAAGTGCTGAGACGGATAAGGTATTCTAGGCCTGTAACTGATGTAGGGGATAGGGAATCTACAAAAGAACGTTTATGAAAGACCTTTCAGTATTATTGAATATCTCAACTTGTCGATAAATTAAAGCATCTCTGTTACCTCAAACCACTCGTCAAAAGGCACAGTAGAAAAGACAACGGAGAATGTTCATGAATTTATCGCGTAGAAACACTTTGCCTTCCAATGAATAAGTGTCTTCATTAAGGCTGAGGAACGTAGTAATTAGTTCAGCTAGATAACATTTATGAATTTTCCTATGTTTTAGAAAGTTACAAAGCTTAGAATATTATCCGTTATCATAGTAATTTCTGAGCAAGGTATTATGCATATCCTATCCATATATAACTGGATCTAGGCTTATATATATGCATCTACAAATGATCATTTATTTTTTACTGAGAATGAAATGATTTTTAGTACAAATTTCCACTTCGGAACTTCATGAATTTTATACCATAAAAATACATTTTTAAAATTTAAATTAAATTATTTTCTGTTAATCACTTGTAAGTCTTGACTTTGCTAGTTTACAATTGACACTTATAAAGTAAAAAATCACATGGTATAAAAGTTTAAAATTTCAAAAGTGTGTAAAATAAAAATATTTGTTTTAACACAGTACTCGAAAAATATACAAAACAAAACTTGTTGTATTAAGTTTATATAAAATTTCCTTAAAAAAATGTAACTTTTCCTGAGTATGTATGCACATTAAATAACTTTAATTAAAGAAAATTAACGTAGATCTTATATATACCTATTTACTCTTACAATATATGTTAAAATATATACATAATATATACATATATATATATATATACACACACATATATATATATATATATATATATAATATATATATATATATATACATAATATACACATATATACATATACATATATATATATACATATATATACATATATATACATATATACATATATATACATATATATACATATACATATACATATACATATACATATACATATACATATATATATACATATACATATACATATATATACATATATACATATATATACATATATATATATATATATATATATATATATATATATATATATATATATATATATATATATATATATATATATATACATATATATATATATATATATATATATATATATATATATATATACATATATATATATATATATATATATATATATATATATATATATATATATATATATATATATATATATATATATATATATTACTATATATTTTCAGTGAGAATACGTAGTAGTAATAATTTGTATCATATACAACATAAAGGTTTTGTTCATGTACTGAACATAATAAATTAAAATCTCTGATATTTGTAAAATAATTCATTCATTATTTCAGAAAATTTTAAAGATAACAAAATATTGCTCCAGAAGATTATTATTGTTAAATTTTTAAATGATAAAATTCAATTTAATAAACAAAGCATATGTTAGATTATATCCAAATTTTGCTGCAAAAAACTACCACAAGAACATTCTGCAGATGTCAGTAAAAATTTAAACCATAATATGTAGCCTTTTTATAAATTTCTAGCCAGCATAAATGTTCTGGTTGTTTTGTTTTAACACTAATAAGTGATACTGTAGAATTTACAAACATTTTAAGTCAGATTGAACTATATTAAAATTACCACATTTGAGTTTTAACACTGAAAATTTGAAAAGAAATTTAAAAAAAATTAAAACCGCTAATATTTTCAAATTTAGTACCCACTATCACATAAAACAAAAATTCAAGTCATCATATATGTAGAGTTTTATAAAGTCTTTTTAAATATTTATAACCATACCAGAGAAAACTTCAGGATGTTTTAACATTAAAAAGTAGTATCCTAGAAGATATCAAACATTTTAAGTCAGATTGAAATATTCCAAAAATTAGACTAGTTTTAAATGAGCAAACCTTTAAATGAAACTCAAAGAAAATGAATTAAAATTGCGAATATTTTCAAATAATTTAACCACTAATACATAAAATATAACTCCAATCCTTAATAGAGAGTATTTTATGAAATCTGACTAAATATTCATATCGTTCTAGATTTTAAAAACCTTCTGGGGGATTCTAACATTAAGAAGAAAAGTATTCTCGAAATGATCGAACATTTTAAGTGTGATTGAAATATTTGAAAAATACTACAATTGGTTTTTAATACTTAAAATTTTAAGAGAAATTTTAAAAATCATCATCGGAAATATATCATTTTTACACGAACACATAATTGTTACAAATAATGGATTTTACATTAATATATTTTTCAACTGTATTAATATATATTAATATATTAAAAATTAATATATTAATGTAAATTAATATATTAATTTTTAATACATATTTAAATTGCTTACATTAATATATTTTAAATTAAATATCTATAACTTTTATAGAGAAACATGAAAGATTAAGTACATACATTTATAAAAAAAGCGCTTTAAGAAATTTTCGAAAAATACTACAATTAATTTTTTATACTCAAAATTTTAAAAATCATCATTGTGAATATATCATTTACACACTAACCCATAATTGTTACAAATAATGGATTTTATATTAATATATTTTTCAACTACATTAATATATTAAAAATTAATATATTAATGTAGATTAATATATTAATTTTTAATATATATTTAAATTACTTGCATTAATATATTTTAAATTAAATGTCTATAACTTATAAAGAAACATAAAAGATTAAGTACATACATTTAAAAAAAGAGCACTTTAAGAAATTTTCGAAAAATATTCTTGTCTATGAAAAAGTATTCTTAAAGAAAAAGATATACGAGGAAAATGCTATCGAAAAAACAATAAAAAAAGAAAAGAAAAAGGAGATATCTCTATCAAAAGATGGCTCAAGAATGAAACACGAAAAGACGTAGAAGTATCTGCATTTGCACAAATACAATATTTTTTCATTAGTCTGGGGAAGAAACTGTAAGAAATGTAGCTAGATAGAAGTCGAAAAAAAAAAGAGAAAAGACCTGATATCCCAGCATGCAATGCGCAGTTGATACTTGCTAGAACCCAGGAGATATAAAGGGATCCGGCATAAAATACAGATCTGACCCCGGTTTCCTTGCAGTAGTAAGAAAGTGAAATACAAAATATGCGATGGAAAGCAGATTCGACTTTTCAAAAAGCTCTTAAATTTTCTGTTCTATGATAATGCCAAGAACAATTCGCGAGAAAAAATTTATTTTTTTTAAACTTAAACGTATTTTGTATCTTACGAAAGAATAACACCCAAGAAATATTTTATACATAAGTAATAGTAACAAATAAATTTACATATTAAAACATCGTATCTTATGAATTTCTGATTTAAAAGCATTTATTCAAATGTTTCCGTACATTGGTTCTAAGACGTAGAAAATGATTTTTAAAATTTTAAATATGAAAAGAAAATGCATTAATGAAAAGTCTGTTTACTACAAAAATGTTTTAAAAATGTTGTAAACACTGTCAATGACTTCGCACAAATATTACCTTTACTTAAAAAGTTTGAAATTAGCATTGCTAGAAATTTATTTATATTATATCCTCTATTTTCAATTTAAAAAATAGGAAATGTATCTTTACATAAAGAATAAGAAACTTCTTTTGTAGTTAGTGTAAATTTGGAATCTTCATTTTATACTTTAAAAACTTAATACACATTTAAGTTATAGATTCCATATATGTCTATAATATAGACGTATATATCTAACCTATAGATAATTAAAACTTTGATATTAGGTAATGTAAATCTGGAGTAAATTAGGTAAGGAGTAAGTTAAGATAATGTAAATCTGAATTCTTCATTTTATATTTTAAAAACTTAATAAATACAAATTTTATTTAAGTTATAAACATATATATCTAACCGATTGATAATTGAAATTTTGATATAAAAAGTACACTTAATATCCCCATTTATAATAAATATAAAATATATCTTTACATAAAGAATAAGAAACTTCTTTTGTAGTTAATTTAAATCTAGAATCTTCATTTCATATTTTAAAATCTTAATACAAGTCTTATTTAAGTTATAGAGTCTATATATGTCTCTAATATAGACATATATATATAACCGATAGATAATTAAAACTTTGTTTTTAAGTAATGTACATCTGGAGTAAGTTAGATAAGGAGTAAGGTAAGATAATGTAAATCTTGAGTCATTATTTTATATTTTATAAACTTAATATAAACAAATTTTATTTAAGTTATAAACATATATATCTAACCGATTGATAATTGAAATTTTGATATAAAAAGTACACTTAATATCCCCATTTTTAATAAATACAAAATGTAACTTTACATAAAAAATAAGAAACTTCTTTTGTAATTAATGTAAATCTGGAATCTTCATTTAATAATTTAAAAACTTAATACAAATTTTATTTAAATTATAGAGTCTATATATGTCTATAATATAGACATATATATCTAATTGATAGATAATTAAAACTTTGATATTAAGTAATGAAAAATTTGGAGGAAGTTAAGAAAATGTAAATCTGGTATCTTCATTTTATATTTTAAAACTGAATAAATACGAATTTTTTTAAAGTTATAAACATATATATCTAACCGACAGATAATTAAACTTTGATATTAAGTAATGTAAATATGGAGTAAGTTAGGTAAGATGTAAGAAAACATAATGTAAATCTGGAGTCTTCATTTTCTATTTTAAAAACTTAAAAAATACTCATTTTACTTAAGCTAAAAACATATTTATCTAAATGATAGATAATATAATCTTTTGTATAAAAAGCACACTTAATATCACCATTTGATTGGTCATCAGTATGATATCCTGTCAAATTGTGATATTAAGTAATGTAAATCTAGAGCAAGTTAGATAAGGAGTAAGTTAAGATAATGTAAGTATGGAGTCTTCATTTTATTTTTTAAAAACTTAATAAATACAAACCTTATTTATTTAAGTTATAAACAAATATATCTAACCTATAGATAATTGAAATTTCGATATAAAAAGTTCACTTAATATCACTATTTGATTGGTCATCTACTATGATATCCTATCAAATGGTGATATTAAGTAATGCAAGTGTGAAGGAAGTTAGATAAGGAGTAAGTTAAGATAATGTAAATATGGAGTCTTCATTTTATTTTTTAAAAACTTAATAAATACAAATCTTATTTAAGTTATAAACAAATATATCTAACCTATACATAATTGAAATTTCGATATAAAAACTACACTTAATATCAACATTTGATAGAACATCTACTCGATAATTTTATTAGTTATAGATTTGCAAAATGGAATAATAGCATCCATTAACAAAACCATGTCTTAATACTCGCTGTATAAATAGCGTTACATTTTGGATATATTAGAGAAAGGTAGCACTTAAATTGAAAAGATTAAGGAACGAGATATATTTTATTTTTGTAAAATATGAAGATATGCGATTAATGTTTCAGGATTTGTATATTATCCAAGGTCAATAAAATGACTTTATTGACTTTATAATAAAGATTAAAAGAAGGCTTAAAGTATTTTCTAGACAATCTCCAGAAATCAGATCCCGATGACGTTCTAAGCACGTTTACTTTAGATTACATTCGGAGATATATCTGAAATCTACGCTGAATCCTTAATATTACAATTTACATATATCCATCATCTAAGTTACTTCCATTCAGCGAAGAACTCACATTCATTAGCTTTATATCTGTGAAAAGCAGGATACTATGTTTCGGGGATGCATCGTCAAATGCACGAGCTGATGAGATCCTTCATTGTACACTGCTACGTGAATCCCATTCGCTAGCACTTTAAGGCTAAGTACATATCAAAGCCAATACATCTATTGATAGAATTAAAGAAATTCAAAGAATCCATGCATTTGGGTTAAACCATATTAGAAAAGAAGATTATTATTATGCTATGAAGAAATTCTAACCTTCATTCATATTGAAATTTTTCATGAGCTAAAATATATATTTTTAAAGATTTCTGTTTGAAGTTTATAAATACTCTATTCTCGTGGGCTTTGTATATTAAAA
>CM063501.1:18168612-18171112 GCA_032207245.1 Pardosa pseudoannulata
TTCATTTTTTTTCTGTCATAGCTACTGAATTGTTAAAATAAGCTACAGTTTTATTTTAGGAAGTAACATTTACTAAATTATAAATTAAAGATGGCCTTTTTTTAAAAAGGAAGAATACTAATTTTAGTTAAAAAACGAATTACCTAAATAATATCAAAGGTATTTTATTGAAATAGAGGTTGATATTCAACAAGTTGAATAAATGTAACTAACATTTGATTGACTCCTGCTACAGATTGCTGTCATGAGTCAAAAATCAGCTGGTCAACTTCTATCTATTTTTTCATTTTTCTTTAAATTGAACAGTAGGTTTCATTTTTCTTTTAGTTTCTGTCATAGCTACTGAATTATTAAAATAACCTGCAGTTTTATTTTAGGATATAAAATTTTGCATAGAATGAAATTTGTAAATTACTTTACTTATTGTTTAAACAAATATCGATTAATATAGTTTACGTAGATAAAATTTTATTTATTAAAGAATCGATTAATGATGACTTTCCTAAAAAATGTATTTTAGTTAAAAAATGGATTATCTCAATATCAAAATTGATTTTATTAGAAATAATAATGGATATTCAAAGAACTGAATAAATGTAAATAAAATTTGTTGACCCTTACTACAAGTTGCTGTTATCAATCAAAAATCATCTGGTTAACTTTTATCTATTTTTTATCTTTGCTTTAGATTGAAACTAGATTTCAATTTTTTAGTTTCTGTCATAGCTATTGAATTGTTAAAATAAACTACAGTTTTTTATTTAGGATACAAAATTTTGCATAGAATGACATTTGTAAATTATTTTACGCATTGTTTAAACAAATATCGATAGCTATTTTAATATAGTTTAAGCAGGAAAATATTTGTTTATTAATGAATATATTAATGGTGACTTTCCTAAAATAAAGAAAAATAATTTTACTTAAAAAATTAATTACGTAAATAAGTATCAAAGGTGCTTTTGTTGGAAATAATATTACATATTCTAGAAGTTGAATAAATGTAACTAAAATTTGATTGACTCCTGCTACAGATTGGCATCATGAATTAAAAAATTAGCTGGTTAATTTTTATCTATTTTTTCATCTCTTCTTTAAATTAAACAGTAGATTTCATTTTTTTTAGTTTTTGTCATAGCTACTGAATTGTAAAAATAATCTACAAATATATTTTAGGATATAACATTTTGCATTGAATAAAATTTGTAAATTATTTTATTCATTGTTTAAACAAATATAGATATCTAGTTTAATATTATTTACGGAGGAACACGTATATTTATTATTGAATGCATTAATCATGACTTTCCTAAAATAAATAAGATGAATTTTAGTTGAAAAAATGGATTACCTAAAGAGATATTAAGGGTGTTTTTATTGGAAATAGTATTAAATTATCAAAAAATAGAATAAATGTAACTAAAATTTATTGAGTCTTGATACAGTTTGCTTTCATGAGTCAAAAATCAGCAAGTAAATTTTATCTATTTTTTCATTTTTGCTTTAAATTTAACAGTAAATGAAATTTTTTCCTACTTTTTGTCATAGTTACTGAATTGTTAAAATAAGCTATAGTTATATGTTAGGATATAAAATTTTGCATAGAATGAAATTTGTAAATTATTTTATGGATTGTTTAAGCAAAATCGATAGCTTTTTTAATATAGTTTAAGCAGGAAAACATTTATTTATTAATGAATGGATTAATAGCAACTTTCCTAAAATAAAGAAAATTAATTTTAGTTAAAAAAGGAATTACCTAAATAAAATGAAAAGTTTTTTTATTGGAAATAATAATGGATATTCAAAAATGTGAATAAATGTAACTGAAATTTGATTGACTCCTGCTACAGATTGCTGTCATGAATCAAAAATCAGTTGGTTAACTTTTATCTATTCTTTCATTTTTGTTTTAAATTAAGCAGTAGATTTTTTTAGTTTTTGTTATAGTTACTCAATTGTTAAAATAAGCTACAATTACACTGTAGGATATAAAATTTTGGATAGAATGAAATTCGTAAATTATTTTACGGGTTGTTTAAATAAATATCGATAGCTATTTTAATATATTTTATGCAGGAAAATATTTATTTTTAATGAATGGAATAATGTTGACTTTCCTAAAAAGAGAAAATAAATTTTAGATAAAAAATGGATTATCTCAATAAATATCAAAGGTGATTTTATTAGAAATAATAATGAATATTCAAAGAAGTGAATAAATGTAACTAAATTTTTTTGACTATTTCAACAGGTTCCTGTCATGAGTGAAAAATCAGCTGTTTAACTTTTATCTATTTTTTCATCTATTCTTTAAATTCAACAGTAGATTTCATTTTTTTTAAAGTTTGTGTCATAGCTACCGAATTGTTAAAATAAGCTACAGTTATATTTTAGAATATAAAACTTTGCTTAGAAAGAAATTTATAAATTATTCTACTAATGGTTTAAACAAATATCGATAACAAATTTAATATAGTTTACGGAGGAAAATATTTAT
>CM063501.1:18181112-18203612 GCA_032207245.1 Pardosa pseudoannulata
TATATATATATGTATGTATATGTATATGTATATATATATATATGTATATATATATATATATATATATATATATATATATATATATATATATATATATATATATATATATATATATGTATGTATGTATATGTATATATATATATATGTATGTATATGTATATATATATATGTATGTATATATATATATATATATATATATATATATATATGTATGTATATATGTATATGTGTGTGTGTGTGTGCGTGCGTATGTCGTTTTGTTTACTTAAACTAATTCAAATAGTATTAAATTAAGTTTATTATTAGAAATCAAGCACTCAAAATTTTGTCGGTTATTGTGTATTTTTCTCTTTTATTTAATTTTTAGTCATTTGAGATTTTATATAAGAATTTATATTAAGATTTGGTAAGAGTTTATAAATATTTTGAAGCTTAAAAATTTCTTGTATTGTTCTGCAAATGTTTATAATTATATTTTTGTGTATAAAACTTTTAATACCATTCAAACACGTGTACCACAGAAAATACGTTTGTATTCAGCGTAAATTATTTCTAATATCACGTATTCAGTTGTGTTTAGGGTATTATTACTTCCTGTTGAATTTATCAATAATTATATAACACACTCTATATGGATAAATGTCATAACTATGTAATAAAAAGAATTTTAGTAAATTCAGTATCTACTAGTTACACAACCGTTGTATCTAAAGACTCTTAGTTGATTAGGAATATTATTTTTCGCTGTTAGAAGTATTTTTGTTCTCCTAGTACATTGATTAAATGGATTCAAGTGTTTAGTATGAATAAATGAATATTTTATAAATAAATTTAAAATTATTAATGTATTTCATAATACTGTACCATGAAACTAAAGTTCAAATCACAAAGATTCTGTATACTTTACCCTAGATATCTAGTTATAACTAATAAATGAAATTATATTTACGTAATGAGAATTATGAGTTATAGTATAGTTTATCTTTTTTCTATTACAATTTTCATGATGAAATGTTATTGTTCGTATATAACAAATAACAATTATATTCATGTGATTGTTTAAAAAAAATCAGTTCCTTTAATCTATATTTATGGATTATTTCAGAATAAATGATCACTCAAATCTATGTAACAAAGATAGGTAATACTTGCAATAAAATAACTGTAATATAAGCCACATAGTGAAAAATATCTATTTATCTATGACATTCCATTATTTACACAGAGATATAAACTATTATATCATATATACTCAACTATTACTAAAATGCAGCAATATATGATACAGAGAACAGTAAGAATAAAGAATGTTATTAACTGAGATAAAATACACGAGGACAGTGTTCATACTCGAATAAGCAATTTTTCACGGCTTTCTCCCTTCCGTTCTTTTATTTACATATATGTGAAAGAAACATGCGAGAAAAAAAGAGACGCTAAGTTCTTGAATATAGGCAGAAACACCCTAAAAGAAAAAATATATTTTGCCGCTTCCCTTACTTTGGTATTAACTTCCGGGATGTAAGTTGAAAGAAAAGGGGATTTTTTTTCCCGCTTTTAACATAAATATCTGGCCTAGAAGCTGACAACCAGGGAATATTCGACCTGTTATAAATTCAATAATATATCCTGTGCAGTATTCAAAATTCCTTTCAGAAGTCACTTTGGATAGAAACTTAGAATGTACAATAATATGGCTATAAATCATTTGGAGGTTCACTTTATTATTCAAATATTTATTTTTATCTTTCATAATACCGTATCTATCTCAAGTGCTAAGATACATTTTCATAACAGAAATTTTCTACAAATATTTTTCGAAAATGTTTGACGGATAATATAGATATTTATAGAAAACATATTACTTCTCTTTCTAATTCTATCTATCTATCTAACACACACACACACACACGTAATAAATTTTTTCCTTTGGTCACATTATTTAAGTAGACCCTATTGTTTTTACTTGCCCGGGTTGCTGGGCAAGTAAAAACAATAGAATTTTAAATCTAGGACACTTCTTAAGACATTTAGATTTTGGGAAAAAGGTTTTTAAAGAATTAGAATGGGAGAGAGGAGATTTATAATGAAATATTAAAGTTAATTAATTTTGATATACTACATATATACAAATATATATATATATATATATATATATATATATATATATATATATATATATATATATATATATATATATGTGTGTGTGTGTGTGTGTGTGTGTGTGTGTGTCTATTATTTATATATTATATTATTGTATTGTATTATGTGTATTATTTAAATATATGTTTGTGTGTATAAGAGAGAAAAACGTATCTAATATGGTTCTTATATAGAAATGTAAGTAAGAATGATATTCTCGTCATTTAACAAAATTTCAAAATTTTTCTCAGGCTAGTAAAAAATCTAATTATTGTAATACACAAATGTATATTTACATCACTCTAAGGTGAGAGTGAATAATATGCACATGTTAAAATATTCCTCATGTATGACTTTATTTAAAATAATTTAGTATATTTATTTATGATTTTTTGTTTTCAGAGACAGAAATAATATTTCTGAACTGTATATTTTTAATACATTTTATATTTAATTATTCAGCATACTGTCATACACAAGCTTAATCAGCACATTTACAGCAAACTTTTTTTCCATACCTTGAAGATTGTGATACATAGTCTGATAAAAATTCCATTTTAGTTCTATAGCTTAGAAATCTATCGAGTGTCAAATTATACCACACAAAAATAAATTCCGAAATCGAGAGCTCAATTTATTATGTGTTATTCGAATTTCGAAAGCACCCTTTCCTCGCAGATGATACGCCATTAGCATTCCCTTTCTTCCGATAGAATGCTTCGCTGACCCCAAAGATTTCCAGCAGACAGGACAAATTAATTTATCCTCTTGCATTACCGACGCCAGTTTGTTGATCCTCTGCATGTCACAACCTTACGCTAATCCGTTTTAAGAAACTCTGTTTCAGACGCCAGTAATAAATGTTATGAATGTGTTACAGTAATAGACATATGCTTTAATGTACAATGTCTTTTATACGTAATTCTGTTGGGAGATGACAATTCCTCTTAAAGAAAACTTTTCGATATTCATGCATAAATATACGACTTGTGCAGCATATGTTAAGAATTAGTATTTTTATGCATAACAGGAAAATTTATGGTCACAAAACATTTATATTAAATACTTTATGTATATAGAACAATTTTTTTTATTTTTAAAATTTATATATATTAAGGCAATACACAAAATAAGATTATAAATGTTGCTAAAATATTTTAATGTCATACTCAGACATATGTTAGAACCAGACACAAAATTAGAAAAATCGGATATAAGTTTTCAGTCTTTATGTTTTATTTGTATGTAATCAAATATGTTTTGTAATAGATTAATCCTAATTGCACCTGGACTAATTGTAATAAACTAAAACAACTGAATTTAATATATAAAAAATAATAAAAACTGGCGCAAAGAAGTAACAGTTAGTTATGAAGCATTATAAATAAATAAAAATTGTATCTTGCTTAATGTTCCACTTAAAATATTAAAGAAATTTATTATGTAAGTGCTCTCAGGTTTTTGTTTCTGATTTATAAAATCCAAAGTCAAATATACCTGATAACCAATTATTTCAGCAGTGAAATGTGGGAAATAGTTACGAAACTTTTAAATTTCTTTCTACTTAAATTGTGAAAAATTCAGAATTTAGTTTGGACAACACAAATATTGAGGCAAGAAACCATTTTTGGGCGTCAGTTCGCAATGTATCAGAAAAATAATCAACAAAATCTGATAAAATCTACATGACATAGTATAAGGTGTTTCGTTAAAATCTGAGAAATTTATTAGTAATCTTGGATAGAAATCATGGATGCATATTCTATAGCAGATAAAGCATCTCTCTGTAAAGCAATGGAATTGCAGAAAGCATCTCTTCGCCATTGAAAGTCATCAAATAAATAGGAACTTTTGGAAGTAGTTGTTTGGATAAAATTATTTAAACTTTAATATATCTATTTAGTCTTATAGTTTTCATTTTATTTGTCAGTATTTTAAATCACTTCATAAGATTCTTTGTATTTCATAACCCATCAACTTACAGTCTGAATAACAGTCCAGGTCCACAATGAAAGTAAGATATTTTTGATTTGTCAAAATAAGAAAAACTGGGCTCATTATCTGCATTATAAAAAAAAGCTAAAAATAATGGGCAGGAAAAAGTACTTCGTCAACTAGTAATGAAGCTCCACAAAGAGTTGTCCAAAAACATGTCTACAAGTTCATATACTGATGAGCTCATGGTAATTTCGGCTCCATAATTGATTCGGGGTAACAGCATGAAATGTTGTGCAAAATGCTGAGCGAGCAGTTTTCTTATCTCAACCACCCCTCGGGATAAGAGAAACAAGGGGTGAAGATCAATTTGCCTCATGTGTTTCACGAGTGTAATTAATTCCTATTCATTACACACCGTAATTAAAATACATGTTCTTTTCATGAAGCACATGACACCCTTCCATAATGTGCCTTTCATTATGTAAATAGTGTGTTACTCTGATTAAAAGTCTGATATTATTATTGATCCATTATCTGGTACAGTTTGATTGTACAGTCGCAGCTGCTTCATTTTTATGCCTTTTCATTTACATAGGGGGTGACAAACCTGCGGTATTTACTCTTTTCAGCTCTCATTCACCTTTATTTGCATATCAGATGCATACTCTACATAAGGATAAAATTCAAACCACAACATGTTTCTCTGACAGCTCCTTTATGTACTGAGCTCCAGGCAAATAATTTAGTCGTTATTATTCATATGCATTTTTAGTTAAGCGTTTTAATTTATTTAGAATATTTGTGAAATACTTTATTCTTCCCTTCACTGTGAAAAGAACTGTATTGCGTTCTCCCACAAGAGTTTATTAAAAGTGTTAGTTTTAAAGGAAAACGCTTCTGTTGTTATAAACAAATATGTATTATCAGAATGCACATTAATATTAAAGCATAATGTATGCATATGCTGTGATCTATTTAAATACCATTTAATTATTCAAATGAAAGTATAAAGTATAAAGCATAAAGCATAAAGCATAAAGCATAAAGTATAAAGTATAAAGTATAAAGTATAAAGTATAAAGTATAAAGTATAAATTATAAAGTATAAAGTATATAAAGTATAAAGTATAAAGTATAAAGTATAAAGTATAAAGTATAAAGTATAAAGTATAAAGTATAAAGTATAAAGTATAAAGTATAAAGTATAAAGTATAAAGTATAAAGTATAAAGTATAAAGTATAAAGTATAAAGTATAAAGTATAAAGTATAAAGTATAAAGTATAAATTATAAATTATAAATTATAAATTATAAATTATAAATTATAAAGTATAAAGTATAAAGTATAAAGTATAAAGTATAAAGTATAAAGTATAAAGTATAAAGTATAAAGTATAAATTATAAATTATAAATTATAAATTATAAATTATAAATTATAAATTATAAATTATAAATTATAAATTATAAATTATAAATTATAAATTATAAATTATAAATTATAAATTATAAATTATAAATTATAAATTATAAATTATAAATTATAAATTATAAATTATAAAGCATAAATTATAAATTATAAATTATAAATTATAAAGCATAAAGTATAAAGTATAAAGTATAAAGTATAAAGTATAAAGTATAAAGTATAAAGTATAAAGTATAAAGTATAAAGTATAAAGTATAAATTATAAATTATAAATTATAAATTATAAATTATAAATTATAAATTATAAATTATAAATTATAAAGTATAAATTATAAATTATAAATTATAAATTATAAATTATAAATTATAAATTATATATTATATATTATAAAGTATAAAGTATAAAGTATAAAGCATAAAGCATAAAGCATAAAGCATAAAGCAAAAAACAAAAAACAAAAAAATAAAACAAAAAATATAAAACGTAAAACATAGAGCATAAAATATAAATTATAAAATATAAAACATTAAACGTAAAACATAAAGCATAAAGCATAAAGTATAAAGCATAAAGCATAAAACTTAAAACAAAAAACAAATAAATAAAAATAAAAAATATAAAATATAAAACGTAAAACATAAAGCATAAAATAAAAATTATAAAATATAAATTATAAAATATAAATTATAAAATATAAAATATAAAACATTAAACGTAAAACATAAAGCATAAAATATAAATTATAAAATATAAATTATAAAATATAAAATATCTAATAAATAGCTTTATAAAAATTCAATGTAATATTTATCTTTATTTTGATTATTGCGGTTAACTGTTCTAATTGCTGTTATTCACTCTTCCTATATTCCTCTTGAGTGCTTATTTATCTGAGATATTTTATGTTACTGAATCATTTTTAGTTCTATTATGCATCTTTTCATTCAAAGGAATAATGCTTAAATTCCACTATATTACTGACTGATTATGAGCTCTACATTAAAGCCATTAAACTGTATAAAATGTTGCACAATTTAACTTATTTCATATTAAAAATTCGGAGAAATTTATGTTAATTACATTGTACTTAACGTCATATTAGTGGGGATATGCATGTAACCGTTGGTTAGAAATTATCTGTTTAAAACGCATTTTACAAAAATGTTGAAATAGAAGTAAAAAACATACCTATTATGTTTAATGCGCTAAATGAATGTATAAATTCTAAAATGTCAAATACAGCCATAAACGTGTTTTAAAAGTAATAGAAATTTATTCTCCTCTATGAAATTTAATCATATTATACCGAAAGTAATTTCCTTTTGAAGCACATCAAATCTGATAAAAATATAATTAGTAAATTAGTAATGAGCTAAGTCGCTTTAAAATTAAGTTATCATCAAAATGATATTAAAATTTTATGTATGTTTTTTACCTACTTTCATATATACCTTTTAAATATATTAATATTACCATAAAGACTTAATTTTAATATCGCGTATTTCGGGGAAGATTTCCTTAAGAGGATTAATTGAATCTTTCTCGGAAAATATTCTCTAGATTTTTTATTAAACTAAACATCGTTATCTGATTGCTATTACGTTACTAGGAGTTCTTTTAATTCCAAAATTTTAAGGTTAAAATATTGTTTTGATCATGTCTATATCACTTCCACTAGAGTAATATAAATAGGTCGGGACAATTTCTTCTGATTATACACGGCGTTTCAAAAATGACACGATATATTTTAAAAATCAATAAAAATTGTGACAGTGATAGAAATACACTGTTTATTTCAAAATGTTTGGGACAATAGCAAATTTTCAGGCAAACAAAACTTTCAAAATTAGGTTTAATGTTCCACAACAGATGGCGTTGCAATCTGGAAAAAATCTAAACTACGATATTTATTTGTGTTGAATCTTAAAAGACCAGGTATACCACCACTATCCAGAAACAATTGTATAACTGCAACAGCACATCTGTTCTGCACGTGAAGCCATCCTACCCTAGACGTTTACACGGGTTTCTGATAATTTCTTTCTGAGAATACGCCATATTATTGCTGCGCATGGTGGATATCTGGAAAATATCGTAGTTTAGATTTTTCCAGACTGCAGCGCCATCTGTTGTGGTACATTGTAACTAATTTTGAAAGTTTGTCTGCCTAAAAATTGACTATTGTCAGATGCATATTGCAATAAACTGTATTTCTATAACTCTCCGTTTAGTTTTTATTGATTTTTCAAATATACCGGTCATTTTTGAAACCGGTCATTTTTGTATTTTGGTCAATATATTAGTTATTATAAAATTTTAATATCAAAAATATGAAACTTATGACTATTATGCAGTCTAGTAGGATAACTTGCGCTTATTGGTGATTAACTCTAATATTTAAAATAATATTGTGATATGAACATTCTTAGTATATGAAACTCGAATATTCACAAAAGTTATGAAAATAAATCAATAAATAATTCTAATTCAATATATCGCCAATTTACTTTTGCTTCCTCATGTTAAATTTATAATTATAAATTCTTTTACAATATTTGCCTTGTTCTTTATTATCTAGCCATTTTTTACAGAACAGCAATTTATTATTTTAATATAAAATTTAATTCGAAGAAATTGGGATGTAAAGCTTTTTAGTATAAATATGAATCTCGATTATTCAGAATAGTTGAGAAAATAAATCCATAAATAATTCTCATTAAATATATCTCCAATTTACTTTAGCTTCCTCATGATAAATTTATTATCGAATCTTTTAAAATATTTGCCTACTTCTTTATTATCCATCCATCTTTTATAGGACTTCAATTTATTATTTTTCAATATAAACATTAATTCAAAGAAATTGTGCTGTAAACATTCTTACTAAAAATATGAAACTCGATTATTCACAAAAGTTGAGAAAATAAATCAATAAATAATTCTGATTCAATATAAAGTCAATTTACTTTTGCTTCCTCGCGTTAAATTTATTATAATAAATCCTTTACAAATATTTGCATAGTTCTTCATTGCACATACTCTTTTACAAGACGGCAATGTATTATTTTTCAATATAAAATTTAATTCAAAGAAATTGTGATGTAAACATTCTTATTATAAATATGAAACTCGATTATACACAAGAGTTCAGATAATAAATCAATAAATAATTCGGATTCAGTATATCGTTAATTTACCTTTTCTTACTCATGTTAAATTTATAACTGTAAATGATTTTAGAATATTTGCCCAGTTCTTCACTGTCCATCCGTTTTTTACAGGACTGCAAATTATTATTATTCAATATAAAATTTAATTCAAAGAAATTGTGATGTAGACATTCTTAGTATAAATATGAAACTGGATTATGCACAAAAGTTGAATATATAAATCAAAAAATAATTCTGATTCAATATATCGTCAATTTACATTTGCTTCCTCATGTTAAATTTATTATTATCACTTCTTTTAAAATATTTGCTTAGTTCTTCATTGGCCATCCATTTTTTACAGAACTGCAATTTATTATTTTTCAATATAAAATTTAATTCAAAGAAATTGTGATGTAGACATTCTTAGTATAAATATAACACTCGAATGTTCACAAAAGTAGAGAAAATAAATCAATAAATAATTCTGATTCAATATATCGTCAAATTAATTTTGTTTCCTCATGTAAATTTATTATAATAAATTCATTTAAATTTATGCCTAGTTCTTTATTATCTACACATTTTTATTGGACTGCCATTTATTATATTTCAATATAAAATTTAATTAAAAGAAAATGTGATGCAAACATTCTTAGTATATATATGAGACTCGATTATGCACAAAAGTTGAATATATAAATCAAAAAATAATACTGATTCAATATATCGTCAATTTACTTTTGCTTCTTCGCGTTAAATTTATTATTATCAATTCTTTAAGAATATTTGCCTAGTACTTTATTGTCCATCCATTTCTTACAGTACAGCAATTAATAATTTAATATAAAATTTATTAAATTATAAATTTAAAATAATAAATTTATAATTCAATATAAAATTTAATTCAAAGAAATTGTGATGCAAACATTTTTAGTATAAATATGAAACTTGAATATTCACAAAAATTAAGAAAGTAAATCATCAATAAATAATCTTGATTCAATATATCGTCAATTTACTTTTGCTTTCTCATGTTAATTTTATTATTATAAATTCTTTTAAAATAATTGCCTGCATCATACGTGTCCATCCATTTTTACAGGACTACAATATATTATTTTTCAATATAAAATTTCATTCAAAGTAATTCTGATGTAAATACTGTTAGTATAAATATGAAACCCCATTATTCACAAAAGTTGAATATATAAATCAATAAATAATTCTGATTTAATAAATCGTCAATTTACTTTTGCTTCCTCGTGTTAAATTTATTACTATAAACTCCTTTAAATTAATCCTAGTTATTTATTATCTATCCATTTTTACACGACTGTAATCTATTATTTTTCAATATAAAATTTAATTCAAAGAAGTTATGCTGCAGACATTCTTAGTATAAATATGAAACTCGAATATGAACAAAAGTAGAGAAAATAAGTCAATAAATAATTCTGATTCAATATATCGTCAATTTACTTTTGTTTTATCATGTAAATTTATTATAATAAATTCATTTAAAATATTTCCCTAGTTCTTCATTGTCCATCTATTTTATACAGGACTGCAATCTATTATTTTTCCATATAAAATTAAATTCAAAGAAGTTGTATTGTAAACATTCTTAGTATAAATAGGAAAATCGATTATTCACAAATGTTGAGAAAATAAATCAATAAATAATTCCGATTCAATATATTGTCAATTTACTTTTGCTTCCTCTTGTTAAATTTATAACTGTAAATGCTTTTAGAATAATTGTCTAGTTCTTCACAGTCCATCCGTTTTTTACATGATTGCAATTTATTATTTTTCAATATAAATTTCATTCAAAGAAATTGTGATGCAGACATTCTTAATATAAATATGAAACTTGAATATTGGAAAATGTTGAGAAAATAAATCAAAAAATAATTCTGATTCAATATATCGTTAATTTAATTTTGCTACCTCATATTAAATTTATTATTATAAACTCCGTTAAATTAATCCTAGTTCTTTATTATCTATGCATTTTTACACGACTGCAATCTATTATTTTTCCATATAAAATTAAATTCAAAGAAGTTGTATTGTAAACATTCTTAGTATAAATAGGAAAATCGATTATTCACAAATGTTGAGAAAATAAATCAATAAATACTGATTCAATATAGTGTCAATTTACTTTTGCTTTATCATGTAAATTTCTTATAATAAATTCATTTATAATTTATGCCTAATTCTTTATAATCTATCCATTTTTTACAGGACTGCAATCTATTATTTTTCAATATAAAATTTAATTAAAAAAATTGTGATGTAGACATTCTTAGTATAAACATGAAACTCGATTATTCACAAAAGTTGAGAAAATAAATCAATAAATAATACTAATTCAATATATCGTCAGTTTACTTTTGCTTTCTCGTGTTAGATTTATTATTATAAATTGTTTTAAAATATTTTCCTAGTTCTTTATATATCCATTTTTTTACACGACTGCAATCTATTATTTTTCCATATAAAATTAAATTCAAAGAAGTTGTATTGTAAACATTCTTAGTATAAATAGGAAAATCGATTATTCACAAATGTTGAGAAAATAAATCAATAAATACTGATTTAATATATCTTCAATTTACTTTTACTTTCTCATGTTAGATTTGTTATAATACATTCTTTTACAATATTTACATAGTTCTTCATTGTCCATCCATTTGTTATACAACTGCAAATTATTTTTGAATATAAAATTTAATTTAATGAAATTGTGCTGTACACATTCTTAGTATATATATGAAACTTGATTATTCACAAAAGTTGGGAAAATAAATAATTCTGATTCAATATATCGTTAATTTAATTTTGCTACCTCATATTAAATTTATTATTATAAACTCCGTTAAATTAATCCTAGTTCTTTATTATCTATGCATTTTTACACGACTGCAATCTATTATTTTTCAATATAAAATTTAATTCAAAGAAGTTATGCTGCAGACATTCTTAGTATAAATATGAAACTCGAATATGAACAAAAGTAGAGAAAATAAGTCAATAAATAATTCTGATTCAATATATCGTCAATTTACTTTTGTTTTATCATGTAAATTTATTATAATAAATTCATTTAAAATTTATGCCTAATTCTGTATTATCTATTCATTTTTACAGGACTGCAATCTATTATTTTTCAATATAAAATTTAATTAAAAAAATTGGGATGTAGACATTCTTAGTATAAAAATAAAACTCAATTAATCACAAAAGTTGAGAAAATAAATCTGTAAATAATACTAATTCAATATATCGTCAGTTTACTTTTGCTTTCTCGTGTTAGATTTATTATAAATTGTTTTAAAATATTTTCCTAGTTATTTATATATACATTTTTTACAGGATTTTTTACAGGATTTTATTATTTTTCAATATAAAATTTAATTCAAAGAAATTGTGATGTAGAAATTCTTACTATAAATATGAAACTTGATTATTCGCAAAAATTGAGAAAATAAATCAATAAATACTGATTTAATGTATCTTCAATTTACTTTTGCTTTCTCATGTTAGATTTATTATAATACATTCTTTTACATTATTTACCTAGTTCTTCATTGTCCATCCATTTTTCATAGGACTACAAATTATTATTTTTGAATATAAAATTTAATTTAATGAAATTGTGCTGTAGACATTCTTAGTGTATGTATATATATTTATATATATGAAACTTGATTATTCAAAAAAGTTGGGAAAATAAATCAATAAATAATTCTGACTCAATATATCGCCAATTAACTTTTGCTTTTTCATGTTAAATTAATTATATATTATTTTAAAATATTTGTCTAGTTCTTCACTTTCCATGTTTTAAAAGACTGCAATCTATTATTTTTCAATATAAAATTTAATCCAATGAAAAAATAAATTCTGCCATCTATTTTTTAAACTATTAACTCAAAAATACGAAAGTAGTCATCAACGGGTTTAGGAACACTCGTATCTAAAGTCTTTATTTCATTCCCAAGAAGTATTTTAAATTTTAGCTATCTGGGGTAAAATATTGTTCCGCATGTGTCTCAAGCGCTCTTCCCTGCATTAATTCGCGTTAGAAAGGAATGTTGTATCTGTTCTGCGGAGGAAATTATTTGAGCCTGGGTGCACGTTACCCTACCCCTCAATTAATGATATCTTTGCGGAGAAGTTCCGCTTAGTTGCTAATTACCGAGTGCAGCGATTAAATCACGATGAAAGGGACCAAAGACCTTGTCACTCACTCACTAATGTCACAGACTGAATTTAGAAGTTAAATGGAAAAAGGATGTTGAATCATCATCGGGAATAAGATTTTCCATTTAGTGTCACAAGCTAATTCCCTTCATTCTCATTTCACATACACGCATATAATATATATATATATATATATATATATATATATATATATATATATATATATATATATATATATATGTATGTGTGTATATATATATATATATATATATATAAAAGAATAAATATATATATGTATATATATATGTATGTGTGTGTATATGTATGTATGTATGTGTGTGTGGAAACATTGGAATGGAATATAGCTGAAAAAATGATATATATAATGAATTATTAGAAAATAGCTTAACTATTTTTAACGGCAGCATGAGTCTCAAATTACAATACACAATTCTATAAAATTAAGTCCAATCTCAAAATCCTTCTCTCTGTCTGTCTGTCTGTCTCTGTCTCTGTGTCTGTGTCTGTGTCTGTCTGTCTGTGTGTGTGTGTGTCTGTCTGTCTGTCTGTCTGTCTGTCTGTCTGTCTGTCTGTCTGTCTGTCTGTCTGTCTGTCTGTCTGTGTGTGTGTGTGTGTGTGTGTGTGTGTGTGTGTGTGTGTGTGTGTGTGTGTGTGTGTGTGTCTCTGTCTGTGTGTGTGTGTGTGTGTGTGTGTGTGTGTGTGTGTGTGTGTGTGTGTGTGTGTGTGTGAATTGTGTATGTGTGTGTATGTGTGTGTGTATATAGTGTGTGCGAGTATGTGCGGGAAGAGACATTTGACCCTTTACATCTTTTTTTATTTATAAAAATATAATTTTCTTTATATCATATAAAAATTTAATTTCTTCATAGAAAAGAATTGTTGACGGGTGTGTGATTATCATGAGACAGCATAGTCGTTTTAACAAATTTATTTCTAAATTAAAATAAACAAATTTACAAGCAAAAATAAATCGACCGTTTCACACATTTCGGTACGAAACACAAGTACATATAGAGAAAACTTAACGAAGCAGTAGTTTCCATTGGTTAATCGAAAGTAGTAATTTGCATATCGCTAATGTTTCTGTCAACCTAAATCGGCTAACACTCGGCCCCATTGGCAGTACATTATCGAAATATCTTTTCCGTGAAAAAGTTTATTTTATTCAAAATCAACGGTTTTGTAAGGAAGTCCGCTAAATTATTTTTACTCTCAATATATTTTAAAACAAATAAATTTTCGTCTAATTGTTGTCTAATGAATATTTATTTAATGTGGATATGTTTAGTTTTCGTATTTTCAATAGGATTTTTAGAGAAATATATTGCTG
This sequence comes from Pardosa pseudoannulata, assembly GCA_032207245.1. Taxonomy (NCBI): domain Eukaryota; kingdom Metazoa; phylum Arthropoda; class Arachnida; order Araneae; family Lycosidae; genus Pardosa; species Pardosa pseudoannulata. The sequence continues at coordinate 18,195,335 of CM063501.1, forward strand.
CTTGGTTATCACAATATAGTAGTGGTACATTTACATTCGATAAGAGTTTACATTCTTCGATTACATTATAATACCATATCAATTCTTTCACACATTCAGTTAAGGAAATCAATTCAGACTCCATCGAACTTAGTGCTATACATTTTTGTTTAGTTGTTTTCCAAGTAAAAGGAGTACCTGCAAAATCTATATCTATGTATATCTATATATATCTATATCTATATCTATAAATGAATTTGTGTCTGTCTGTATGTCTGTACTCGAGACTCAAAAACCATGCATCCAATCGCCGTGAAAATTTGGAAAATTATTAGGTATATTCCTGGGAAGGTTTTTGTAAATTTTTAACATTCGAAATCCATTCCTTCCCCCTTTTTCGAGCGTTTCATGTCATTATTTCATACATTATTTTCCCCGGTTAAACTCAAACAATTAACATTTTAATTTATCGCATCATAACTAAGTGAAAGAAGCAATAATTTCTAGCAATGTGACGTCATTCCGTGAATCCCACGTATTTGTTTTAACGGCGGTTTTCCTCGTTTAAAAGCAGGAGATTAAAATTTTAAATTTATCACATAATAAATAGGTAAAAGCTATATCATTATGACGTCATTACTTTAATATCTGAATTATTCATTTCTTATTTTATATTGTTTAAACATCGTCAGCGTAGTATCAATTCGATTTGACCTGGAAATTTAGATATAAAATGATTAACTTTCATTTCTATGTAATGCAAATTATAGCATTTTTATACAGGAACTAATTTTAAATTCAATTCCTGGTTAATTTTTACGTTACAGTGAAATGTTTATGAACAATATTCTAACAACAAAAAGTAAAAATTTCAGTGATTCTCATAGGCAAATAGAAACCTATCATTTTATATAGTTATATTTACAGTCATGTGGCTATCAATACGAATGTGTGTTTCTGTTTCGTACAAAACCATGTGGTTTGGACAACATTAATACCAACAAAATTAGCACTGTTGCTGTCAAAATCTCTGCTTTCTATTCTACCACGTAATATAGCAAGATCTATTAATGTTGTCAAACAACGTACAGTAGTAATACAGTAATGTAATTTAGGGTTAAACTTGTATTTTATCATAAAAAAAAGTTTGAACAAGTTTAACATAAGACACAAATTTGTTTATAAAATCTGAATAATGTTATAATACACTTATAATAGAAAAGAATAAATATGCCAATGACTTGAACTGAACTGTGATGAATTTAGAGTTATTCACGGAAATAAAATCTATGTTTAAAAGTAACATATTAAGTTCACCGTAGCGAAGCACGGGCAAACTTGCTAGTACATTATATATCCACTTTAAGAATGTTAATTAAATGACAACCCCAGTTGGCATCACAATATGCTATTAATTGAGAATTACTTGTTTTTGATAAATTTATTTTTTAGTTTTTAGTGTTAAACACGTAATTCACAATATCTACTACAATAGCCCAATGTTGATAAGCATAAGAATTGCAAAATTGAGACACCGTATTTACAGCAAATGAAATATCAGGCCTAATTCTGCTTGCAATAAATGATAAACATCCTATTAAGGTACGATAAGGATAACATTTCATCACTTAACTTTCAACAGTTTCAGTTTCTTTAACTTTAGGTAAAAATTTTACTCCTGGTTTAAAAGGCAAGTTTACACTCGTTCTCGGCAATCCTTCAAATTTTTTAATTAATCCTTCTATGTACGTACTTCGATGAATGAATACATTTCCATTTATACATTCAAAATTAACCCACTAAGCGGTTTGCACGTACAATTCCGCCAAACCGATGATGTCTCCAAACGTATAGTTTTCGACCTCAAAATTCATCCGAAAATAGATGTAATGTACATTTCTGTCAGTGCTTTTTTCCATGGAGTTTCCGGTAGAAGGGTCAGGTCGATTGTTTAGGAACTGCACCCCTCTTTGACTGACATTTATAGAGGGATGCACCCCTGAGTCACAAAGACGATGATAGATTTCCATGGATTTGTAAATATCTATTTCGAAGTCTTCTGTAACAGATGTAGCTTTAAATGCACCCCTTAAATATCTTGGAAGACTTTCGTAGAAAAATAAAAATAGGTATCTCAAAGAATATTTTTTTTAACTTTTAGAATCCATTATTTCTTATGGGATGATCTTCCAGACTTGTCGAGCTTTATGTGTATTAAAAATTAACAATCTATAATATCTATTTACATATCTATTTATAACCTGAAGTAAAGGGACAATGACGAGTGAGTGTTTCCCATATTCCATTCTAGTAGACAAAGCGTGAAGGAAAAAAAATCACAAAACGCTTTGGCCACTGACACAGTAAACATTTAGCGTATTTTTAGAGACTTTTTTTCCTCGATGTGTTCCACTCGGAGGGTTAACTCCCAATAAATGGTGAATCTTTCCCAAATCATGCACATCTAAATTACTTTTAAGCAAACTGATTGCATCTTGCAATACATTTTGTGTTTTACCAAATAAAATTAAGTCGTCTACGTATACTAACAAAACTAAATCTTTTCTCAACTTATAAACACAATTGCACCAAAGTAAATTTTTTAATCCAAGTTTCTTTAAAATGTAATTTAATTCGGCATTCCAAACCCTACTGCTTTAATGCAATCCATAAATTGCTTTATTTAACTTACAAGTTTTATTTCCCTCACCTTCGATCTCAAAACCTTTTGGTTGTAGCATGTATACAGGTTCTGCTAACGTTCCGTATAAATAAACCGATTTTATATCTAAATGAGAATGTTTCCAACACATTACACTTACTAACATTATAAAAAATAGTCTTACGATAGCAAAATTTACAACAGGGGAAAATGTATCGGTGTAATCAGCACCGAATTTCTGTTTATATCCCTGAGCTACTAACCGGGCTTTATATTTTTTGTTATTTTGGTCATCCTTTTTTATTGTATAAACCCAGCGGTTACCTAAAATATTTGCATTAAGTGGGGGAGTTACTAAAGTCCAAACTTTTCTTTTATTCATCATGTCAATCTCTTCTGACATAGCTTTTTCCCATTCATTCCTATTCGGAAAATTATTTAAGTCTTCATACCTTTTTGGTACTTCAGCATTATAGACCTCATCGCGATATATATCCTCTAAATTTATATTATAATTTTCATTCTTATTCTCAACAATCTCTTTACTTTCTGGTATTATTTTGGGTTTAAAAGAAAAACATCAGGGTCATATTGTATTCCCTGCTCTTTACAGTACTTTTCAACTTCAATTTTAGACCTAAGTCTAATATTTGTATTAGGCGGATAATAGTATACATCAATACGACTACTCGAAGTTCTAGGAACTTCTTTTCTTGTCCATTTTGAAATATCAAATGTTCCCTCTAACTTTTTTTTCGGGATACACTATTTCTTGAGAAATTAATTCCCTATGATTTCTGAATATAGCATATTCACAACACTTATTTTTACCGAACAACGTTTTTACCCCATTTTTACTCTCATCAATGCTAACATTAATTGTTTCAACAACGCATTTATCCCTTGGGATCCAAATCCTATATCCTTTAGTATTCATTGCGTAGCCTACTAAAATTCCAATTTTAGCTGTATTATTTAGTTTACTTCTCTGTAACTTCGGTATGTGAACGTACGCTAACGAGCCAAATATTCGAAAATGGTTAATAGAGGGTTTATGGCCACTCCATATTTCCATTGGAGTTAGACCTCGAGTAAGTTTGTGAGAACATCTGTTCCGTATATGTACATATGTTTGCAAGGTTTCCGACCAAAATCTTTGTTGTAAGCCACTATCATGAAGTAAAACTCTTACGCCTTCCATAGCTTTTCTATTAAAACGTTCGGCCACCCCATTCTGTTGAGGTGTGTAAACAGACGTTCTTTCAGCCCTTATACCCAAGGTTTTTAAGTAAGATTCGAATTCTTTATGGCAAAACTCTAGACCCTTATCTATTCTCACAGATTTAAGTTTACAATTCAGTTCTCGCTCAGCTTTAGCTAAATATGTTTTAAAACAGTCGAATACGTCGGATTTGTGTTTAACTGTGTATACTTCAATTTTACGAGAAAAATCGTCTATGATGGATAAAAAATATTTACTGCCTCCTAACGACGGAACGGGAGATGGTCCCCACAGATCTAAATACATCTTATCTAACACATTTTTAGTTAGCCTATCATAGTTATGCTTTAACGAAACTATAGTTGATTTTGTAATTTGACAAACTGTACACTCATCCAGCTCTCCCTTAAGATTTTGTAAACCTTTTACATTATTTTACTACTCATTTGTGCAATTAAACGCTTATTTACATGGCCAAATCTTCTCTGCCAGTAATTTATATCGGTAACATAAAACATTGTTGAAATATTTCGTGTTTACGATAATTAGGTACACCATACACTATATACAATTTTCCGACTCTATGAACTGTTAAAAAGTATTCATTCTTATCGGTATAAATAATCATTTTGTTATTATGCCATATAATTTTATAGCCAACTAAGTCAAAATTAGCTCCTCTAATAAGATTTCTACGCATATTAGGGGCATAAAATACCATTTTTTAAAGTTAATTTTACATATTCGTTATTATTTTTAACATAAAAAATAACATCACCTACCCCGTAAATTTCCGATTCACAGTTCTTATCACCAGTAAGTACTCTTCTTGTGGATAGAGGTCGAAAGTTCTCGAACCACTCTTTATGATTACAAAAATAACTAGTTGCAGCACTGTCCACTAACCACTCTCCCAACTGAGGTGTCGTTTGTTTGTGGAATCTCTGAAACGTCGAATAACTTTCTGAAGAATCATAAGCCAGTTCTGTGTTAAACAGTCCAGATTTCCGTCGATTTTCAATATCTTTCTTCTTAATCCATATCTGTAGCCACATTTCAACGAATTGCACGGCCCCATACTTCCATGCCGTTTCGAACTTTCTTGACCCAGGACGCTTCTTCTGCTTTCATCATGCGTTGATACATTCTTTCTGTAAGGTTTCTTCAGTGTTTTTGATTTCATCGTTTGTTTTTGCAATATAAGCATTACTTACTGTTTCTAGTCCTTGATCTTTCGCCTTTAGTGGAATACAACCCTCTTCACTAATAAGTTGTTTTTTTTTTTAAGTTGTTTAAAGTAAATTCTTTATCACTCACCGATTCAAGATTTGTACAAAGTTATCGTACTCCGGTGGTAATCTTCGAATTAACCGAAAACAAACCAAGACTTCTGGAATTTCAAAACCAGCTTCTTTAATCAAGATACATTTTTCAAGCACCCACTGACAAAATATACCTATCACTTCTTCCTCTGGTAGATATCTCAACTCATAAAATTCGTCGATAAGTCCAGCAATTCGAGCTCTGGACGTGGGTTCAAAATTTTCTTTTAATATAGACCAAGCTTTCTTTCCTTCCGTTGTACACTGAATTAACGGTAAAAACTGTCTTTCCACACCTTGATAAATTGTTGTATATGTTCTGTCTTTTCTTAATGCAAACTCACGCTTCTGAGACTCTGTAGCATCTGACGGAATTATTTCTTCTTTACCATCAACGAAATGACAGCAGTTTCGGTCAATTAAAGCAACACGCATATCATGCTTCCAGCTAGCATAGTTAAGACCATTCAGTTTTGGAAATGTTAAAATCGTAGACGTCGATGCAAAAGGTGCTTCCATCTTTAAGTATCTTGACAAAAACAGCAACAGTAATAATTTAATACTTAAACGTGACCTGGGCCCATAACCTTGTTGATGGGTGGGTAATTATCATAATACAACATAATCTTTTTAACAAATTTATTTTTAAATTAAAATAATAACCAAAATATACAATCAAAAATAAATCAACCGTTCCACACATTTCGGTACGAAATACACAAGTATATATATAGAAAACTTAACGAAGCAGCAGTTTCTATTGGTTAATCGAAAGTAGTAATTTGCATATCGATAATGTTTCTGTCAACCTAAATTGGCTAACAAGAATATTTTTATTGAGTAAATCATTTTAAAACTAAAGTAATATGAAAAAATGACACAATTTTTCGACTGCTTCTGCGCTAAAGAATAACATTTGTCATAAATATGAATAGTCTAAAGTTTTCTATCATTTAGTCAGTGCGAGACATTGCCAAAATATCAATATAAGTTATACTGAGTATACAAATAAAAATTTTTATATCTGTTGCCCCCATTTAAGTCGAAAAAAACAAGGACTTTTATTTGCTGTCTAGACATACGCAAAACCCCTTTAACACTGTATAAAAATCCATGAAGTTAAATCATAAATCAAAACTTCCGCAAAATAGTAAATCTGAAATGATGGCAAATGTTTCACATTTCCCGATTTATATAAAAAAGACACTGTCAGGGGAGGCAAACAAAATGACCTCAATTTGCTGGAAGTCTTTTTACGTGGCGCCATCTTGTGTTACGACAAATGTAGGATCAGTGAGGGAAAAAATGAGGACGTAAAAGTTAATAGAGAAAATGCATTAAAATGAAAGGATGGTAGATCACACAATAATGGTTTGCCGGTACTATTTTTAGATAGGATTTAATATTAGAACTATACTTTTAATACCAATTGTACAATATTTATAATTAATGTTAAAGATCATGAGAAATTCTTATTACAAAAATGTATGCATAAATGTTCATTACCGTAATGATATCTTATTTTACTTTAAGATATTTAATCATACAAGTTGCATATGGTTCAATCGTGTTTGGTTTGACCAAGTGACATCAGAAACAAGAATAACAACACAACTAAAGTAACTTTCATTTCAATAGCATCACATCATCTAAGATTTATTTATTACGAATTTAAGAAACATAAAAATTGAATTAGTATTCTTAAAATATTAAGCTTCATTTATTTATGTTTTATAAGAACTGCAATGCAATGTTATAATATTTCGATTTAAATGTAACTATTTAATTTTACTAATGTGAATTCTTGATAAAATATTTAATTTGAATCTTTTCCAAAAAATGTTAAAATATTTCTGTTGAATTATAAATAAATTAATCACTTATCACTTTACAAATTTGAAAATCAGGAATTTTAAATACCACATATCAGGAATTTTACGAACATACCAAATAATTTTACCAACATACCCGGAATTTTAAATACATTAATATCTAATTTGAATCTTTTCAGAAATATACTAAAATATTTCTCTTGAATTGTAAAATAATTAATTACTTTAAAAATTTGAAAGCAATGAATTTTAAATACAACACTTTTATTCTCATTATTAACATAAACCTAGAAAACTACATTAAAAACTGTACACATGTCACCTGTTACACATTTATTTAATTGTAACTGTTATAAAATATAATAGTTCTATACACTATATTTTTATAATTTTACATATAAATTTAAATAGTTCGGTTAATCTGAGATAATTATAAATATATACAAAATGTTTATATTTTAATATATATATATATATATATATATATATATATATATATATATATATATATATATATATATATATATAGTGTGTGTGTGTGTGTGTGTGTGTGTGTGTGTGTATGTGTGCGTGGAGTTTTTGTACGGGTGAGTGTAGAGGATTATTTGTCTTAAACGGCCATTATTCTAAGTCATCTGATTATATTCTCTTTCTGAACATAAATATAACAAATTATCTTAGATTTTTATTTATGTTTCGTTTGGTTTGGACCACTATAGTATGCAGTTTTGTGTACTATATGTGTATGGAAATTGAATAAACTATTACTAGAAATAAAATAGTTCTATCAAGTTATATTTTTATGCTACTAATTTTATAACAAAGCATTTCGATTTTACACATTATAGAATTTTTGTATATATGCAGCTAAAAATAGAGTAGTATATTTTAAATTAAATTATTAATATTTTAATAGCTTGAAACACATAGATCAACAAGTACATATGCACGCAAAGTTATACACTGCATACGTTTGATCACAGTCAAAGATGTTTATACAAACAAACTGTTTTTATTTTAGTGAGAATGTATATATATATATATGGTTGGTAGGTTGGTTGGGAGCACTATGGTCTGCTTTTTGCTACACGAGGGCTAATGAGACTAGGACCTACTGCTTAAAGCCGATTCCGAACGGTTACGAACATCCATGCCACAGTGGGACTCGAACTCACGAACTCCGGTTCCGAAGGTCAGTGCCCTAACCATTCGGCCATCGTTCGGCGCTTAGTGCGAGTGTATGTATATATATATATATATA
>CM063501.1:18213612-18221112 GCA_032207245.1 Pardosa pseudoannulata
TAATCCTATGTATAAATAAGTTTATGATATTAAGAATACAGATTTTGAATTTTGTTTTATAAGTTATTCAAAGTTTTTATAAAAATTTCCTTGTAAATATAAACCTAAGTATAACTAAGTTTATAATATGGAGGATACAGATTTTTAATTTTGATTTATAGGTGATTATAAATGTTTGTTAGATAAAAATGTTTTCGTAAATGTAATCCTATGTATAAATAAGTTTATAATATTGAGAATACAGATTTTTAACTTTGATTTATAAGTCATTGAAAATATTTGTTAGATAAAAATGTTGTAAATGTAACGATATGTATAAATAAGTTTATAATATTGAGAATACAGATTATTAACTTTGATTTATAAGTCAATCAAAGTATTTGCTTCATAAAAATGTCCTTGTAAATATAATCCTATGTAAAAATAATATTGAGGATAATATTATAGTTTATAATATTGAGGATACATATTTTTAATTTTCCGTGATAAGCTTTTTTGAAGTGTTACATGTAAAAAGAGAAATGCACCGTTATATTAAATTATATATAGAAGTAAGTTTTGAAATATTGGTGATATAGATTTCAAATTATCCCGCATGTGTAAAAAAGTTATCAATATAATTTGAGCCAAGAAAAAAAAGAATTCAACAGTTTATTTCCATACTTGGAAATAAATGAATAAAAACTACATTATTACTAAATATTAAAACATTATATTCCTTTCTAAAATTACTATTAGAAACTTTCTTATTATTCTTTTTCTAAAGGTGCAGTTTAAGTATGTTTAAATCCAAAATATAACATATAACCGGAGGAAGAAAGTTTTTAATATTTTAAAACTTACGAAAAATATTAAAATATTTCGTGTCTTCTTTTTTGTGTACGAAGTTAATCTTCTTCATCCATAAAAAAGTACGAGATATGAAAAAAGAAAGAACTGAAAAAGAAGTAGCCCAGGAAATTTTAAAAAGATATGCACGTGTACAAGATAAACTGAGATCTTTCAAACCAGCAACTTCAAGATTTTTTTTTCATCAAGATTTTTTTTATTATGGTGGTAGGTGATGTGTGCTGCATAATTTTTTAGTCCCATATACGTATTTAATGTTTAAATAATCTATTCATTTCGAAAGTTTAGTTGTTAACTTATTTAATTTTTAACATTCAAGTTTTATGGTAATTTATCGTACAATATTTAAATGGATGTCTAGGAACGTATGCATGTGTTTTAACTCACATATAACATATTTAATGGTTAAATATTCAATACATTTCTAAAGTAAAGAAACACCCTGTATATAAATATGTATCTGGAATAGTATGTAAAAATGTTAAGTGTTATTTACATTTATTTCATTTGGTCAAAATTATGTAGATTATTTTCCTTAAAACACTTTTATTTAACTACATTATACTTTAAACTAGGTTTCATTTGAAAAATATTTTCATTTTTCCATTGATTTTTAAAATATACAGCTGTTCTGCGAGAATTTAAGGTAAAACATCGGCTAATTTTGTACACTACTTATGCTGAAATTGTATACCATACTCATGAGAAACGCAAGTTCGAATTAAAGCCCAACACCAAGTTCTGCATTGAATTTCTGTCAAGTCCAGTGATCATTCGTATTGATGCTATAATATTAGAACAATTGTAACATACGCATTGTCATTAATTCCAGTCCTTATTTCATTTTGTACTAGTGAGAATAACATTCCTAAGCCTTATTCCTAAGCTGTTTATAAGAATTCACCATATATTATATCTTCATGAAGTCTCACTCTTCTCTTTATATAATCTGGTAAAAAAGTACACTTGGATCATTACTTTCAATTGGACTGAAAACAGGATTCTTGGGTCGTAAGGCAATAAAAATATTTTACAAGATTCCATTGTGAAATTTTCACACACCACTTTAGATAAAAGTTGTTATGTGATAATAAATCAACTTATAAAATTAATTCAATTTCATTAAATTATTATCAGATGCATTAAGCATGAAATGAAAACTACGATTTTTTTAATTTCATAGCAATTGGTTTTATTAGCTAGTTTTTAAACTAGCATTTATAATACGTGCAATTTTAGAGTTTCCGTTAATCTTTTCTTCGTTTCTGACTACCGTATTGGTAACAATGCTGATGACAACTCACAAAATTATCACATCGATATTCCAGTTAATTTTCCACTGCCTTGTAAATTACATTTATCTTCTAATAATCTCATTATTAAAATTCGTATATCTTAAGCCAAGGTGTTGCAACATTTCTAAATTACAATTTTCTTATTCTCTGTCTTCTATTTCTATATTATTTTTCTTATCCTTAAGTCAAAACGATGTGAAAAAGTAAATTCCAACGCATGATAAATCAACCCCTTCATTCCGAAAATTCTATTCATTGATAAGGATAGTTTTATTTATACACAAAGACTCTTTGAAAAGAAAATTAAAAAAAAAAAAACTTAAAAAATCTGAGAAGATGAAAAACAAACTTATTTATTATTGTGCAGCCACTAAATAGAGAGTATAATATGTTTATTTAAAGACAGATACCTGTTGATATGCCAGATATAATCGAATTAAATTCCTTACAGTTACCCTTCTCTACAAATGTCTCGGAGTAATAAAATGAAGCGATATTCAAATGTCGGGTAAAGTTTCTGCAGGAATAAGATATAGGTATCCCTCGCCTCTCACTAATGAACAATCCTTTTGATCATGAGAAATTCAGTGAAATTGAATCACCGAATCCTTATTTGAGACCCGTCCCAATAACTTGACAAGGATTTTACATTTCGCAAATTGAATTTTGAAGTACCGACATCCTTTGATTCTTATTCGATTCTTATTCCTTCCTTACCTTCCTCAGCTTCCTCCTTTTACGGGTACGTTATACAATGCCGTCGACACAAATATCATTATTATTTGTCTTTATTAAATTTGGAAATATTACTTCAACTTAATAAAATTGTATTTTATTGATCTATATCTCTAGAAAATTATAAACATATGTTTTAATCATATAGAATCCTTATGAACAATTTATCGATAGATCTTGTTATACAAAAGATGGTTTAAAGTTTTCTATAAATGTATTGTATTATATTATTGTGTTTTTTATGTTTATTGTGCTTAGTTTTGTTATATTATATAAACAAAAAATGTATGAATATTAAAGATATAAAATTAAAATCATTTTATATATTCGATATATGTTATAAAACCTTGTAACCGGCTGAATGAAGACATTTAAATGTCTTCATTATGTACTGTTGAAGCTTTTTTAACCCTTTAAAGGTCACCAAAATAAATTCATCGGAATTTAATGTAATTTGTTTATAAATGTTATCTATAAGCCTTGTATATGTAAAATATATAAGTTTTCTTTACATTCCTTAGAAGGGTTTGCCTTAGAGGATACCAAATTAGGGATTGAGAAGTGGTTTAGTTGAATAACCCCTACCCTTGTACAGCTTGAACATTATGACTTTTTAAAAGTTGAAATATACTGGAAGAACAATAAATTATAATCCTTAGACTGGTATAATAAATAAACAGCTTAAAAGTGTTGTTTGTGAATATACTTTTATTTGAGGTCATAAGTAAGATAAATTAAATCGGATTTCTAGTACTTCTCACTGTACTTCTCAAAAAGTTTAACATATATACAATAGAAAAAGAAATAAATAAGTTAAACGTAGAACTATTATCTATTGTATATTTAAAATATCAAAAATATAATATGTATAAAATGTATAATATTATATCTAAAATGTATAAAAATATGTAAAATATATAATATATAATGTATTTCATATAATATGTATATGTGTATATATATATATATATATACATATTTATATATATATATATATATATATATATATATATATACACATATACATATATATATATACATATATATATATATATATATATATACATATACATATATATACATATATATAAAGATATATATATATACATATATATACATATATATACATATATTATATAAATCTGTGTGTAATCAAAAATTATCCATGTTCTCTAAAAAAAATTTTTTTAATTGCAAAAGCTCTTGATTCTACATCATTGGCTTCCATATATCACAGATGTATGAGATTGGAGCCGTAAATAATTATAAAAAGATAAAGTAAAGTAATCCAAAAAGTAAAGTTGTAAAAAAAAAGATGTTTAATAGGTGGTTTTGCTACCAAAACACTGTCCGTTAAAGTGTTAAGAGATTTTCTTTTTGAAAAATATTTATTATTTTCAAATTTTACTATTCTAAAACATATGTATAAACATATGTTTTAATCATATACGTTTTAATCACATGTCATAAGCATTCTATAGAAAGCTTATAAATAATTTATCTGTTTATCTTGTTATACAAAAGGTTTAAAGTTTTCTATAAATGTATGCTATTATATTATTGTGTTTTTTACGCATATTGTGCTTTTTGTTATTAAATTATATTAATAATAAAATGAATGAATATTAACGATATAAAATTACAATTTTCTACATATTTGATATATGTTATAAAACCTTGTAAATGGCTTAAATGTCTTCTGTAAGTTCTGTTAAAATTTCTTTAAGGGATTTTCTTTTTTAAAAATATTTACTATTTTCAAATATTACTATTGTAAAACTGTTTTAAAATAGATTTCATATTAAATCAACTTCTTTTGTGATTGCAGCTTGTTATCATAGTTCTTTTAATTTGCATTAGAATATCGTTAATACCTGTCCTTGTGATTAGAGAACACTCTCAACAATCATATATCCCTAGACTTTTTCATACGCATGTTTATTTTTTTTACTATAAATTACATGCATTTCTTTCTAGCATCGCAATTTAACATAGAAATATATCTGGGTGTTCAAGTATGACATACGAACTGATTATAGCATAAAATATTCTGTTATTCAAGGATTCATCATTTTGTATAAAGAAAATTATAGAGTTTAAAATATTTCATAAAAGTTTTGAAAATCTCTTAATAAACTAAGTTAATATGTGTAGACTATTTATAAATAATTTTATCAAATATTATTTTACGCTTTCACATTTTTATTATTTCAAATATCTGATAACTTTATATGTAAAAAATTCGTTTAAAACATACAATACTTTTGAAATTCCATGCTATAATAAATCCATCTATTCATTTTAAAAATTTTGTCCATTGGAAAGATTTTTTTTTCACAATCACTCTTTGAAAATAAAATAAAAAAAATTAAATTAAATAAAAAAAGTTTTTCAAAGAAGAAAAATGAACCTTCTTCATTTTTAATCTTGTGAAGCCACTAAATAGAGAGTATAATATGTTTATTTAAAGACATACCTGTTGATGTGCCAAATATAATTGAATTAAATAATTTACAGTTACCCTTCCCTACAAATGTCTCGGAGTAATAAAATGAAGCGTTATTCAAATGTCGGGTAAAGTTTCTGCAGGAATAAGATATAGGTATCCCTCCCCTCTCACTAATGAACAATCCTTTTGATCATGAGAAATTCAGTGAAATTGAATCACTGAATCCTTATTTGAGACCCATCCCAATAACTTGACAAGGATTTTACATTTCGCAAATTGAATTTTGAAGTACTGACATGCTTTGATTCTTATTCGATTCTTATTCCTTCCTTACTTTTCAGCTTCCTCCTTTCATGGATACGTTGTACAATGCAGTCGACACAAATATCATTATTCTTTGCCTTTATTAAATTTAGAATTATTACTTCCACATAATAAATTGTATTTTATCGACATAAGTCTCCAGAAAATTATACACATATTTTCCAATCGTAGAGAATGCTTATAAATAATATATATAAATATATTGTTATGTCAAAGACCTTTTAAAATATTTTAATGCTATATATTAATATATTACTTCTGTATTTTTAAATTACATTGAGCATATTGCTTTTAAATTTGTTTTAATGATAAATGCATGATTTTTAACTTTATGAAGAAAAAATATGCTATGCATTTATTACTTATCATAAAACCTTTTAAATGGTTACCGTTTTTTCATTACTACCAGATAAATATTCTTTCAGACACTTTGTTTTTGAAATCTATTTACTATGAAAACACTTAAATAGTATTCATTTCAAATCAACTTTCTGAGTCGTTGTAATTGATTACCATAGTTTATGTAATTTTCATCCCAATATCAACTATAATCATTTTGTTACTTGTGAGAATTTTTCATTCCTTATATATTATAAGACTTTCTAAATATATATCTTCTTTGCTTTAAATTAATTGCATTTTTCTTCTTGTATCCTAGATTAAAATTTTGCAGTTACATACAACTGAAATTAACAATATATTTCTTTATGACAGTTTGTATGTTTAACCCCTTCCCGGTTTTACTCAAGCTGAACTCGGGCAGGCGAAATGTACCATCCTGGCTCATCCCGAGTGTAATTCGGGCACTATGAAATATTACACTGTGCAATCAGTCTTTCCCGAATTATCTCACATGGATTTTTTATGGTTTCTAATGCATTTGTTTACTTTTCTGGTTACTAGATTACTTGCTGCTCAAAGAGAGACAGCAGATTGGTTTGTATTGGTTTGGTTTGTAGTGCTACGGTTTACTTTTTGCAACACGAGGGCTAATGAGACCGGAACCTACAGCTTAATGCCGATTCCGAACGGCTACGAACAACCATGCCACTGGGGGATTCGAACCCACGAACTTCGGTTCCGGAGGCCAGCACCCTAACCAATCGGCCATCGTTCGGCGAGAAACAGCAGAGGGAAGAAGGTAAGGAGAGAAACAAGGTTCTACTGTCCAAAGTCTGATGTTGAACTCTGTGCATTGCCATGTTACCGATTGTATCATACATGATCAAATTTTGATTAATAATTTCATAATCATTTGTGTAAATGCAAAGGATATAAATAAAATTTAATCCAAGATAAAAGCTAGGTATTATAAGCTTTATATTTATAGTTAGTGTTAATTGACTCCAAAGTCTAATGATTTCACACCCACAGAAAGCCAACTTTACAGGTAAATTACTCATTTATTTAAATTGATTTTTTTACATTCATTTTTAGGAAAGTTTGTATGCGAATGATGCTATTATTTTTAAAAAGCTATGTATGTATGAAAATAACCATAAAAAATTGACATTTTTTGACATATAATCCCGAAATAAAATGAACCTAGAAGGGGTTAAAAGTCACAAATATTTGCTCTTTCCTCTGTAAATAGAAGTTTTCTGTATTTGATTAGGTAATAAAACAAAATAAAAGCTACAGGTTTTCGATAATATTCTTATCATATGTGGTATATTGTTTTACATGATATTGATTTTAACTCTTTTTTAATTTATATATAATGTTTTAATTTACATATTGTGTAACATACAAACAAAAATTACCCCAAAAATTAATGAATAATACTGTGTATAATAAAACCTTTACAAACTATAATATAAACTCTTATTAATTAGTTTGATTCTATTC
>CM063501.1:18231112-18236112 GCA_032207245.1 Pardosa pseudoannulata
AATTTATTCGAAACATTTAAGTAAACATAGTTCAGAAGAAACATGTATTATTTAATAATTTTGAGATCATGGAAGAAATGATTATTAAAGTAAGATTCTAAAACTAAGTGTTTTGTTAAAGTGGTTAGTTTATGTGCTAAAAATCTAGTTACTTCACTAATATAGATTTTAATAAACCTTCTTATAATTACAGATTATATACATAAAAGTTAAAGCCACCTAAATTTCGGAGGCCTTTGAATTTAGCCTTATCTGTCAATATTAGTCATCTTAACCTTGCTATGAAGAATGTATATAGTTTGATAATGGCAGATGTTTATCAAGAACCATAAATCAGTCAAAACTTTCAGCATACTTAATAAATTTATGTCAATGTTGGAAGTGATCCACGTGTATCGGACAGACTACAAAACGAATAGTTATATTACATAGCTGTTATTTATTTCTTAAAAGACACAATTCATGACTGATTAGTTATACGAAAGTTAACTTGAAATTTAGGTTGTTAATTAATTAAATGTGCTAAATAATTGATGAAGTTTCAAAGACGCCAAGTGTGGGATCATATTCCTATTCCAATATCTTCGAAACAAATTAGGATTTTCACTATTAATTGATCAAAATTATGAAACAAATTAATGCTTCTACAAATTTAAGATAGGGAGTGAACTAAATTATCACCATTTTTATATATAAATATTTTAGGTAAAGTTCACTGCCAGGAGTTCATTGAAAAGTAATCGTATATGTAAAAAGTAATCTTATATTTTCATATCCATGCCTAACTAGACAATCCCCTTTTTATAACATCGGTTTCCGTTATAAGGTTAAGGCTTGATACATACTTATATCTTTGAATGATATTAAACTATTGTAAAACCGATTGTACTAGAGCCCTCAAATTTATTACAGTCAAAGAATTTACCTGATGATCAAAAGGTCCGTTAAAACTTTAAAAATTCCTAATAACCGGAAAAATAACCAAAATAAAAAACGGTTTGCAGGATTAGTATCACTAGAACATGGGATTTTTTAAACAGAAAAAACAGTAACTCAAAAACAGCCGACAGATGACGCTTGTACGAGCGACTTCGATGAAAAGAATGATTTCAATATCCTTGCCTAACTAGACAATTCCCTTTTTATAACTTTGGTTTCAGTTATAAGGTTAAGGCTTGATACATACTTATATCTTTGAATGATATTAAAGTATTATACAACCGATTGTAGTAGATCCCTCAAATTTATTACAGTCAAAGAATTTACCTGGTGATCAAAAGGTCCGTATAAAATTTCAAAATTTATAATAACAGGAAAATAACCAAAATAAAACACGGTTTTTTAGGATTAGTATCGCTAGGACTTGGGATTTTTTTAAACAGAAAAAACAGTAGCTCAGAAACAGCCGACAGATGGCGCTGGTACGAACGACTTCGGGGAAAAGAAGGATTTCCATATCCATGCCTAACTAGACAATTCCCTTTTTATAACTTTAGTTTCGGTTATAATGTTAAGGCTTGATACATCCTTATATCTTTGAATGATATTAAACTACTGTACAACCGATTGTGATAGATCCCTCAAATTTATTACAGTCAAAGTATTTACCTGGTGATCAAAAGGTCCGTATAAAATTTCAAAATTTATAATAACCGGAAAATAACCAAAATAAAACACGGTTTGGAGGGTTAGTATAGCTAGGGCATGAGATTTTTTTAAACAGAAAAAAACAGTAACTCAAAAACAGCCGACAGATGGCGCTGGTACGAGCGACTTCGGTGAAAAGAATGATTTCCATATCCATGCCTA
This sequence comes from Pardosa pseudoannulata, assembly GCA_032207245.1. Taxonomy (NCBI): domain Eukaryota; kingdom Metazoa; phylum Arthropoda; class Arachnida; order Araneae; family Lycosidae; genus Pardosa; species Pardosa pseudoannulata. The sequence continues at coordinate 18,232,922 of CM063501.1, forward strand.
ACTGGACAATTCCCTTTTTATAATTTTGATTCCAGTTATAAGGTTAAGGCTTGATACATAGTTATATCTTTGAATGATATTAAACTACTGTACACCCGATTGTACTAGAACCCTCAAATTTATTACAGTCAAAGAATTTACCTGGTGATCAAAAGGTCCGTATAAACTTTAAAAATTCATAATAACCGGAAAAATAACCAAAACAAAAAAGGTTTGGAGGGTTAGTATCGCTAGGGCATGGGATATTTTTAAAACAGAAAAAAAAAACAGTAACTCAAAAACAGCCGACAGATGGCGCTGGTACGAACAACTTCGGTGGAAATATTCAAAATCTGGGGTGTATCGATCCAATCCATCCAATCTTTCGTTGTATATAACCTTTCCTGCTGCACTATGCCGTGACTGGATTTGTGACTGGTGCAATAAGTTATACTCTGTAGTGGTGGTCATATGGAATACATACTGTTGTAATAAACGATAAGGAGGCATTTTGCTTGTTATTTGCGTTTCTTTTTCTTGACTTGTATACATCAGCGCCCTCTATCGACTCATTTTGAGTTTTTTTCTGTTTAAAAAATTCCCATGCTCTAGCGATACTAACCCTGTGAAACGTTTTTTATTTTGGTTTTTTCCGGTTAGTATGAACTTTCAAAGTTTATATGGACTTTTGATCACCCGGTATATTTCACTTCCTTCTGTAATAACATGCGTTCTATACAGGAGCACAAATATTTGAAAATATGTCTTTCTCTCCCCACTGCGTATTACCAAAATCACCAACTTATTGAAAGATAATGGATACATTTAGTAAATTGAGATTTTCTAAATATGCCATTGTATTTTGATGAGAAGGGAGACCTTATTTTAACGATAATAGCTAAGGGAAATGCGAGCTCATAATTATGAAAATCTATTTAATGAATTGTGTTTAGGATATGTCTAAATCATCAATTTAAATTTATTTCCAAACCAATCTTATTCTTGATTAGGGCTGTAAATGTGAATATTCGGTTTAAATTTATTACTTGAAATTTACAAGATTAAATGTGCGATTAAGTTTACAAAATTCTAACAACCTCATGATATAAACTTTGATGACAGTCGATTTACTGAGGATGCCCCGACTGTGTTTTAATGTACATTATCAAATTTTCAATATCGTTAACAAACTTTAAAATATATTGATAATCATATAATTCGGTGTTTTAATGCATGAAAGAATATCAAAAGATAATAGCATATCATCATATAAAATGAAAATTTATTCTACAATACACAGTTTATTGAAATATTTAGTTTAAAGATTAATATAATGCACCCTGTCCTATCAAAGTTAATTTTAATTCTAAATAATATAATATATTAATCTATTAATTTCTTGCTATATTCTTTCTTAATATTATCAATTTTTTAAATGCATTTTTAGAGAATTAATATTAGTCATTATTATTTTCAGTTTAGATATAAATGTTTGTAATAGAATCAAGTGAATTATTTTAACTATTCCAAAAAAATATATTACATATGTTTACTAACATATAAAAATAACTGATAAGATAGTACTAAATGTTGATAAAATAATGTTTTATCTAAAAGAAAAGTAAGTTATTTCCTTTTAATATTATTATAAATTATTATTTATTTAAATGATTTTATTGTAATACAGTGCTAACACAGGCCATCAGTAAAACGTTTATCTACATTTCACGAAATTTGGAACTCATTTCTGAATTTAAGTTGTACTTTTAAATGTATTGTCTTCGTGGAACTTTATAATGATATTAGCTGTCTAAATTTAACAGAATTTATTGTCATTACAATCTTTCCTAATGGAAGTAAGTCACAATTCTATGTAAATACATGTGATGGCCTATACATCGGTACTTTTTTTTATTATTATACATATATACATACATATATATATATATATATATATATATATATATATATACATATATACATACATATATATATATATATATATATATATATATATATATATATATTATATCATATTATTTTAGGAAGCATTTTAATTTGCAGGAAATAGATTATGTAATCTATGTATGAGATATATAACTAAAGGAAATTTTCCTACTACGATCCAACATAATAATCTAAATTTCAGGTAATTTATTTAGCAAAATTCCTAAGCTGCAGTAATTAATCTGACAAAGTTATCTAAAGTGAATTAAGAAGCAAGACAATTATACTATTTCTTTCAAAATAAATGGAACAAAATTGGAAAGTTTTAAGGCTAAAAAAGGGCTATAATCATTAAATTTAGTATTTTTAGACTATAAACAATACAACGACAGTAGATTACAAATTATACTTTTCCTAAATAAGACTTATGATTTAACACTCAACTTCTGCCCCATTCATTACTAAAGATTTCCAATTTTTCTATATCTTACCGGAACATTAAGGATAAAACCATCCCTTTTTACAAAATCTAAATAAAATTAACTATATTTTGTTGTATGCTATTGCCATTTTTATGCACATCAAGTGTTTCATGATCCTTATTTCATTAGTACATTAATGACATTTCAAAAATAATGTGAATTCTTCTAAATTATTAGTTGCATAGACATAAAGAAAATACTTATCTATTTTATTACGTATACATACTTAGATTATATATATGTATACAGATATATATATACATATATATATACATATATATATATATATATATATATATATGTATGTATACATATATGTATATATGTATATATGTATGTATGTATGTATGTATATATATATGTGTATGTATGTATGTATGTATATATATATATATATATATATGTATATATATATGTATATATATATATATATATATGTATGTATATATATATATATATGTATATATATATATATATATATATATATATATATATATATATATATATATATATATATATTATATATATATATATATATATATATATTATATATATATATATATATATATATATATATATATATATATATATATATATATATATATATATATATATATATATATATATATATATATATAAATTGTGTAAGAATGTAACTGAAAAAATGATATATTTAAGGAATTAATTATTATTAAAGAAAATAATTCAATTATTTTTAACGGCAGCATGTGTTTCAAATCCACATAAATAAATTTTTATTAAAAATATATATTCCAATTTCAA
>CM063501.1:18241112-18261112 GCA_032207245.1 Pardosa pseudoannulata
TTTAATGCTTGTTTAACTCAATTAAAATTACTAGGTTATCCATATATTTCTCTAATTCAAAAATATTTTAGACTAGATTGAATGAAGTATATTGATTTCGAGTACAAAAAATAAGATATTTCGGCTGAACAAAAAATAAGATATTTGGCCTTTCTCAAAACGCAGATCTTTATATTTGATAGTAGATATCACAACAAATATAGGTATTATCAACAGACTACACATTTTTAGTGTGTGCTTTTGTAAATTACAGATTTAATTATCTAGTAACGATAACTATGGTTTTATAATTTAAATTCATAATTTTCTATCAGTTTTGAATTAGGCATTTTGTTTCTTTCATTCAAAACGATGTTTATACTTGATAGACATTTTAAAAAAGTATAACAGAACATTTTCGCTTTTTGTAAAAAATGTGTGTATTAGAAATTGGAATAAACTTAATAATATTTTATAAATTTAAGTATAAATATTTGAAAGGAATATCTTCAATGTTTCAGAACATTCTTGCTGTACCTAATTATTAGTAAATCTTTTAGTAGTGATTATTCAAAATTGTTGAAGATTACTTTTATTTTCTACAAATGTGTAGTGATTTATTTTAGTTACTTAATACGTATAGGGATATGTTGAATTATTAAAAGTCAAGAACGATATCAGAACATAAATTCACCAAATGTATATTCTATCACAGTATATCTAAAACGATGTTGACAATTTTAAGGGCAGATACGTTACATTAAACTTATTATCAAACAATGTGTTTTTGCTAAAGCTTCAGTCTCCGAAAGTTAATCGTTGTAAATGGTGAAATAGATTCGTCACAGAAATATTGCATCCTTTTCTAATTTGGAATGGAGGATGATATGAAGGCTTGGAAATTTTAATACCAAAGAAACATCTTGAAAGTTGTGTTGCTGTTGTTGTTTCTCATGCCACTTGGGCAAACCAAGCACGATTGAGCCTGCAGGCTCTCGTATTAAGGCCAAGGGATGTATCTTTCGTTTATTAATGAGCACCATTAAGGTGAAAAAACGCCTTCGCTCAAGTAGGTTCTAGTAGTTTCGAAGCAGGGATCAAGAAGAAGACCCGCAAACTTGGCCTGAAACCCCTAAAGGTATTGATTGAGAACTTGGAGGACATTGTGACTACGAATATATTTTATGTGCCCTAGTCACCTTTAACGAACACGGAGGCTCGGGTTCCGAACCCGTAATCCTTTCAGCTCCAAGATCGTTACCTTTGCCGACTGAGCTATCGAGTGAAAGTTGTAAAATACATAACATCCAGAATATTATGCATCTACCTAAAATGATCCTTCTAAACCATTGAGTCAATAAATATTGATTAGTGGTACGGTTGTTATCCCGCTTAAACATAAATTAAGTTACCATTAAGAATACTAACTTGGAACTTAGAGTATTACCGAATGTTTTTCTATTAATTTGTTATTTGGCATTAGGATCTTTCGGAATTCTTGGAAATGTTATACAGAATTAAGAAGAATGTTTATATAAAGTTAGGTTGAGGATTTTTCCTCCAAATTCAAATTCGTAGTTAGCAACAATCCGTTTCTCTTTAAAAATTCTTATGTTCAAAATAAGTAAAATAAATAAAATAAATAAATAAATAAATAATTAATAAATCAAAGCATTAAAACATTTAATTTTAAATAATCAAAACCATAATATAGTATCATTTTCTATTAACTTATATCTATTGAAAACAGTTTTTTGGTTAGTTCAAAATTTTATGTTAATTTAATAATTTCAATTAAACGCGTAATTTTAGAAATAGCATTACTTTGGTTTCTGACCAACTTTTTAGCTTTATCGTGTAAGAATGTAAGAATTCCTGTTTAATAATCAGAAACGCAATTTTAAAGATATTCTGTTTGTTGAGTAAAAGGAGGAAAGTATTGAAAATCGTTAATCACAGATTTAAAGTTAAATATTCTCGTAAGTTTTGTGTAACACCGATCTCGGGGGAAAAATTTCATAAAGTTAAAATTCGTAAGATAATATGATTTGTGTTTTGGGAATAATATAATGCCTTATCCATGGTATAAACTGATTAAGCAGCGCTGTGGTAAAGTAAATATTATAAAGAAGCATTTATAACCATAAAATTGGTAGAAAGTTAGTAATGGCTTTTACAAGATTACGTACGAAAGAGACGATGTGTTCTTAATATAGTATTTGATCATCATGTTGTTTAATTTCATTTTTTTTTTGGATCTGGATGTATAGTTAATGTAAGGATAGTTAAAAGCATTTATTTCAAATACTTTTATACCAGGCAAGTTAATGAACAGAAGGATTTATGAAAGCAATTGAAAGTCACTAATAATATTTTATATTAAAATTTTGTATTTTATTCGATTTCTGATGTAATTTACATAAATATCAAGTAATTTGTGGTATCGTAGAACTACATTTTGTATTCTATCCTTAAAAAATTTCTTTCTTATTGGGCCCCTTTGTCAAAAATGTTTGATCCCGTAGTATTCTCAACTTTAAACTGTATTACTCTGAATTATGGAGCAATTATTCAACTATCATAATTTTGTATCACCATAGACCTAATATTGACTGGGACGCATAAAACTAAAGGTTTAGTAAGATTATTTTACGAAATTATAAGTTCCTTGATATTCATATAAATTATGTTAAAAAGTAGATTAAATTACATATTATCAAGTTAAATATCCAATAAAAATTAGCAAAAGTTTTAAATTGCAAAGTGATATTTACTTCAAAATAAATATGCATCATATTAGCTAGAAACAATATAGAATCATATCTATATCTTTGTCTATGTAAAATCCATATTTCTGCTAGATTTGAAATTTCATGTATTATTTCTCTTCTCTTTCTTTTGAAAATATTTAAATATTCATAATACCCCAATAAAAAAACTGTATAAAAACATAATAAAAGAAAAAAATATGCAAATAAAAACTAATTCAGACTTGCTCCAACACTAGAAAGTTCCGTTGTTTCTTTTTCAGGCGGATGAAAAACTATATCTGACTGAAATAAAAGACGACATTTATAGATGCTTTCACGATATAAAATATTCAGTGTTATCTCCTGAAGTTTGTGAATCAATATTTCAAACTTTTTTTTCCTAGCTTCGAGAAACTTTTACGTGCATGTTAAAAAGGGAATGGATTTTAAATATTTCACAGAGTTTCCAATGCATAGCAGAGTGGCATAAAAAGGGAATTAAACAAGCGTAGAAAATAAGAGATTTTTAACGTCTAGCTCCCTACATTTTAATCATCGAAATTAAAAGTAGTTAAGTTTTCTTTGACAAATAAGTGAACACTTATCTTATATAGTTTCGTGAAATTTTTTTCTAAGAAAGATTTCTTGAAAATATGTGCTTAAAAACTCTTATTATATTATTTTGCGATTGGATAGTTTGCACAAAAATTTACATGCGGTTACAGTGCATTTTCATTTGATAGTTTAGTATTTGCTGTACTTCTTTACAAATTATGATTAACATTAATTGTATAGGGTTTAAATAAATTTTTTATTAATTTATGTTTTTATCTTTGTAGTGGTACAAGGTAGTGAGGTTTTTCTTTAAATATTTTCATAAAATAAATACTGTTTATTCTGACTTGCGATTGGTTAGTCGGCATGAAAAAATATACTTGCTTAAAATTAGAATTTTTTGCAGTATCTTATACATCTGAAATTTATGAATTTGAAGCTATAAATATGTTCTGTAACTATATAAAATTTTTCATTAAAACTAATATTGTAAACTTTAAATTGAATTTTATTTTTTAAACAGTTATCTCTTGCTTGTAAATACTGCAGTATAGAAATTCTGACATACAGAGAGGTTACAGTTAGGCTTGTACACTGTTATCTAATATTTATATTTAAGAACAGAGAGGTATGTCATACTATGAATTAATTTGAATTAGAAAAATGTATGTTAAAAATTAACTTTTCCATAGAAATTACATTAGAAAATTTGTTAAAAAAAGTAGTAACAATATACAAAGCGGTTAGTTTTACTTGTTTTTATGTTTACTAACACAAAATATTTATATAAGTAAAGTTGTTTATGTTTAAGAATTTCTCGAAGTGGATGCACAATGTATGTGGACCAAGAGTTTTCAAATCAATTTTCATGTATTAAATATATCTAGGTAATTTTATTTACATTCAGTTAAAAAATTGAGAGATTAAAATAAATATTTTTAATTAGAATTACACATATTATAGTTTATAATTTGCGACTGGATAGTAAATTTATATAATTACAGTGAATTTGCATTTTATAGTTTATGTTTATACATATTTATAAATTTTAATTAAAATTAACTGTATGGGGTTTAAATTAGTTTTTTATCATTTTAAGTTTTTGTCTTTGTATGGTTAAGAGTTGGTAATATCTTACAGGGCAGTAAAATTTCCCTTTAATTATTTTCAAAAATGAAACATTCTTTATTCTGCCATGCGATTGGTTAGTTGGCATAAGAAAAGATACTTGCTTAATTAAGAAATTTTTAGCATATTACATTTGAAGTTATTTTTTTTTTTTTTAAGTATAAATTTTCTGTAAATATTTTAATTATTTCCTTAAAATTAATATTGCAACTTTAAATGAATTCTTAATTTTAATCAGTTATCGCTTGTAAATACTGCAAATAAAAATTATTTTCTAAGATTACAGTTAGGATTGTACACTGTTATTTTATTTATATTTATAAATATGTCATATTTGAATTATTGAATAAAAGAAAATATGTTAGATAATTTTTTATAGAAATTACTTAGAAAATTTGTTAAAAAAATAACTAAAAAGATAAAAGCAGTAAGTTTTAATTTGTTTTTTATCATTTTAAGTTTTTGTCTTTGTACAGAAGATTGTATATATCTTATAGGCAGTATTTCCCTTTAAATATTTTCATAAAAGGAAACATTCTTTATTGTGCCATGCGATTGGTTAATTCATAAGAAAGATACTTGCTTAAAGTATTACATTTTCTTAAGTATTACAGTTTTTTGACTAAGAGACTCAAATTTGATTTAAAAGGAACCTCTATCCTCCTGTAAATTCATACGTGTATTCCTTCACACAATACATAAATCCAATGCAGATTCTAGTAAATATGTACATCAAGCAATAATCAGCCTCCAATGTTTAACGTTTCTAATACTACCATAATGTAAGTATAACCTGTCGAGAATGGGGATTAACTAAATAAGCATAGCTATATATCTACTATGTGTATAAAATGAAATAATTTTATTATTTAAATGACAGTAACTAGTGTTTACTGGTTATTAGACTGTCTTGAATTATATTATTTTGTAATAAATATCACCTTATAGAACTAAACAATTGAATCTTGATACTTAATTGAAACTTACTGTACTTTTATTGCAGAAAGTAAGTATATATAAAGTGGAATGAACAGGAAACGAGAATTGAGGGAGATGAGATTGATGTTTCTTGGTTTTAATTCATGCAAGTTAATATTCCAAATAACATTTATCTTTTTAACCCTATATTTTGTCTCTAAACCTTTGAATTTAGGTTTAAAAGGTATTGGATTGTAGAATATTGTACATTTATTTCAGAACTTACGCATACATACATATAAACTTATATAGAAACAAATGAGGGAGATGTTTCTTATTCATATACGCAAGTTTAATTTCACATTAAAAAAATATTATATGATAAATACTAAAAGTATTAGTTTGAGTTTTTAAAAACTTCAATATTGCAATTCCAATCTTAATTTTTATATAGATAACTAAGAATAAAATAGAATTGAACTTTTTATACATATTTAATCAAGTAACGTATTTTATTAATGAAACAAATGATTATTGTCTATATTTAATTTTATTTTAAGTTTAAGCTAATTGAAAGTAAAAAATATAAGAATTTTTAAAGCCTGGTATCTTGTGTTATTCTCTTGAAGAATAACAATATTGTAATAAATTTGAAAACTGTATTACAGTATTTTTATTACTATTTTTTCACATCCGTATTTCACTCTTTAGATATCACCAAAAATACATAATTTATAAATAATATTTAAAGTACATTAGCAATTGCTTAATTTAAACAAATGGGACAAGTATTCTTTATGACAAAATCATAATCTAACTAAGCTAATTTCTTAGAACTTAGAAAGGAAATAAACGAAATCCCTTTATGGAGATAATATAACATGATACATGCTTTTTTTTCACATAAAAATATTATTTCCCTCTACAAATACTGTTGAGGTATTAATAGAAACAGTAGGGCAATTACTGAAAGGGATTATATTTTTATTACTATTTTCACATCCGTATTTCACTTTTCAGATATCACCAAAAATACCTAAGTTTTATATAACATATGAGGCACATTAGTAATTACTTAATTTAAACAAACAAATGGAATATGTATTTCTTATGACAAAATAATAATCTAACTAAGTTACTTTCTTAGAATTTAGAAAAGAAATAAATAAAATCCCTTCCTAGAGATAATATAACATGATATATGCTTTATCTACCCATAAAAATATTATTTTCCTCTACAAATACTGTTGAGGTATTAATAGAAACAGTATAGGTAACACTAAGAGGGTTTATATTTTATTACTATTTTTCTTTTTCACATCCGTATTTCACTCTTTAGATATCACCAAAAATACGTAACTTATAAATAACATTTAAAGTACATTAGCAATTGCTTAATTTAAACAAATGGGACAAGTATTCTCTATGACAAAAAAATAATATAACTAAGCTAATTTCTTAGAACTTAGAAAGGAAATAAATAAAATCCCTTCATAGAGATATTATAACATGATATATGCTTTATCTACGTATAAAAATTCTATTTACCCTTACAAATACTTCTCAGGTATTAATAGAAACAGTATAGCTATCACGGAAAGGGATTATATTTTCATTACTATTTTTCACAATATTTTTATTATTATTTTTCACATCCTTATTTCACTCTTTAGATATCACAAAAATACGTAAGTTCTAGATAGCATTTGAAGTACATTAGCAATTACTTAATTTAAACAAACAAATGGAACAAGTATTCTTTATGACAAAATAATAATCTAACTAAGCTAATTTCTTAGAAATTAGAAATAAAATAAATAAAATCCTTTTATGGGGATAATATAACATGATATATGCTTTATCTACATATAAAAAATGTTTTTTCCCCTACAAATACTGTTGAGGTATTAATAGAAACAGTATATCATTTACTGAAAGGGATTATATTTTTATTACTATTTTTCACATCCGTAATTCACTCTTTAGATATCACCAAAAATACATAAGTTTTGTATAGCATTTGAGGTACATTAGCAATTGCTTAATTTAAAGAAACAAATGGAACAAGTATTCTTTATGAAAAAATAATAATCTAACTAAGCTAATTTCTTAGAACTTAGAAAGGAAATAAATGAAATCAATTTATGGGGATAATATAACATGATATATGCTTTATCTACATATAAAAATATTATTCTCCCCTACAAATACTTCTCAGGTATTAATAGAAACAGTATAGCTATCACTGAAAGGGATTACATTTTCATTACTATTTTTCCCATCCGTATTTCACTCTTTAGATATCACCAAAAATACCTAATTTATAAATAATATGAGTACATTAGCAATTACTTAATTTAAACAAACAAATGGAACATGTATTCTTTATGAAAAAATAATAATCTAACTAAGCTAATTTCTTAGAACTTAGAAAGGAAATAAATGAAATCAATTTATGGAGATAATATAACATGATATATGCTTTATCTATATATAAAAATATTATTTTCTCCTACAAATACTGTTGAGGTATTAATAGAAACATAATAGCGATCACTAAAAGGTATTATATTTTCATTACTATTTTTCACAATATTTTTATTACTATTTTTCACATCCTTACTTCACTCTTTAGATATCCTCAAATATAACTATATAGCATTTCAAGTACATTAGCAATTACTTAATTTAAACAAACAAATGGAACAAGTATTCTTTATGACAAAATAATAATCTAACTAAGCTAATTTCTTAGAACTTAGAAAGGAAATAAATAAAATCCCTTTATGGAGATAACATAATATTATATATGCTTTATCTACTTATAAAAATTCTATTTTCCCTTACAAATACTTCTCAGGTGTTAATAGAAACAGTATAGCTATCACGGAAAGGGATTATATTTTCATTACTATTTTTCACAATATTTTTATTATTATTTTTCACATCCTTATTTCACTCTTTAGATATCCTCAAATATAACTATATAGCATTTCAAGTACATTAGCAATTGCTTAATTTAAACAAATGGGACAAGTATTCTTTATGACAAAATCATAATCTAACTAAGCTAATTTCTTAGAAATTAGAAATGAAATAAATAAAATCCTTTTATGGAGATAATATAACATGATACATGCTTTATCTACATATAAAAATATTATTTCCCCCTACAAATACTTCTCAGGTATTAATAGAAACAGTATAGCTATCACTGAAAGGAATTATATTTTCATTACTATTTTTCACAATATTTTATTACTATTTTTCACATCCGTATATCACTCTTTAGATATCACCAAAAATACCTAACTTTTATGCAACATATGAGACAAATTAGCAATTACTTAATTTAAACAAACAAATGGAACATGTATTTTTATGATAAAATAATAATCTAAGCTAATTTCTTGAAATTTAGAAATGAAATAAATAAATTTCCTTTATGGAGATAATATAACATGACATATGCTTTATCTACTTATAAAAATATTATTCTCCCCTACAAATACTTCTCAGGTATTAATAGAAACAGTATAGCTATCACTGAAAGGGATTACATTTTCATTACTATTTTTCCCATCCGTATTTCACTCTTTAGATATCACCAAAAATACCTAACTTTTATATTACATATGAGGCACATTAGCAATTACTTAATTTAAACAAACAAATGGAACATGTATTCTTTATGAAAAAATAATAATCTAACTAAGCTAATTTCTTAGAACTTAGAAAGGAAATAAATGAAATCAATTTATGGAGATAATATAACATGATATATGCTTTATCTACTTATAAAATAATATTTTCCCCTTCAAATACTTCTCAGGTATTAATAGAAACAGTATAGCTATCACTGAAAGGGATTATATTTTCATTACTATTTTTCACAATATTTTTATTATTATTTTTCACATCCATATTTCACTCTTTAGATATCACCAAATATATCTATATAGCATTTGAAGTACATTAGCAATTACTTAATTTAAACATACAAAGGGAACAAGTATTCATGAAAAAATCATAATCTAACTAAGCTAATTTCTTTGAAATTAGAAAGGAAATAAATAAAATCATTTTATGAAGATAATATAACATGATATATGCTTTATCTACATATAAAAATATTATTTCCCCTACAAATACTGTCGAGATATTAATATAAACAGTATAGCTATCACTGAAAGGGATTATATTTTTATTACTATTTTTCACATACGTATTTCACACTTTAGATATCACCAAAAATACATAAGTTCAGTATTGCATTTGCAGTACATTACCAATTGCTTAATTTAAAGAAGCAAACGGAACAAATATTCTTTAAGACAAAATAATAATCTAACTAATCTAATTTCTTAGAATTAAGAAAAGAAATAAATAAATTCAGTTTATGGAGATAATATAACATGATATATGCTTTATCTACTTATAAAAATATTATTTTTTCCTACAAATACTGTTCGAGTATTAATAGAAACAGTATAGCTATCACTGAAAGGTATTATATTTTCATTACTATTTTTCACAATATTTTTCTTACTATTTTTCACATCCTTATTTCACTCTTTAGATATCACCAAATATATCTATATAGCATTTGAAGTACATTAGCAATTACTTAATTTAAACAAACAAATGGGACAAATATTCTTTACGACAAAATAATAATCTAACTAATCTAATTTCTTAGAACATAGAAAGGAAATATATATAATCCCTTTTTGGAGATAATATAACATGATACATGCTTTATCTACATATAAAAATATTATTTCCCCATACAAATAGTGTTGATGTAGGTATTAATAGAAACAGTATAGCTATCAATGAAAGGGATTATGTTAAATGTTGGTGAGCCTTAGACAAAATGTAATAATCATCGATACATGAGTAATATCCTCTAAGAGTATTTCTTTATTTGTAATCCTCTTTTATTGACGTGAAAGAGGAATTGTATTTCATCCAGAATTCTTTAGTTATTTGCTAATCATAATGTATTTGAATGTATTCCTCGTCTAGAGAATATTTATGTGAAACTTTATTTACGGTATAGATATTAATATTCTTACATGGGTTGTATTACAAAGAGAGGCATGATTTTCATAATCCTGCAATATTAAAGCCCAACATTTAATATGTATAAATTGAATGCAATTACTTAATAAAATTTGAAATATAACCACACTGAAGTGGAAAAGAAACTAATACGAACTATTGAAATGGAATTTATTTAATGGCAAATGTATTACATTTAGTATAAAATCAGAGTAGCAACTGATATATTTTCTTAGTTACTCGTAGCTTTAATAGTTAATTATAAGTTTATCAATCTTACATTCTGTCATACATAAACAGACAACATATATTTCTCCTCAAAATTTATTTTTAAGTTTTAAAATTAATATTTTAAATTATTTAACATATACAGGGTGTCCCAAAACGACCGCATAAACTCTTCACAGCAAGATTCCTACAGCAGAACATAAAAACTGCCCAAAGAAGCTTTCCTGTACGATCCATAGTTTACAAGAAAAATACAAAAAATAAAGTATGACGTCAGTGCCGGTGCAAGAAAATAACAATCCATTGGACATATCAACAATAGTATTTGCATATCTTTCCAAACGATAATGTTTAAAACATTCGCCGAGCATATCGCGTCATGCATGCGCGCATGCATGGGATGACGTTAAGCCGGCTTTGAACTGGTATTTAAAAGACTACTACTGGTATACTGCATTTTGCAGCTACCGGTAGTGTTCGTATGGAGGCTATGTATTCCGTTCTTGACTACTGCGGCATGTACCTGATGTACGGCCTATGTAATGGAAATGATTTACGAACTATTAGGGAGTATGCCCGTGCATATATTGCTATTGATGTATTCAATAAAGTGCTTTTAATTGCATGGGTAGTGACCTCATACTTTGTTTTTCATATTTTTCTCATAAATTAATATAACTAAACAGAGTGAATTGCTAGTACCTTCTTGACATACAGTAAATAAATTGGTTCTTTCCAAGGCTGTATTTAAGCCTAAGCAAGTGTTTTGCCATGAGGGTATAAATGAATGCTAAGAGTGTGGTCAGAGGATATGAGTCTCACTGTTGGTCTGGCATTCTGCGACATTTTGAGTATTTTCATTTCCTTGTATTGTGAGTTAACGCAGTATTATTTTTTAAAATTTTACGTCATGTGTTCAATTAAGATTAACCTTTATATTTACGTTCTACCAAATGTGTCATTTAATTGGGAATTCACTTTGATATTTTCATATCCTGCCTATGGTAAAATAAACATATCTAGGCATTTTATATATCTTTCAAGGCCAGGAAGTTTGTACTTCTTGGTCGTATCCTAATTGTCGATATTTTTTTTCTGCATCATTGATGTAAATACAATAAAAAGCGAATCTCAACATGTATGATGTAAAACTTCTGTTTTGATAAAATTTCATCTGTTTTTTAAGTGTCTATTATCCATTTAAGTACACATCACTTTTATACTTAAAATGAAATTTTTGTTATTTTTCGAAAATTTGCCATAACTTTTTTTTCTTATTATGAAATTACTTGGAAATTTTAGCATTTTAATCTCTAATTTAGTTAATTATTTTCCTATATTTACTTGTTTCTGGTAGTAAGACATTTTTTTATAAAATAAAATAAATTTCTTGTTTAAAAATTTAAAAATTTTTACTGTCACACTGCGCGCAGTTTTACAGCAACACAAACTATATTTCAGCAATATAATTTTGCATTTTATAAACAAAAGCCATTAGGTATTATTCTCCACCTATTTTAAAATTTAAAAGCTATCAGAATTTTACACCAGGAGAATAATTTTCAAAAACCTAAAATAACGTTGGAAAAAATAATTTGAAGTACATAATAATCCATAAAAAAAAAAATTTTAAAAAAAGTAGATGGAGTTTCATTGTATACTATAATGTACTTACCTTGAAAATTATAGATCCATACGTGCAATAGTTATTCTAATGCGAGCAGTTTGAAAACATTATTTTATAAAATGCATTTAAAGAAACTTTAGATATTTTCATCTTATTTTTTAAACATTTGATAAAATTTTCAAATGGCATTTAAAAAATTGTTTTATTTTTATTTTTTTATTTTATAGAAATATTTTTTTGTTTGCAAAAAAGATATAATGATATAAAATCAATTGTTATCTTTATTGTAAATATTTGCATAATAAATTTTTAAGAGTTCTTGCATAAGTTCAAATGATATTAAATCATAAAATACATATTAATATTTAAAATAAATCTTTAACATTTCAAATAATCTGATGCACAACGGAGGCAAACATAAACACCAGCTTGTTTTTAAATGTCATCGAATTCTTTTTTGCAGGCGAATCAATATTTTTGTGTTTTTAAAATTCAGAAAATAAAGATTGTAAAAAACAAAAAACACATAAAAAAAAATTTTTTTGAAATTTAATGGTGATTTGTCTTAACAGAAGTAGGAAATTGTAATTCAATAAATAGATTTTGAAAAAATATATCAAAAATAACATATAGAGTTCATTTACGGGATCAGTAAATTTTTAATTTTCAAAATTGTATAGTATATGATGCAAGTAAATTTTTTTTTTCTGAGTATGTGTTTAACCATTTTAAATTCGAATGGTTCAAATTTTTATTATTTTTTCTTTATTTTCTAAGTAAATATAAAAGAAAACTCGTTAGATACTTAAATTCTTTTCAAGTAAATCGACCGATCTTTGAAAAAACACGTTAGTATAATTTAAGTATTTAAAATAAGAAATGATTCAATGAGTGGAGGTTGAAGAGGAGTTGTAAAATTGAAATTTTTTTTTCAAATCTCTTATTTTTACCTGTTTATTACGGCATAAATTGATAAATTTAATCGCCTGCTCTTAATCGGGGAAAATAGGAGTTGATATAATGACATTAAAAGCTCGAAAAGGGTGGATGGGTTGTATTTCGAACGATTTAAAGACAACAGTATTTTCCGCTATATATAAAGCATATTTATACCAATTTATTTTAGAATCAGATCTATAGTTTAGTAGAAGATAAACATTACTCGCTTTGAATTTTACTAACTATGGATGCCTGTACCCATTCCGGGTTCAACCGCTTCATAAAATCGAGGACAGACGGACAGATAACTTAGGCTATTCTTATATACGGGATTGACTATACACTAAAAATTTCATTGTAATTAAACATTTTTTAAAAATCAGGAATATCACAGAAAAGTTTCGGTAGAGTGATTTTAGAAGAACTCTGGAATAATCAAGGCTATAATTACAATAATTTTTCATTTATTTTAAGGAACGAAACACGCTTCTCCACTACAGAAAAAAATCCCCCTTGTTCTTAAATAAATAAGAGATGTTCCACAACATTTCGCAGATATCCGCCAAAACAGTTGAAAAGAAAATGAAATGTTCAATATGTCTCATTTCATGCTTTTTTTTCCTTTCTCGGAAAGAAAAAAAGAATTTGTTCCCCCTCACTTTTCTTTAAATGTGAATGAACAGTGTGATTCTCTGGAGACAGGAACCGAATGTTTGATTTGGAACACGCTGGAGGCTCTACGGTGAGTAGGTATTAAATATTAATGCGAGTATTTTTGGTGAGTGAAAACTTTGGGAGACAAGATGTGGAGTATTTGGTTTAAAAAGGAAATTATTTTTTTATGACGGTTCGTAAGGATTCCACCGTATGCATTTTTAAGCAAACACTCAATTCGGAATGATTTCTTTTTTCCTTTCCATTGTGAGCTGAGATCTTTACAAAGCACTTTTAAAAATGATTTAAAGCACACAAAATTCAGTAATTTTATATCTAACAAATATTGCGGATGATAAAATGTTCCATTTTAATTTAAAGGATTTAAACATTTTTTTTCAAAGTATTGATGAACATATAATATGCACAGTAAAGTGCTTAACCCTGTCTCTTTCTTCATAATCGTTTTGTAGACATTTATTTAGAAAAATGTTTTAAAAAATATAAGCAAACATTTCTTCATATGTTTAAATTTAAAAAGGCAGTTTTATGAAAGGAGTAAACCTTTAAACTTTACCTCTTTTTGTATTATTATATTTAGTGCAATATAAAATAAAATTATCCCATTGTGATAAAACGTGACCTGGAATTTCAAACCTAATGTTTGAAATAATTTGAAGGTTTCTTTTTCCCTTCATATGGGGATCAATAATTATATTAATTACAGTAAATCTGGGCTGACATCAGGATTTCAACGTTATTTTAGCAGGAAAAGAGGAAAAGGTTCCATAATAATAAACAAGGAAGGGTTACAGAGCAAAGGAAATATACAATGCATTTTTCCTAATATAGAATTTGGTTCAAACTGAAACTCGACTCTAAGGCAACACAATAAGTCTTATTTTGCCATGAGAAAAATCTGTCGAGATTTTCAAACTTAAAATTTGGGAAAATTTTCCTTTTTCCCTTCATAGGGGGATTTGTTAATTATATTAATTACAGTAAATCTGGGCTGACATCAGGATTTCAACGTTATTTTAGCAGAAAAAGAGGAAAGGGTTCCATAATAATAAACAAGGTAGGGTTACAGAGCAAAGGAAATATACAATGCATTTTTCCTAATATAGAATTTGGTTCAAATTGAAACTCGTCTCTAAGGCAACACAATAAGTCTTATTTTGCCATGAGAAAAATCTGTCGAGATTTTCAAACTTAAAATTTGGGAAAATTTTCCTTTTTGTAGAGATTTGTTATTAAAATAATTGCAGTAATTTAGAGATGAAATCAGGATTTCAACGTTATTTTAGCAGAAAAAGAGGAAAGGGTTCCATAATAATAAACAAGGAAGGGTTACAGAGCAAAGGAAATATACAATGCATTTTTCCTAACATAGAATTTATTTCAAATTGAAACTCGTCTCTAAGGCAACACAATAAGTTTTATTTTGCCATGAGAAAAATCTGTCGAGATTTTCAAACTTAAAATTTGGAAAAAACTTCCTTTTTGTAAGGATTTCTTATTAAATTAATTGCAGTAATTTAGAGGTGAAATCAGGATTTCAACGTTATTTTAGCAGAAAAAGAGGAAAGGGTTCCATAATAATAAACAAGGTAGGGTTACAGAGCAAAGGAAATATACAATGCATTTTTCCTAATATAGAATTTGGTTCAAATTGAAACTCGTCTCTAAGGCAACACAATAAGTTTTATTTTGCCATGAGAAAAATCTATCGAGATTTTCAAACTTAAAATTTGGGAAATTTTTCCTTTTTGTAGGGATTTGTTATTAAATTAATTGCAGTAATTTAGAGATGAAATCAGGATTTCAACGTTATTTTAGCAGGAAAAGAGGAAAGGGTTCCATAATAATAAACAAGGAAGGGTTAAAGAGCAAAGGAAATATACAATGCAATTTTCCTAATATAGAATTTGGTTCAAATTGAAACTCGTCTCTAAGGCAACACAATAAGTTTTATTTTGCCATGAGAAAAATCTGTCGAGATTTTCAAACTTAAAATTTGGAAAAATTTTTCTTTTTGTAGGGATTTGTTATTAAACTAATTGCAGTAATTTAGAGATGAAATCAGGATTTCAACGTTATTTTAGCAGGAAAAGAGGAAAGGGTTCCATAATAATAAACAAGGAAGGGTAACAGAGCAAAGGAAATATACAATGCATTTTTCCTAATATAGAATTTGGTTCAAATTGAAACTCATCTCTAAGGCAACACAATAAGTTTTATTTTGCCATGAGAAAAATCTGTCGAGATTTTCAAACTTAAATTTTTTAAAAATTTTACTTTTTGTAGGGATTTGTTATTAAATTAATTGCAGTAATTTAGAGATGAAATCAGGATTATAACGTCCCTTTTTTCAGCAGAAGATGGGAGTTCTCCATGATTACAAACAGTGAAGAAACTGATAATTCCTTCACTTTATTTACATTGTATTTTTCAGAAAAACAAGCTTTTAATATTGTACCTATTTTGACGTTAAATGTACCTTGTAACTTGATTTCGACATAGAATTTCCCTAATAAACCTATTCGCCAATACTTTAAAAAGAAGATAAATATCTTCCAATTTTCCCAAATATAGAATTTAAATATCTTTTTTAAACTTCTGTCATGCACGAATGGAAATTTTTGTGGTACGATATTTAGTTTCAAATTTTCTTTTTATATAATAATTGAAATTGAGGGAAAGTATAAAAACTTAAGTTAAGTAAGTTATCTATTTATTACAAATTGGTTAATGCAAAATGAATTTTTATTTAAAAATATTATAAAAATCCTTATGTTTTCTCGAATTTTTTTCCAATTAAGGCAAGCTTCTTACGACAAACAAATGTAAACAAATTTCAAATTCAGAATAAAACGTTACTAAGATGAATTTTTAAATTACTTTCCCAATTTCTAATTTATTTTAATTTTGTAAATAAACAATATTTTTTACTATTTTTCATTATTTTCTTGATTTTTTATATTCTTTACATAATGTATTCCCAATGGATTTAGTGCCAAATAATTCTCCTATATAGAATATTGTGTTAAGCATATTAATATGCTATATATTAACAGCCATAAATAAAAAGTTGTAATTCATTAAAATTTGTGTTAGGGTAAAAATTTAAACACAATTTTGGATTGTATATAAAATATTTTAAAATATTTCATGATTAAAAAAATGTCAGTAAATTTTCAATGAATACTTGAATATTTATAATAGAAAGACGTTTTCTCAAATAGATATGTTGAAAGTTGAAGGTATTCTTCCAAGTCAGCTGTAGAGATAAAGTAATTAACAGCTTTCAGTAACAAAATCCATTATTTTATTAAAATTCTGTTGTTATTATAACTAATTAATTATTTAATTAATTAAAATTAAATTAATTTTTCTTCTAATTAGAGATGATATAATAAAAACAGGAGTATAAATATTATCGCCGTTTTAAAACCTAATCATTTAGTTAAGAGTTATCGGACAATTGGAAATTATTTTAAAAGTTTGAAATCAATTTAAACTATTGTGCTACGATAACTAAAATAACATTTTTATGTTATGCGTCTCTTATCTCTGCGAATGGTTTCGGAATAACATCAAGCTAATTAATAAAGCAGATAACATAAACTGAAGGATATACGTGACAACATAAAATTAATGTTCAACTCAGAATGACGTTAGATGTAATTTCTTATGAATACAATATCTATTATATTTAAGATAGGATAATGTGCTTAGAAAATCAAAATAAATTAAATTAAATACCTTACAAATGAGGTTGTTTTTATTTTTTTCTCTTAAGGAGATAATAAAAAATTTTCACTTCTTATAAATTAGAAATATAGACTCATATGTTGGGTATCATATTATATAATTGAACATCATTTAATGTCTACCATACTTTCAAATGGTCTTTTGGCAAAGGTGCATGAAATAACTCTGTAGGAAAATAGAAATTTTATATCTATTATAGAACAGTAGATTTTTTATAATTGTAGTCATTTACTATCTATTATTTAATAGACAGTGTATGACTTCATTTATAATAGCTTATGCTATTTATTTTTTTTAAATAATTGCGCTTTTACATTACCGATTGCACTGTCTTACGCTATTAACGTTTGTGCTGCGTCATCAATTTTCTTTCTTGTAAGTATTAAAACAATCAGATTTGCTTGAAATTAAAATTAAAGAAGAAAACAAGTAAACTAATTGCAATAAAATAGTTGCATGAACACAAATATTGCATTTTTAGCAACATTATATTATGGAGACCCCTGCTATGGTTTGACAATTCTTAAAAACGTATCAGCCGGTATCACATTATACATATAAAAGCATGCTCAGAAGGTATTCACACGGTGCAGTTAAATAAAACATCTAAATCTAGACATAGGCATTTATTTAAGATAGTATAAAGAATGACCTAGATCTGTGAATATCAAATTGAACTTACGTTACAGGAGTTTAAAGTACAGACAAGTCACATAAACAAACATCAGCACCTTCAATGCAACCGAGCCATCTTTTACTGTCATATAGACTCTTATATAGGCAGACAACATATACGTACATTACAGATATTTGCATATTTAAGAAGATGCTGTGTTGCCACAAATAAAAATACGATAATTATAAAACTTTACTCTTAACACACATCAATACAGATCAATGAATTCGTGATACAATAATATGTGAAAATACATTACAATATTTATAATATATACAAGACTTTATTTACAAAGTTTGAACATTACGTCAACGGCCTTAATCAGAAATGATGCGTATGACGTCAATCTTCGGCGAATCAAAACGAGGCAACGAACTTTAGTTGTTATTGCATAATCACCACAATAAAAAATACAAATCGCTTTCACTCCAAATCAGAAATTTTTATAATTTCTCCAAAACTTTCTTTTTTTTATTAGCTTAAAAATAAGCTTGAATAACGGAAAGATATAAGTTTCACATTATTGCATATTGAAGTTTTAGAAAAAACTAAGAGTCACTCAATACAAGATGCACTTTAAACATTAAAGTATAATTATATAAAAAAAACAGATATAATAAAATTGTATATGAAAAGTAAAATTGGTAATATTTTACCCAAAATTTTAGTCTGTAAATCAGGTCAAATTTTATATCACCCGTTTTCTTATAGATGTAAATAGGCAGAAGAGCTATAATGCATATAAAGTGCTTATAGGCTTTACAGAAAAAATATAAAAACAAATAAAATAAACGCACTTCATATTTATCATAGAAATTGATGCTGTGTTTACAGTTTTCACTTTTACTAAGAAATAATCTTGCATGATAAAATATTTTTCAAAAAATTTTATTTTTTAATAATAAATACTTAACCTTTTTAGTCATTTTCATGATATTGTTATAAATATTTCAGGCACATAAAGAATCCAAGTGCATACTCCTATACGCCTTTTAAATTATACGTGTTTGAATCACCCTTATAAAAATACGAGCAAAATACAACATACCACATTAATAAAACAATAAAGTATATAGAAAATATTATAAAACGTATCGATTTACAGGTGAAGAGTGAATAATTTTGCTTATATTATCTACCGTTCTAAACACAAGCTTTCGAATAAAAATGAACATTCTAAACTTAGTAATTTTAAGACTCTTTTATTGTTATCTTGTTTTTATATCTTATTTATAATTATCTCAGAAATATTTAAAACATCGAAAAAATATCCTTTTACCACAGAACTAAGAAATCTTCGATTTTCGTTTCTAAAGCATAAATCTCACCTTTTAGGTGGTGCCGAGGATTTACTCATCTTTATAAAAATAAATGCAAGAAACAAAAATGTGTAAACAAAATTCGTTAAGCTTGTTAAACCAAAATTTTATGCTAATGTACTGCTTGTCCTCTTCTTTACAACTTCAGATTTGTAAATTCCAACGAGAAAACTCTTTACCAATCGTACATCTTTATTTATCTTTTCCAGCATAATTTGTGATGAACACCAGTAATATAAATTATTTATATTTTATTGGTCTTAATATATCTCAAATTCTGTTTTAACCATATGATTGAAATTATAATCAGATATCCTTTAATATATTTTCTTTTATTTGCCTTTGGAACTTTGAATTAAAAGGAGTATTTTTAAAATATCATGTAAAAG